>JAVIAB010000139.1:69874626-70407835 GCA_032433765.1 Megaustenia siamemsis | reverse complement strand
AATCCTGGGGGTGTTAGATCTGGTGAACGAGCAGGCCAGATTCCACGTGAATAATGCGATTTGCAAATATGCTTTCTAAATAATTGAGTGTGTTGTGTGCTGTGTGTGCTGTTGCCCCATCCTGCTGAACCAGGATTCATAATTTCCCGTTCTGTATGGTGTGCTATGAACGGTTCCAGAATTAAAGTACGGTAATGTTCTGTATTTATTGTTTCATTAAAAAATATAGGTCTATTATCCGCATACGACTTATAGCGTACCACAACTCCGATTTTTTTATTGTAAAGCGGCACTTGACGAATTCATGGTGTTTTCACTGCTCACACCGATTGTTCTGACTGTTCACATAACGCTAAAATGAAACCAGGCCTCATCGTGAAAAAAGTGACGTCAAGGATGGCAGCGCCATGTTCATAAATAAAATTCTGAAACCACATGCAGTAGTTTTAAACGGGATTCATAATCTCTTTCTTGGAGTTGAGACACTTTAGTTAATTTTTATGGACGATAGTGTAGTTTCACTTCTTAAAACCGTGTGAACAGAACTCTTAGATATTTGCACCTGTTGAGACAAGTGGTTTAAAGATGCATTGGACTCATTGTAATTCTGTCTTGGAGTTCCATAATTGGTCTTGTGAAATTGAAGGTCTTCCAGATCGGTGGGTGTTTCTTTATGACTGTGCATTATTTGAAAATCTAGTTGTTCCATTTATTTATGTAAATCACGCATCAGTACTGCTGTAGCTTGTTCCTTTTTCGGTGAAGTTAAACATATAACATCACTATTCACAAAAGGTATTCGAAATATCCACCACGTTTTGGTTGGCAAATATTGATACGTTTTTTTCATATTGTCAAAACCTTACGCAGTAAGGGCTGTGTAACATTATTAATGTTGTTGGCGATTGAAACCTCAGCTCATCGAGTGTGTGGGGATTGTTTTCGTACACTTTTCCTTTCAGTTCACCCCAGAGATAGTAGTCCATGGGAGTAAGATCAGGAGACCGTGCAGGCCAAATTCCGCGAGAGATTATACGATTAGCAAAATTTCATATAAAAATTTCAGTGATTTTACAGCAGTGTGAGCAGTTGCGCCATCTTGTTGAAACCAAGCTTTTTCAATTTCTGGCTCAGAAAGTTGGGTTACGAATCGCTCCAGTATGTTAATCCTGTATATTTCTGAATTTATTGTGTCATAGAAGAAAATTGGGCCGATTATTCGCTGACGACTCATTGCACACACACACTCCTACTTTCTGATCGTGGAGAGGCACTGGTGCAATGCATGTTGATTTTCATCACTCCAAAGACGATCATTCTGCCTATTCACGTACCCAGACAAATGGAACCATGCTTCATCTGTGAAGAAAGTGAAATCAAGGATTTCCTCACCTTCTTAGGCTAGAAAAATTATCAAACCACATACAACATTAATCCTGGATTGGTGATCTAATTCTTTTAATTGAGGAACGACGGAAAATTTGTACGGATGTAACTTTAATTTTTTTTTCAGAACTCTATGAACAGTACTGCTTGATTGTGTACTTGTTGAGCCAGCTCTCTTATTGATTTGCCAGGACTCATTAGAATGCTGTCCTGGATGTTGAGAGATGTTACTTCAAGAACAGATGGTCTACCAGGACGGCTAACATCATGTACACTACCGGTGTTTTGAAATTTGATTATTAAATTACTCACAGTTATTTCGATGAGGCACTGGTGTATCAGGAAATCTATTCACAAATTGTTCACACAACCCCATTCGAATACTTGCCGCCGTTACGGAACACATGCTCCACTATAAATACTCTTTCTTCAATCGTTAACACCATTGTAAACCAAATCTATCATGTAGCAGTGATGTTTAAATGAACACGTAAATGGTGCTTAAACTATTACGTCATACATAGATAAAATTAGGTGCGTAATTATTTCAACAACAAAAAATGCACAGTCATTAAAGAGACACCCTATATTAACATGGCGTGTGCATTTGGGGAAGAAAATTGTCAGTCATTTTGAGAGCATTCCACTATCAAACAGACAGTCACTATAAGGTTGAGAAAATAAGTTCTCATATATCTAGTAAATTAAAGAGTGTCGTTACAAATTCCGCTTACTTTTCTCTGGGTTTGGGTGAATCTACTGACATACCAGGCACAGCACAACTTTTAATTTCATAAGAACTGTTTCAAAAAGACTTTATTATCAATGAAGAGCTACTATAGCTCGTTTCAAATCATGTGCCCAACTTTTAAAATCGATATCTTTTTATCTCTTTTTGTAATTTTTTTTCAAAATTTGCATGTAAAGTTATAATGATTAGAACCCAACAGGGAATTAATTTAATTAAAAAAAACATTTGGTTATTATTGTTGCTTATTTGATTTATATAAAATTTATAACGACCCATTGATGTAGTCAAAACTTAGTGTTTACAGTATTTAATTTAAAAATAGCGATTAAAAATCCATACACGTTACAATTGACTTTTTTGCACGCTTTCCACGTGAGCTGTCTGACACAATTAGACACTTGTAGTAAACACGAGGCATTGTGTGTTCCATTTTCCGTTCATTCATAGGTGTAGACGTGGAACGCTAACATTTATCATGATTCTTAAAATGAAATTCTGCAGTTTATAAAACATCGCAATAAAAATGTATGACTATTTTTGCAAAGAGGCTAAACGAGGAAGATTTATTTCATTCTTTAGAAAACCCTGAGAATAGGACAAGACACATTTTGGATTTATCTAAACGGCCATTTAATCGCTGGATTCAAGCACGTGACCGTCAATGTTCAAATTACCAAATCACAAGGAAGAGCAAAATGTTGGATAATTCGACAGTGACCTTATTAGAAGTGAAATTCGCAAAATGTTGGGTATGAATGAAACTGTTACAATAAGAAAACTAAAAGTATCGCTGAAAAAGAACAACAGTATTGAAATATCAAAGTCTACATTATGGAGGAATGTGAGAGCTGCAGGCTTTACATTCAGAAAGTATTCCAATGGACGAAACATCATCTGTGAGAAAGCCACATATAGTAGTCATGAGAAGCAAGTACTTACGTGAAGTAAAAGAGGGTGCGCAAGCAAGTTATGATATTGTGTACTTGGATGAAACATGGATCAATGCTCACCACACTAACCAAAGGGAATGGCAGTCATCAGATGGAAAGATTAAGAGATTAATACCTAGCAGCAAAGGACAGCGCTTGATAATTGCTCATGCAGGTAGTCGACAACATGGACTAATACAGAATGCAGAGCTCATTTTTCTTTCAAAATCCATAGACAATCGGGATTATCACTCTGAGATGAATGGTCACATATTTAGACATTGGATTGAAAATTCTGTTCTCCCATCGCTAGATCGACCATCTTGCCTAATAATGACAATGCAGCGTACCACAACATTGTTGCACTTGAAGATAAAGTCCCGACGTCATCCAGTACAAAAGATGCTATTAAGATATGGCTCACAAAGGAGCACATACAATTTAATAACATGTACTTAAAACCTGAATTATTATCTCTAGTAAATCAAAAACAAAGGACAAAGATTTTTTCAAACAGATAAGATTATCCAAGAGCACGGTCAATATAAGTTTGAGGCTGCCACCTTACCATGCTCATTTAAATCCAATAGAACTAATCTGGGCAAAATTAAAAGGACAAGTGGCAGATGAAAATACAACATTCAAAATATGCGATGTAAAGACTCTTGCTAATCTCGCTTTATTAAATATAGACAAAGATTATTGGGCTAAATGTGAAGACCACGTCTTTAAAACAGGAAGAGAAATATTGGAAAAATGATGGTTTGTGAGGCAGAGCGTGTGAGACGCTAGGCCTGTATGTAAACAGAACGATTCCAGGCGAGGGCGACCACAGTAAGGGAAGGTTTGCCCATTGGCGGTATGTCCTTAGCACTCGAGTTCTTGTTCGAGTGTTGAAGCAAGGAATCTGCAACACGGCTGTGCAATCCCAGACAGTCGATGGCGTTACAACACGGCTGTGCAATCCCAGACAGTCGATGGCGTTACAACACGGCTGTGCAACACCAGACAGTCGAGGAAGTACAACACGGCTGTGCAATACCAGACAGTCGAGGAAGTACAACACGGCTGTGCAATACCAGACAGTCGAGGGCGTTACAACACGGCTGTGCAACACCAGACAGTCGAGGAAGTACAACACGGCTGTGCAATACCAGACAGTCGAGGAAGTACAGCACGGCTGTGCAATACCAGACAGTCGAGGAAGTACAACACGGCTGTGCAATACCAGACAGTCGAGGAAGTACAACACGGCTGTGCAATACCAGACAGTCGAGGAAGTACAGCACGGCTGTGCAATACCAGACAGTCAAAAACAACACTGAACAAATATGGGACGTATGCTGATACTCATCTTATGATGAGACGTATGTAAAGCGTAGCATAAGCACAGCGCCCAATGAGGTTAATGTCGCCAGAAACACGAGCCGTAACACAAGAGAGAGAAGAATAATAAAGAAACAAGAACAAGAGTTTACATTTGGTACCATGACTTAGAGTTTACATTTGGTACCGTGACTTAGAGTTTACATTTGGTACCGTGACTTAAGAGTTTACATTTGGTACCGTGACTTAAGAGTTTACATTTGGTACCGTGACTTAAGAGTTTACACATAGAGCTGACTGACCAAAGAAACGAGGCTGTAAGAATGAGGATAAGGGGTCACTTTCAGGATTATGTGAGGGTTTAGTCATCATCATCATTGAGTGCCGTCTCCGCAACGAAGGTTGGCTACCATGGAGCGCCATTTTGCTCTATCTCTTGCTTTGATGGTGCAGGTTTCATCGGTTGGTTTGTCCATCTTTTGATGTTACTCGTCCATGTTAATCTTGGTCTGCCTCTGCCTCTTTTACCTGTATTTTCCCTCCAGGATCACTTTCAGTAGGCTGTTGTGTCTTTAACATGGCCTAAGAATCGCATTTGTCTTGTTCTAATTGTGTTCAGAAGTTCTCTTTTCATTTTTAGTTGTTTTAAGACTTTGTCGTTTGTTTTCTTTTCCTTCCATCCAATCCTACCTATTCTTCTATATATCCACATTTCAAAGGCTTCAATTCTCTGTTCTGTTTTCTTGTCTAATGTCCATGTTTCAGCACCATATAGGAATATTGAAAGATGTAACATTTTGCTATTCTTAGTTTTAGCTCTGGTGTTATTTGTTTTGATGTTAGTATGTCCTTCATGACATTAAAATTACTTTTTGCCATTCCTATTCTTTTGTTTATTTCAGTTGTACATTTCCATCACTGGTTATAGTATGTCCAAGGTAGCTATAGTTCTGAACTGTCTCAAGGTCTATTCCTTCAATTTTGATATTCACTTGTGGGTTTTTGAGTATTTTCTTTGTTTATGATCATAGTTTTAGTCTTTTTGATATTCATATCTAGTCCATATATAGAGGGTTTGTGCTGGGAGAAAATCTCACAATCACAAACGATACCATTCGCACAACACTTAAAAAGTCACACAACGGTGCTCCTGGTCCAGATGGTGTTCGGTACGATGACATAAGGGATTTAACCGGCGACGACTTGCAAAAACTGGTCATAGAGTTTCGAGCCAGCATTCAGAGTGGCCAGATTAAGGGGGAGTGGCTACACAACTACTTACTACCGCTACCGAAGCCAAACAAGGACCATTCTCTGATCAGTGCCTACAGAATCATCACAATGCAGAACACTGCGGGCAAGCTGCTGGAGAAAATAGTTGCCCGTGTCCTCCTCACCTGTCACCTTGAACAGAAACACGCATCTCAACCCACACTCGGAGGTTATAGATATAACAAAGTGACATGGCTCAATGCGGCATTCTTCGCCTATGACGTCTTTGAAGGCTTCCACAGACGAGAGGAGACATGTACTGCTGCTATAGATCTGGAGGATGCATACAACAGGGTACCATTTGAATACCTCATCCATATGCTCCTCAAACTGGCGGTGCACCCTTTCCTCATTAGAAGGCTTACCGATATCAACGCTGGTTAGGAGAGTGGAGACCGGTGCCTACGTCTTTCAGGGGGACATTCTCGTGTATTGTCACACTCAACAGGAAATATAGGGAACAGGACTCAGTCGTGGTCAATGCGGAGGTCAGCAGTCTTATCTGGGATCACACCGATGATAAAGATGCAGTCATCTATACAGACGGATCTGTAATACGGCACCAAAGGAGTGCATGGGCATTTACAGCACGCTAGGCAGGCAGTATAGTCATGGAAGACTGTGGTACGTACGTCATGACCACGAGTAACATGACGATGGCAGTGACCAAGGCATTCATCTGGTTACAGTCAGAGAATTACACCCACGCCTGTATACTAAGTGTGTCCGGTTAGCGCAATCGATAGGCGGTTGGCTTACCACGGCAACAGCCGGGTTTCGTACCCTGGCGAGGACACCTGGGTTTTACTAATTCCCTAAATTAGTGGAGCCGCGATAGCTCAGTGGTTAGTGAACTGGACTACTACGAACAAGAGTTAGGGTTCGATCCCAACCGACGGCTCCGGGTTCACCCAGCCTTAAATGGGTACCGGATTTTTTCTGGGAAGTAAAGCAGCACGGGCGTAATACCGACCAACATTACCCCAAAAATCATGTGCTGAAGGTCTGTAAAATATAGGGTCACTAACACCATATTTCCCTATACGCCGCCACTTGGCGTGACGGGGGGTACTTTACTTTACTTTTTTTTACTGTATACTAAGTGCTTCGATGAGCATAAGAAACGTGGAGACAGGATCTGTACGTATGCAATGGGTACTGTCATTGCAGAAGAATAAAATACCTAAGGTCGCTTTTGTTTACATCCCAGGACATGCAGAAGCACGGGGAAATAAAAGAGTGGACAGGTTGGCTAGCATCACTACTGTTGAAGACGGTCAACCAATGAATCGAGTGGACAGGTTGGCTAGCACCACTACTGTTGAAGACGGTCAACCAATGAATCAAGTGGACAGGTTGGCTAGCATCACTACTGTTGAAGACGGTCAACCAATGAATCGAGTGGACAGGTTGGCTAGCTTCACTACTGTTGAAGACGGTCAACCAATGAATCGAGTGGACAGGTTGGCTAGCATCACTACTGTTGAAGACGGTCAACCAATGAATCGAGTGGGCAGGTTGCTAGCTTCACTACTGTTGAAGACGGTCAACCAATGAATCGAGTGGACAGGTTGGCTAGCACCACTACTGTTGAAGACGGTCAACCAATGAATCAAGTGGACAGGTTGGCTAGCATCACTACTGTTGAAGACGGTCAACCAATGAATCGAGTGGACAGGTTGGCTAGCATCACTACTGTGAAGACGGTCAACCAATGAATCGAGTGGACAGGTTGGCTAGCTTCACTACTGTTGAAGACGGTCAACAATGAATCGAGTGGACAGGTTGGCTAGCACCATTACTGTTGAAGACGGTCAACCAATGAATCGAGTGGACAGGTTGGCTAGCATCACTACTGTTGAAGACGGTCAACCAATGAATCGAGTGGACAGGTTGGCTAGCATCACTACTGTTGAAGTCGGTCAACCAATAATCGAGTGGACAGGTTGGCTAGCTTCACTACTGTTGAAGACGGTCAACCAATGAACCGAGTGGACAGGTTGGCTAGCTTCACTACTGTTGAAGACGGTCAACCATGAATCGAGTGGACAGGTTGGCTAGCATCACTACTGTTGAAGACGGTCAACCATGAATCGAGGGACAGGTGGCTAGCATCACTACTGTTGAAGTCGGTCAACCAATGAATCGAGTGGACAGGTTGGCTAGCTTCACTACTGTTGAAGACGGTCAACCAATGAATCGAGTGGACAGTTGGCTAGCTTCACTACTGTTGAAGACGGTCAACCAATGAATCGAGTGGACAGGTTGGCTAGCACCACTACTGTTGAAGACGGTCAACCAATGAATCGAGTGGACAGGTTGGCTAGCTTCACTACTGTTGAAGACGGTCAACCAATGAATCGAGTGGACAGGTTGGCTAGCATCACTACTGTTGAAGACGGTCAACCAATGAATCGAGTGGACAGGTTGGCTAGCTTCACTACTGTTGAAGACGGTCAACCAATGAATCGAGCGGACATCATCAATGCCCTCGAGAAGTGGGAAGGACGCATGACTCTACAACCGTGTGTCTACGTCACTCCTTCGGATGAAAGAGATGGGAGTTAAGATGGCACAGCCAGAAACGAGAAACTTAGTAGGTGTCCATGAAGACTAATTAACCAACACAGAACTGGCGTCGTCAGTCACTGGACACTGAGGAGGGGATTTGAGCACCTATGAACATGTTCGCAGTGCAATGATGATGACCCGCTAATAGCTCAATAACTAAATAACGTGCTTGGTTCTCATCTTGTGTATTTCTTTGTTCTCTCTGCCCAGGATGGTGATGGTGTTTCTTCTTCGGACTCGCTGGTGACTATGACGAGCTGGTGACTATGACGAGCTGGCCAGGTGTGGAATCTAGGTTAGTTCAGTTTAGTCGACGGATCATCCTCACAATGGACACTCCATAAGTTCTTAGACCACCTCTCCATGATGTCCCTCTCTGTGTGGAGACTGATGACTCCATTTCTCTGCTGATTTACTCTTCTTCTGTGTCTTCCCAGATAGCGCGACTTTCAAGCGACTTCTGTTTTGACCTCATGTTCATGCAGTCTGGACATGGTTATAGATTCATGATCATTGACTGAAACATCTCGCCATACCTTCCTCATGTTCATGCTGTCTGGATATGGTTATAGATTCATGATCATTGACTGAAACATCTCGCCATACCTTCCTCATGTTCATGCTGTCTGGATATGGTTATAGATTCATGATCATTGACTGAAACATCTCGCCATACCTTCCTCAGTGAATCCATATGTCAGCGAGGTCCATTACACGTCCGCCAACCACGGCAACCGTTCCAGCCAGGCTGTCATCTCATACATTTTATTTCACCCCCACCCCCCCGGGTATCCAGGGACGAAGTTGAAACATACACCTGTCAATCCTGAGTTCTTTAGTGATACCAACTACTGTCTTTGAACCCCTTTTGGTCTACCTGATCATGCTTTTCGAATCACTAAGAAACACACATGAGTAAAAGGTTATATTTCGGAACATGGATTCGCTTCAGTTACTACCATGATCTTCATGGTCATTCTACTTCTAGTTACCCGAAAGCACCGCTCTCCTCCACCAGTTTAATGCTACCAATGCCAAATATATAAGGCCAACATTATGAGAATTAATACAGTTGGTAATAACCAAATAAAACTAGGAGAAATACCTCTACTAGACGTACAATCTTACATATATCTGGGCAGTAATATAGATAAAGATGGAGGAACAGAAAATGATACCAAAATAAGGATATCAAAAGCAAGAGGAGCTTTCATTGCACTGGGAAACATATGGAAATCCAAAGAAATTAGGTTAAATACAAAAATAAAAATTTTCAACTCAAATGTGAAGGCGGTCCTATTATATGGCTTTGAAACATGGAGAACTACAAAATTGATAATCACGAAGATGCAGTTTCATTAATGGATGCTTACGTAGAATAAAAGGTTGGAAATGGCAGGACAAAATCACTAACATAGAATTATGAAAATTTACCAGTCAAATACCAGTGGATAAAGAGATACAGCGAAGGCGATGGCCCTGGATAGGACACACACTACGGAAGCCAACTGAAAGTATTACACAACAGGCCCTTTTTTGGAATCCCCAGGGGAAAAGACAAAGAGGAAGACCAAGGAATTCTTGGAGAAGACAGATAGAAGCAGAGATGAAGATGATGGGGAAGACATGGAATGATCTTAAAAGAATGGCAAAAACAGAACGACTTGGAAGTGTTTGTTGAAGACCTATGCTCCACTGGGAGCTAAAAAGGTAGAAGAAGAAGAATGCCAAAATGGTCATAGAGCGGACACAGAAGACAGACCTGTGAAATAAGATGTTTTGAAACAAAAAGATAGCAAACACACAAAGAACATTCGAAGACTCAATGTGAAAATCTTAGAACAAAGCGAAATTTACCCGCGCCTGAAACTCGCACACACACGCAAACATTTAAAAATGGAATTGTTGGTACATTTAATAAAAATGGAACCCGATCAAACAACATGCAAAGGAAGAAAGAGTCAGAATTAAGACATGTGGAACAACCAACATTTTCTATCTCAACGACGTCCAAATTCGATCAAAAGCAACACTACATCTAAAGGAAGGAGATCAAAAGAACAAGCAATACAAAATCTACTGAAACCAGATTATATGATGCATTACTTTCTTTTGCCACTCGCCAAGGCAGCAACAGTTAGATAAAAGAAGAAAGAAAGACTTGTGTGAACTCATTATTTTGGGATCGTATTTTGGGACGTTATTTCGACTAGAAAGCACAGCAATTTGATAGGAAAAGCCAAGACAGGTAAGGTAAACTATTTTCGAGTTTTTTTGTACATTGAGTGTAGTTATTTTGTGCCGAACATACTGTGTAAGCCTAGTTAAACTATTTTCGAGTGTTTTTTGTATTGAGTGTAGTTATTGTGTACCGAACATACTGTGTAAGCCTTAGTTAAACTATTTTCGAGTGTTTTTTGTATTAAGTGTAGTTATTGTGTACCGAACATACTGTGTAAGCCTTAGAGGCAATGCAGCAGGAGGTCGACGCCTGGGAGTCATGACCCAGGCGGGCCCACCTCCATCCCTCCCTCCACCTTAAAGTGTCAAGAAGCTAAAAGGCCGAAACATTTTGCTCGACGGAGGGTTTGTTTCTGATGATCAGATTGCCTCCTGCTACGAAGCTCTGTACAAAGAGTTTCCTACTACTGATATATGGTTAGTCCATTGACAGTCGGACAAAGACCGGCGGACATCTGGAAAGACAGATGACACTGGGAAAGGCCAGGACCAACGGCTGACCGACGGCACGCGCGCCAGCTGCTAACATACTAGCTACAGAAACGACACCTAAACAAATGCCCCAGATTCATCGAATGGGGGAGGGGAGAATGATGAATCACACAGCGATTTATTTCTCTGACTTCTCGTTCTTTTGTGTCTGGTCTTCAAATACTCCTCCTATCGTCCAATCAAAAACTACTTCCTCCGCTTTTCCACCAATCAACTCAACCCGTCTCTGTTTACTCGTCTCACTATACCCTCTCACTTATCTCGAGACTCACGTTTCACCTACTTCCCCTCATTTCTCGTGGACTCCCCACTTACGGCTACCTTCTTACCTATCCCGAGACTCACGTTTCACCTACTTTCCCTCATTTCTCGTGGACTCCACTTACGGCTACCTTCTTACCTATCCCGAGACTCACGTTTCACCTACTTTCCCTCATTTCTCGTGGACTCCCCACTTACGGCTACCTTCTTACCTATCCCAGACTCACGTTTCACCTACTTTCCCTCATTTCTCGTGGACTCCCACTTACGGCTACCTTCTTACCTATCCCGAGACTCACGTTTCACCTACTTCCCCTCATTTCTCGTGGACTCCCACTTGCGGCTACCTTCTTACCTATCCCGAGACTCACGTTTCACCTACTTCCCCTCATTTCTCGTGGACTTCCACTTACGGCTACCTTCTTACCTATCCCGAAACTCATGTTTCAGCTACTTTCCCTCATTTCTCGTTGTCTCCCCCCACTCAGGCTACACTGAAGCGACTGCACTGCTGCTCAGGAGTGCATGAATAAGACAGATTGTAAGCCAGGAGTGGAAGGCCAATGGCGTGTACATTCCAAAGGAACTGAACTCAAATTAAATTACGCAGTTTAGACTAATCTCCCTACTGAATGTGGAAGGTAAAATATTGTTCTCTATAATGGCAAAGAGACTCAACTCGTACCTCATGGTGTGACCGCCATGCTCAGTCTGTATTTTGCCGGCTTCACTGTGCGTTTGTCCACATAGGAATACACGACCGACAGGATAGAATTGCACGTCGACATTTCGATGAGCTGTACACGTTCGTCCATATTCATCGTGATGGCGATTCAAATAATACTGAAAGCAGCAGAGGGAGTTAGAAAAGGACCAGACCTTGGAGATGGATACCACATGCCACCACTTAGAGCATTTATGGATGATACCACGGTCCTAGCGTCAGAAGAGAGTCACGCCCGCAGCATGCTTGAACGCCTGGACGAGGTCATCGTGTGGTGCCGGATGAGCTTCAAACCGAGGAAGTCACGAAGCTTCTCCATCAGACGAGAGAAGACCAAGCAAGTCACATTCAGTGTGGCGAAGCAGACGATGCCAACCATCTGCGAGGAGCCAATAAATAGTCTAGGCAGAGAGTTTGATGCCTCATTAAAAGACACGAAAGCAGTGCAGAGAGTAAGAGAGATGGCTGAACAAGGGCTACATATCATCGACCGGAGTAGAATTTTAGGAAAGTTCAAAATCTGGTGCCTCCAGTTCATGTTGTTACCCAAACTGCTATGGCCTCTTCTAATATACAAGATCATCTCAAGTACGGTGGAAGCGACGGAGAGCAAGTACACGCGGAAATGGCTGGGAGTAACACCAGGACTGACGGATGTTGCGCTGTACTGTAAGAAAGTCAAGTTGGTCCTTCCGTTCAAGTCAGTCTTATAGGAGTTATAAAGCCGGCAAGGCCAGACTGGCAGTTACGTTACAAAGCTCGTCACACGAACTGTTTGAAAAGTGGAGCCCACAGTGAAGACCAGTCGGAAGTGGCAGGCGTGAGCAGCAGTACAGGAAGCACGTGAAAGTCTCCGACTAAAGGAAGTAATGGGCTACACGCAGACCAACAGGCGTGAATTTGGTCACGGAGACATCCAATGGTGGTCAAACGCATCAAATAGACAACGAAGGGACATGGTAGTCTGGGAGATCAGAAATGTCGAGGAGAACAATTGTGTACAGCAAAGGCAATGGACCACATGAGATACGGCTTTGCAGAGGACACTAACATGGCATGACATGTGGCATATGTCACCGCTGCGGCTCAGCTTCATAATCAGAGCGATGTACGACCTTCTACAATCAGCCTGGAACCTTGTGAAGTAGGGAAAGACAGATGACAATCGATGTCCTTAGAAAAGGAAGACTGGCGATGGGGCATGTTCTTTCTTCATGCAAGACAGCGCTAAGTCAAGAGCGGTATACGTGGTGACACAACAGAGTGCTGCATCAACTGGCTACCACCGTGGACGAGGCGACACAACAGAGTGCTGCATGAACTGGCTACCACCGTGGACGTGGTGACACAACAGAGTGCTGCATGAACTGGCTACCACCGTGGACGTGGTGACACAACAGAGTGCTGCATGAACTGGCTACCACCGTGGACGTGGCGACACAATAGAGTGCTGCATGAACTGTCTACCACCGTGGACGTGGTGACACAACAGAGTGCTGCATGAACTGTCTACCACCGTGGACGTGGTGACACAACAGAGTGCTGCATGAACTGTCTACCACCGTGGACGTGGTGACACAACAGAGTGCTGCATGAACTGTCTACAACCGTGTACGTGGTGACACAACAGAGTGCTGCATGAACTGTCTACCACCGTGGACGTGGTGACACAACAAAGTGCTGCATGAACTGTCTGCCACCGTGGGTAGGGTGACACAACAGAGTGCTGCATGAACTGGCTACCACCGTGGACGTGGCGACACAACAGAGTGCTGCATGAACTGGCTACCACAGTGGACGTGGTGACACAACAGAGTGCTGCATGAACTGGCTGTCACCGTGGACGTGGTGACAAAACAGAGTGCTGCATGAACTGGTGTCCCTTGATGGGGCGACACAACAGAGTGCTGCATGAACTGGCTACCACCGTGGATGGGGCGACACAACAGAGTGCTGCATGAACTGGCTACCACCGTGGACGTGGTGACACAACAGAGTGCTGCATGAACTGTCTACCACAGTGGACGTGGTGACACAACAGAGTGCTGCATGAACTGTCTACCACCGTGGACGTGGCGACACAACAGAGTGCTGCATGAACTGGCTGCCACCGTGGACGTGGTGACACAACAGAGTGCTGCATGAACTGGGTGTCACCGTGGACGTGGCGACACAACAGAGTGCTGCATGAACTGTCTACCACCGTGGATGGGGCGACATTATAGAGTGCTGCATGAACTGGCTACCACCGTGGATGGGGCGACACAACAGAGTGCTGCATGAACTGGCTACCACCGTGGATGGGGCGACACAACAGAGTGCTGCATGAACTGGCTACCACCGTGGATGGGGCGACACACAGAGTGCTGCATGAACTGGCTACCACCGTGGATGGGGCGACATAATAGAGTGCTGCATGAACTGGCTACCACCGTGGATGGGGCGACACAACAGAGTGCTGCATGAACTGGCTGCCACCGTGGATGGGCGACATAATAGAGTGCTGCATGAACTGACTGCCACCGTGGATGGGGCGACACAATAGAGTGCTGCATGAACTGGCTACCACCGTGGACGTTGCGACACAACAGAGTGCTGCATGAACTGGCTGCCACCGTGGACGGGGCGACACAACAGAGTGCTGCATGAACTGCTACCACCGTGGACGTGGCGACAAAATAGAGTGCTGCATGAACTGGCTACCACCGTGGACGTGGCGAAACAACAGAGTGCTGCATGAACTGGCTACCACCGTGGACGTGGTGACACAACAGAGTGCTGCATGAACTGGCTACCACCGTGGACGTGGTGACACAACAGAGTGCTGCATGAACTGGCTACCACCGTGGACGTGGCGACGCAACAGAGTGCTGCATGAACTGGCTACCACCGTGGACGTGGCGACACAACAGAGTGCTGCATGAACTGGCTGCCACCGTGGATGTGGCGACACAACAGAGTGCTGCATGAACTGGCTGCCACCGTGGACGTGGCGACACAACAGAGTGCTGCATGAACTGTCTACCACCGTGGACGTGGTGACACAACAGAGTGCTGCATGAACTGTCTGCCACCGTGGGTAGGGTGACACAACAGAGTGCTGCATGAACTGGCTACCACCGTGGACGTGGCGACACAACAGAGTGCTGCATGAACTGGCTACCACAGTGGACGTGGTGACACAACAGAGTGCTGCATGAACTGGCTGTCACCGTGGACGTGGTGACACAACAGAGTGCTGCATGAACTGGGTGTCACCTTGATGGGGCGACACAACAGAGTGCTGCATGAACTGGCTACCACCGTGGATGGGGCGACACAACAGAGTGCTGCATGAACTGGCTACCACCGTGGACGTGGTGACACAACAGAGTGCTGCATGAACTGTCTACCACAGTGGACGTGGTGACACAACAGAGTGCTGCATGAACTGTCTACCACCGTGGACGTGGCGACACAACAGAGTGCTGCATGAACTGGCTGCCACCGTGGACGTGGTGACACAACAGAGTGCTGCATGAACTGGTGTCACCGTGGACGTGGCGACACAACAGAGTGCTGCATGAACTGGCTGCCACCGTGGATGGGGCGACACAACAGAGTGCTGCATGAACTGGCTACCACCGTGGACGTGGCGACACAACAGAGTGCTGCATGAACTGGCTGCCACCGTGGACGGGGCGACACAACAGAGTGCTGCATGAACTGGCTACCACCGTGGACGTGGTGACACAACAGAGTGCTGCATGAACTGGCTGCCACCGTGGACGTGGTGACACAACAGAGTGCTGCATGAACTGGCTACCACCGTGGATGTGGTGACACAACAGAGTGCTGCATGAACTGGCTGCCACCGTGGATGGGGCGACACAACAGAGTGCTGCATGAACTGGCTGCCACCGTGGACGTGGCGACACAACAGAGTGCTGCATGAACTGGCTGCCACCGTGGACGGGGCGACACAACAGAGTGCTGCATGAACTGGCTACACCGTGGACGTGGTGACACAACAGAGTGCTGCATGAACTGGCTGCCACCGTGGACGTGGTGACACAACAGAGTGCTGCATGAACTGGCTACCACCGTGGATGTGGTGACACAACAGAGTGCTGCATGAACTGGCTACCACCGTGGATGTGGCGACACAACAGAGTGCTGCATGAACTGGCTACCACCGTGGACGTGGCGACACAACAGAGTGCTGCATGAACTGGCTGCCACCGTGGATGGGGTGACACAACAGAGTGCTGCATGAACTGGCTGCCACCGTGGAGGTGGCGACACAACAGAGTGCTGCATGAACTGGCTACCACCGTGGACGTGGCGACACAACAGAGTGCTGCATGAACTGGCTGCCACCGTGGATGTGGCGACACAACAAAGTGCTGCATGAATTGGCTGCCACCGTGGACGTGGCGACACAACAGAGTGCTGCATGAACTGGCTACTACAGTGGATGGGGCGACACAATAGAGTGCTGCATGAACTGACTGCCACCGTGGATGGGGCGACACAATAGAGTGCTGCATGAACTGGCTACCACCGTGGATGGGGCGACACAACAGAGTGCTGCATGAACTGGCTACCACCGTGGATGGGGCGACATAATAGAGTGCTGCATGAACTGGCTACCATCGTGGATGGGGCGACACAACAGAGTGCTGCATGAACTGGCTACCACCGTGGATGGGGCGACACAATAGAGTGCTGCATGAACTGGCTACCACCGTGGATGGGGCGACACAATAGAGTGCTGCATGAACTGGCTACCACCGTGGATGGGGCGACATTATAGAGTGCTGCATGAACTGGCTACCACCGTGGATGGGGCGACACAACAGAGTGCTGCATGAACTGGCTACCACCGTGGATGGGGCGACATAACAGAGTGCTGCATGAACTGGCTACCACCGTGGATGGGCGACACAACAGAGTGCTGCATGAACTGGCTACCACCGTGGATGGGGCGACATAATAGAGTGCTGCATGAACTGGCTACCACCGTGGATGGGGCGACACAACAGAGTGCTGCATGAACTGGCTGCCACCGTGGATGGGGCGACATAATAGAGTGCTGCATGAACTGACTGCCACCGTGGATGGGGCGACACAATAGAGTGCTGCATGAACTGGCTACCACCGTGGATGGGGCGACACAACAGAGTGCTGCATGAACTGGCTGCCACCGTGGATGGGGCGACACAACAGAGTGCTGCATGAACTGGCTACCACCGTGGATGGGGCGCGAAAGAAGGCTAACACTAAAGTTCGACCAGCTACAAAGAACACCTATTTTTTAGAGCAGGACAGGCCGCACGCCCCAAGCAGAACATCTGGAGCGACTCCACGATGCTGGAAATAGCAACAATTGGGATATGGCGGTTGACCTCCACTGCGAGGGAAGTACCCAGAGTGCATCAAGAGATCTAATATGCGTCCGGACATTGCACTCTACACGTCAAATATAACCCACATCATCTTAATAGAGCTCACAGTGACATTTGAATCCATGATAGAAGAACAGCACATATCTAAACTATCCAAATACAAGGATCTCGCCACCGAGCTGAGACAGCAGGGACTCCAGAGTAGAGTGTTTTCGGTGATGGTTAGTGCCAGAAGACTCACAACCCCATCCTTGTACGACCTCTTAAAGGAATTAAGGGTGGGGGATGCGGACAAGAACAATGAAGACTATTGCTGAGTCAGTCGAAAGAGCGTCGTGCTGGCTGTGGCAGAATCGTGACAGACCAACAGTCTTAATCTTATGTCCAGACCAGACGATCGGGCAACCATTTTACACTTTTACCACTTATTGCTCCCACATAAGTCAACAGAGTAGGGAGAATGTACTCGTGAAGACCCGAGACGAAGAGATAAGAAGTTACATAACCAACCAGAGGTGGACAACAACCGGGTGTTGAGGCGACGTCACTTTAAACAATAACGTCTCCAGTAGCTTGAAGGCCAGACAACTGGGCGCTAATTTACACCGTAACTTCCAATTCCCACGAAAGTCAGACACCGACGGGGCTATACAAGAGCGTTGTCAATAGTAGCCATGTTATTTCGACTGGAAAACACAGCAATTTGTGACTTTATAACTATACATGTTCCGTGAAACGCTCGGATATACCTTCTGACAATGTTCTGAGATTCTGCCTGTTTGCCTATCTCACTGAATCGTTGAATTGACAGACTGTCGGCCAATATTGACATTGATATTTATATAGCATGCAATGTGTAATAAATACACGGAGATCTAGCCTCTTAAGATTAATCAAAGCTGCAAGCTAGTTTGTAGTATATTCGATATGTTTCTGTCAAGTATTATCCAGAAATGTCTGTCTCCAGAAACCAACAGAGCCAACTAAAGTTCATTTGGGAGACGTTCTTCCCACTAACATGCAGGCAAATATCATGGCCGCTGAAATATATTGCTAGACCACTTCACAGGGATAACAAAAAGATCCCACTTCTGACACCAGGTGCGCAAATCTTACGGTCTGCTGTTTGATGTGCGACGGGGAAAATTTGACGACTGACTGTGTGTCTATATGTTCGGAATTGGAGTCATCAACGATGGCCTAACATCATCAAGTGCTACGACGATCATCATTTTTGGGAGGACGTGAATTTCCATGGTATATGGTGGATAGGCGGCAGGAACCATTGAAGACTATGTCTGAAAAGTGTTCCTTCTTGCAGTTTCCTCATATTCCAAGTCCGGCTTGTTACAGGAGCTACTGAGTTGAGTGCTCTGTGCACACCGTGAGCTGTGTGTCTCATCCGTTTTGATCCTGTGTTTCGATATCCCGCTTGTTTACGATGAATGATGATATCGTATGACAGGGAACAGTTGGCTGTGTTCACTTTCTGCGCGGTTTCGCCTTATGTCTTTTGGCGTGTGCTGAGACAGCTACGATGGGAACTACAGTTACCTTTCTTTGTTTGGAAGATGAGTTAATAATTCGGATGATTCCACTGGAACGGGCGGTTGAGCAGTTATGGATTTTAATTCGTTTGCAGTGACACCGAGGCCTTCCATAACCAATAACTGTCGGCCCACTGACTGGACTTGCTTGACAGGACCCGTGACATGTTTACTGACTGACTGACCTATACTTGAACCGAGACTACAAACTATGAATGAACAGGAAACTTGATCTGTTTCCCTCGTGATCTATTCATGTGGTGTACTTCGCGTTGTTGTCTGATTGTACCTGTACTGCAGAATCTGATAACAGTCGTTCTCAGCGACACTATCGTTCGTTCGTCACCACCCCGTAAAACACAAGTAATGGTGGTAATTCACTATACACAAAGTCCTCTCGTAAACAGTGAGTTTATTGACATGTAACTGATTCAATAAATGAATATGTACAAGCCAGCGGTTTACACTGCGCTCGGCTGTTCACACACACGGCTGTACTGCAGGCACCTCTTCACTCCGTCGTACCTCAAATCAACTATCACACACAATCAGTCTAAACACTTAATCCTTCCAGTCTGAATCCTAATCTATACTCCCTATATTAAGCACAAGAAACTGTCCCGTCATTAAACCCGAGACTTGCTTCTTCAATAGTCTAACTCTTAGTTGCTCCTTGGGCTCCGCAAGCCATTGGCCTACCGCCTAGTCAACTTGGGATCTATGTCTTCTCTCTCTGCCCTTTGTGCGAATCTTAGTCATATCTGTGTCTCCTAGTCCTATCTCACATGTATCTGAATCGTATGTCCACATGACTAGCTCTCAGTCCTCTAACTGTCTGCCACCTTCTTCTTGTGAATGAATTCCTATGTCTTAATCTCACTACTACCAGCCTAGTACATGCATCATATCTCATCTCTCAACCAATCAAATTACACTACGTCGTCTCCTGCTCTGTCTCCCTGACCAATCAAAAACTCCCCTACGTCAACTTCTCACCTCAAAGTTTACATTCTCATCAGTCCCGAGAATTTACACTTTCTGTCTGAACTCACATCTTCGCATTCTTCCCGTGAAGTATCCACGTGCCCCACATCACCTCACTTCTCACCTCTGCTGTTACAATCAAACAGGTCTGTGGATTTACCAATACCAACGCTGGCGAGGAGTAGATACCTGTGCTTACGTCATTTAGGGCACATTCTCGTGTATTTTCACACTCGACAGGAAATGTAGGGAACAGAAGTCAGGGGATAACCTTTCATTTCATTTGTGTAAATTGTTTTTAAAATTCTTTATTTCATTTTCAAAATCAATACATCACAGTACATTACAAAAATCATTCGTTCACATTCGTTCAGTCATTCTAACAAAAATATTATATTGTTCTAAAGATGGACATTGATTTCTGATTATATTTCTGTAAAATAGATCAGGGCTAAATGTTTGGAATCAGTAAAAGGCAGCATTTCCGCAGGTCCACACTAAATTTCTGTATTCGGATTTTATTTATTATATAATTATTATTATATAATTAGTGAGTTAGTGGAGCATTCTTGCGCTGTCTTTTTTTTTTTTTTTTTTTTTGCAGCGTGTTGAGCATGACAGATCTGTAGATGTCTACCTTCTGTGTGGTGCGTGTTTCTAGTGTATGTTGTAACGCCGTTCTTGCTGTATGATTGTGTTTCATTCGTAAAATATGTGTTCTTCTGTTTCTTGTATGTTTCGTCTGCAAATTGAACACTTGGCTAGGCTGTCTGTCCTGATATGTGAGCTTCTCTTTCTTTTGTGGGTGTCGTGCTGTAGTGTATATGAGTCTGTATGTGACTTCCCTTGCTTTAGGAGCGTTGTGTGGATTGTGGAGGTTTGAGAAGATTTGGAGATCACACATCTCGCTCGGCCAGTCACACACCATATCACATAATTTACATCTCTACTGGATACTCTCGCTTCTGTGCGTCTGCCTACTCAGGCTAACTTTACATAATGCTTCAGAAATAGATTATAAGAATGAGACACCAATAATTCTAATAAGAGCATATGTCATCAAACAGGTCTGAGGATTTACCGACGCTGGCGAGTAGTTTACCCTCCACAGGAAATGTAGGGAACAGAAGTTAAGGGGATAACCATTCATGTCATTTGTGTAAATGGAAGGGCTGCTGTCCCCAGGATCCCCACCTCACTAGGACTGATGCTCTATGCTAGAGCTGCCTAGCTAGTGGAGACTAGCCCAGATTCAACAGCACACAGCCGTGCGCGATTGCAATCTCGGCACTAAGGACATCGGGTGTTACCCTAGTCCGACCACGCATCTTCCACCCCTCTGATGTTGCGTTCAAACAATGACATAATGGGAGGTATCAGCACAGTACCCAAAGACTACTATGCCATGTAGCCGACATGACACAGTCTGTGCTGCTAGAGCAGGCAACACAGGAGCTGAACCTAGGATGACACGAGCAGTCACGTCTTAATCATTGGCAACAATCAGACAGTTCCTTCTCAAAATATACACTAGTATTTCTGAGAAAGCGGCCACTAGAATGTCATAAAACTAATAAATAGTATATAGCACACTTGATAGTGTAATATATAAGAGTAACATTAGTTTGCATATCACTTATAAAAAACATTTTCTTAAAAGTACATATGTTTAAATATAAAAAAGCACTATTATACAATGTATCTCAAAATGCACTAGGATTAAACATTATCAACCAAAGTTGATGTGCCTTTAATTTACGTTGCAAATGGGAAATATTATTTTATATTAATTTGTTAAAAGTATTATTGGACCTTGTTTATTAGGGAAGTCACTGCAAAAATTTAATTTTTCGTAAAGTACAAGTTATTGTTCGTAGGGGTAATTCCTTTAACTTTTTAGACAGTTCGTAATATTCTGTAAAATATTAATCATTAGACATGTTTAACAATGCTTATAATTTAAATTAATGCGATAAATAAATGTGCTTCTAAGTTTTGTGCAAATTATATGAAATTAATTTGTTTTAAATGTTAGCAATTTAAAATTATTTAGTATGCATAAAATTCAATTAGAACTCCATGATTGTCTCAAAATGGCGCCCATGTAAACAAAGTCATGTTTAGCAATGCATATAGATTTAAATTAATGTCATAAATAAATGTGCTTCTAAGTTTTGTGCAAATTATAGAAAATTAATTTGTTTTTAAATGGTAGTAATTTAAAATTATTTTGTATGCATACAATTCAACAAGAAATCCACGTTTGTTCTTAAAATAGCGTTGTATGTAAACAATATATTTTATTTTCATCGTATCCACACAAAATGCGGAGTGGGTAGTCAAAATTAAATTATATTTTCAGGAACATGAAGGCCATATCATTCCAGGATCTCTAACAGAATAACTTAGAATATCTTCAAGTGGTGACTAGGATGGTTTATAATTAAAATTTCAACAGTTGAGTTCAAGGTACTTCCATCTTTATACTTTATATTGAAAATGAATTCATATTCATTCATTATTATTCATTGTTTATTTGTCATGATTCTAACTTACAAAAGAATTAAGTAAGTTTGCTGCTTGCAAAAGTTATATATATACATATGTGATTGTAATGTCACTCTAATATTGCAAATAATAATGAGAATTATCTTAAGCTACCAATTGTTATTTTTAAATTAATCAAATTAAATTAAATCAATAATATTAATAACTCTCTCACACGCACATTATTTTTGCAGTCACAACAAAGTGCATTTCTGGATAAAAATGGATTAGAAGTTGTACCTTCTAGACATTCTTATTAAGTTATAGTTAGAGTATAAATAATAAAGAAACCTTTCTTGAAAAATTAAGATAAAATAATTTTAGTACAAGACAATAAACTGTTCTCTTTGTTTGTTGGATAAAAACAGTCAATATGTTAATTTAATTATTAATTCTAAACGTTGTTTTTTTATACAATTTCTCACAATCATATTTGGTTTGACAATCACACAGTGGACAGCATTATTAAAAATAAAATAAAAAACAAGAAAGGTGCTCCATGTGGAGTTTACTGAGAGCTATAGAGTATCTAAAACAGAATATAATACAAACTGTTAAATTTAAGTTTTAAACTTCACCTTATATGTGTGAAATTAACAACCTGCCATCAATTACATTAAATTGACAGTTTAAAAGATGAAAGAATTAAAATACTTTGGAACAATGTCAACTTTTGATGGTAGATTGACAGCAGTGGTGAGGAGCAAATAAATTGAATCTAAGGTTGAATTTGAAAGGGAAAAATAGATATAATTATACCAATGTGAAGAGAAAAAAGAGCACTGCAGATGATTTATTGAAATTGTTCAATAGGTATGTTTACTCTTTCTAAAAAAAAGTATCCTGAAATAATAGAAATTTAATCACCTGCTTTGTTGAAGAGTTGCGTAATACTTTAAAAAATCTCTCTTCTGTAATAATTTCATTCATCATTTATTATCTTTTTATTTCTAGAAATCATATCAGGGCCTTCAAAATTGGTTGATGAGATAAAGAAGCTACCATGATCTCTCACACCTTTATGCTATATTTCACTCTAAAGAGTGTGAAATTAGTGATTCTATAATGTTGTTATGTTACACATTAATTTATTACAAATATTAGTAATATATATGTGTGTATGTCTCTCTGATAGAGATTCCCAGCAAACTATGTTTAATATTGCTGTTTTTGTCTTGCAGGTTTTGCCCATTTCTTGGCCAGGCACAATCAGTTTAGCCTCAGACTAAGTCTTTCACGTTATATTAGACTGTGATTGTCATCCAAAATTAAAAGTGTAAGTTACCTTTGCTTCATAAATTGAACATATGTGTAATTGTTGTTGTCTTCTTGGATTTCCAGTTCTATGGCCGCTGTTTGTTGCCAGTACATGTTCTAATTATTCTTTGATCTGTGCAATCAATTGTTAAATAAATGTGTCAATATTTATGCCATCTACAATTTGTTATTATTTCTTGTGCTTTACTTTATCAAATGCTTTGGTATAATCTATAAAACATAGGTATAGATCTTTTTAGATAGTTTTTAAAAGTATTATTTTCTTTGTTTATTATATGAAGTTACTGCAAATTTAATTTTTCTTTAAGTTATTGTTAGTAGGGGTAATTGTTTTAACCTTTTAGACAGTTCATAATATTCTGTAAAATATTAATTATTAGACATGTTTAGCAATGCATATAGATTTAAATTAATGCAATAAATGAATTTGCTTTTAAATGTTTATGCCAAATATAGGAAATTAATTTGTTTTAAAATGGTAGCAATTTACAATTATACAGTATGCATAAAATTCAACAAGAACTCCACATTTCTTGTCAAGATGACTTCCTATATAAACAAGGAGATATTTTATTTTTATCTTATCCCCCACAAAATGCAGGGTAGGTGGTCACAATCAAATCATATTTTCATCTTATCCCCACATAAAAGGGTAGGTGGTCACAATCAAATCATATTTTCATCTTATCCCCACATAAAAGGGTAGGTGGTCACAATCAAATCATATTTTCATCTTATCCCCACATAAAAGGGTAGGTGGTCACAATCAAATCATATTTTCATCTTATCCGCACAAAATGCAGGGTAGGTGGTCACAAACAAATAATATTTTCATCTTATCCGCACAAAATGCAGGGTAGGTGGTCACAAACAAATCATATTTTCATCTTATCCGCACAAAATGCAGGGTAGGTGGTCACAATCAAATCATATTTTTAGGACATTGGACACCATCACATTTCAGGTTCTCTAACAAAATAACTTAGAATATCCTCAAGTAATGATTAAAATAAGTTCTATAAATAGTATTGCCACAATTTAAGTCAAGGTACTTCAAATAGTCTTCTTTACCTTTTAGCTCCCGGTGGAGCATAGGTCTTCAACAAACACTTTCCAAGTCGTTCTGTTTTTTGCCATTCTTTTAAGATCATTCCATGTCTTCCCCATCATCTTCATCTCTGCTTCTATCTGTCTTCTCCAAGAATTCCTTGGTCTTCCTCTTTGTCTTTTCCCCTGGGATTCCAAAAAAGGGCTTGTTGTGTAATACTCTCAGTTGGCTTCCGTAGTGTGTGTCCTATCCATCGCCATCGTCTTCGCTGTATCTCTTATCCACTGGTATTTGACCGGTACATTTCCATAATTCCACGTTAGTGACTTTGTCCTGCCATTTCCATCCCTTTATTCTGCGCAAGCATCCATTAATGAAAGTCTGTACTTTCGTGATTGTCAATTTTGTCATTCTCCATGTTTCGCAGCCATATAATAGGACCGACGGACTTCAAATAGTGAAAATGAATTAATATTTATTAATTATTATTCATTGTCTTATTGACATGATTCTAATTAAATAAGAATTAAGTAAGTCTCCCGCAGGTAAACATTATATATTAATATTATTATAATGTCATTCTAATATTACAAATAATAACAATTACCTTAAGTTACTAATCTTTGCTGTCAACTTTTACACCTTCTAAAATTTTGATTATTTCATGGTGCTTTACTTTATCAAATGCTTTGGTATAGTCTATGAAACATAGACCTGTTTTCACCTCTGTGGCTCTTTCTATTGAAGATCTTATGATGTATATAGCATTGTTCATACATTTACCTCCAACAAAATCACACTGTTCACTAATTTTTAGACTGATTTTGTTTCGCACTCCTCACATGATGATTCCTAGTAATATCTCAGATGTGTGACTCATAAGGCTTATTGTGCGATGATCATCACATTCAATCACACCAGATTTCTTTGGTAAGGTTATTAATATTGATTTTAATAGGCCATCTGGTATATGTCACCTGTCATAGATTTGCTTTCAAGCACAAAATAAATTAATATTCAGTGTATTGGTTTAACTGTTTAAAACTTGTTTTCTTTGTAATTTTAATTAAAGCTTCTTAATGTCAGGTCATTCAACAATTTAAAAATTATTTCTTCGACAGGCTTATGTGAACTGAGACAGAGTGATTGCAAAGTGTAACTAAACTAGGCATACGAGAGCGGCCAAATTACGTGAGACTCTACGTTACCTCAGTGTGGCCAAATGTATAAAGGTAATGGAGGATTATAAATTCTAATGCCTCTTTATTTTTAAAAGTTGTGGGGTATTGGGAAAAGTATATTAGTGTCCATACATTTCCATGACTGTCTTACCTCTAATGCCCTGCAGTGCCATCAGATGCCACACTGGGTTTTTGGTGTACCTTGTCATATGTCCTTTTCTGACTGAGCTTCTCAATCTTCACAAAAATTCTACCTTACTCAACTTTGAAGAAAAGTGTGTTAGTACCCATATATTTCCATGACTGTCTTACCTCTAATGCCCTGCAGTGCCATCAGATGCACACAGGGTTTTCGGTGCACTTTGTCATATGTCCTTATTCTGGCCGAGCTTCTCAATCTTCACTAAAATTCTACCTTACTCAACTTTGAAGAAAAGCGTAAACCCAAGGTAGTATAGCAATTATTGAAAAGTCACTGCCTTGAATAAAACCACTAGTCCTGAATTTAATGTGAGTAAGCAACCATCTTGTACCAGCTCACCGACCACCTGCATTTACAAGTTTAACAGCCAAATATTTGTAATAAAAAATGTTGATCTACGTGTAATGTGTATTATGCTATTTTTATCACCGCAAACATTTATACTCAGATTTTTTTAATTAAATTGATTTATTACATTAACCCAATAAGTACAGTATAGACTAATATTTTTACTTTAAAATGATTTATTACATTAACACAACAACTACAGTATAGACTAATATTTTTACTATAAAATGATTTATTACATTAACACAACAAGTACAGTATAGACTAATATTTTTTCTATAAAATGATTTATTACATTAACCCAACAAGTACAGTATAGACTAATATTTTTACTTTAAAATGATTTATTACATTAACACAACAACTACAGTATAGACTAATATTTTTACTATAAAATGATTTATTACATTAACCCAACAAGTACAGTATAGACTAATATTTTTACTTTAAAATGATTTATTACATTAACACAACAAGTACAGTATAGACTAATATTTTTTTCTATAAAATGATGTATTACATTAACCAACAAGTACAGTATAGACTAATACTTTTACTTTAAAATGATTTATTACATTAACACAACAACTACAGTATAGACTAATATTTTTTCTTTGCGTTCGCCACCTTTCACCTAAGGCAAAGTCCCTATAGCCTAGGAACTGAATTGTGCATGCTAATTCATTTTACCTTGGCAGCCATATGCACAGGGGCCCCTCGCCACCCAGGCAGATAACTCCATCTTCGGAGGTACTCATATTTTTTCTGTTGATGTGTAATTGATGTTTCAAGCCGGACTTCGCTGCTGAGACCCGGGTGGTTGCTGCAAAGAGAAATCACAAATAAAAATCCCAACTGATGCAGCCTGATTTAAACTCACAACCTCTCTGTCTCGAGACTGCCATAACTTGAGATTGAAAACTTCCTCTTCAAGCACATTCCGCAGAGAATTGTGATTTGCTTTAGGCTCAAAACTTTCCACAGTGAGAATTTCAATCACAGCTTATAGCTTCTGACACGTATTCAGTGCATCTACCATTTTGATAACTAACACATGTAAGCATGTGACACCAGACTGTGGGACAATTTGATAACTAACACAAGGAAGCATGAGACACCAGACTGTGGGACATTTTGATAACTAACACAAGGAAGTATGTGACACCAGACTGTGGGACATTTTGATAACTAACACAAGGAAGTATGAGACACCAGACTGTGGGACATTTTGATAACTAACACAAGGAAGCATGAGACACCAGACTGTAGGACATTTTGATAACTAACACAAGGAAGTATGAGACACCAGACTGTGGGACATTTTGATAACTAACACAAGGAAGTATGAAACACCAGACTGTGGGACATTTTGATAACTAACACAAGGAAGTATGTGACACCAGACTGTGGGACATTTTGATAACTAACACAAGGAAGTATGAGACACCAGACTGTGGGACATTTTGATAACTAACACAAGGAAGTATGAGGCACCAGACTGTGGGACATTTTGATAACTAACACAAGGAAGCATGAGACACCAGACTGTGGGACATTTTGATAACTAACACAAGGAAGCATGAGACACCAGACAGTGAGAATTTCAATCACAGCTTATAGCGTCTGACACGTATTCAGTGCATCTACCATTTTGATAACTAACACAAGGAAGTATGAGACACCAGACTGTGGGACATTTTGATAACTAACACAAGGAAGCATGAGACACCAGACAGTGAGAATTTCAATCGCAGCTTATAGCTTCTGACACGTATTCAGTGCATCTACCATTTTGATAACTAACACAAGGAAGTATGAGACACCAGACTGTGGGACATTTTGATAACTAACACAAGGAAGTATGTGACACCAGACTGTGGGACATTTTGATAACTAACACAAGGAAGTATGTGACACCAGACTGTGGGACATTTTGATAACTAACACAAGGAAGCATGAGACACCAGACAGTGAGAATTTCAATCACAGCTTATAGCTTCTGACACGTATTCAGTGCATCTACCATTTTGATATCTAACACAAGGAAGTATGAGACACCAGACTGTGGGACATTTTGATAACTAACACAAGGAAGCATGAGACACCAGACTGTGGGACATTTTGATAACTAACACAAGGAAGTATGTGACACCAGACTGTGGGACATTTTGATAACTAACACAAGGAAGTATGTGACACCAGACTGTGGGACATTTTGATAACTAACACAAGGAAGTATGTGACACCAGACTGTGGGACATTTTGATAACTAACACAAGGAAGTATGAGACACCAGACTGTGGGACATTTTGATAACTAACACAAGGAAGTATGAGGCACCAGACTGTGGGACATTTTGATAACTAACACAAGGAAGCATGAGACACCAGACTGTGGGACATTTTGATAACTAACACAAGGAAGCATGAGACACCAGACTGTGGGACATTTTGATAACTAACACAAGGAAGCATGAGACACCAGACTGTGGGACATTTTGATAACTAACACAAGGAAGTATGTGACACCAGACTGTGGGACATTTTGATAACTAACACAAGGAAGTATGTGACACCAGACTGTGGGACATTTTGATAACTAACACAAGGAAGTATGAGACACCAGACTGTGGGACATTTTGATAACTAACACAAGGAAGTATGAGACACCAGACTGTGGGACATTTTGATAACTAACACAAGGAAGTATGTGACATCAGACTGTGGGACATTTTGATAACTAACACCAGGAAGTATGAGACACCAGACTGTGGGACATTTTGATAACTAACACAAGGAAGTATGAGACACCAGACTGTAGGACATTTTGATAACTAACACAAGGAAGCATGAGACACCAGACTGTGGGACATTTTGATAACTAACACAAGGAAGTATGAGACACCAGACTGTGGGACATTTTTATAACTAACACAAGGAAGTATGAGACACCAGACTGTAGGACATTTTGATAACTAACACAAGGAAGCATGAGACACCAGACTGTGGGACATTTTGATAACTAACACAAGGAAGTATGAGACACCAGACTGTGGGACATTTTTATAACTAACACAAGGAAGTATGAGACACCAGACTGTGGGTCATTTTGATAACTAACACAAGGAAGTATGAGACACCAGACTGTGGGACATTTTGATAACTAACACAAGGAAGTATGAGACACCAGACTGTGGGACATTTTGATAACTAACACAAGGAAGTATGTGACACCAGACTGTGGGACATTTTGATAACTAACACAAGGAAGTATGAGACACCAGACTGTGGGACATTTTGATAACTAACACAAGGAAGTATGAGACACCAGACTGTAGGACATTTTGATAACTAACACAAGGAAGCATGAGACACCAGACTGTGGGACATTTTGATAACTAACACAAGGAAGTATGAGACACCAGACTGTGGGACATTTTTATAACTAACACAAGCAAGTATGAGACACCAGACTGTGGGACATTTTGATAACTAACACAAGGAAGTATGAGACACCAGACTGTGGGACATTTTGATAACTAACACAAGGAAGTATGAGACACCAGACTGTGGGACATTTTGATAACTAACACAAGGAAGTATGAGACACCAGACTGTGGGACATTTTGATAACTAACACAAGGAAGCATGAGACACCAGACTGTGGGACATTTTGATAACTAACACAAGGAAGTATGAGACACCAGACTGTGGGACATTTTGATAACTAACACAAGGAAGTATGTGACACCAGACTGTGGGACAATTTGAAAACTAACACAAGGAAGTATGTGACACCAGACTGTGGGACATTTTGATAACTAACACAAGGAAGTATGTGACACCAGACTGTGGGACATTTTTATAACTAACACAAGGAAGTATGAGACACCAGACTGTGGGACATTTTGATAACTAACACAAGGAAGCATGAGACACCAGACTGTGGGACATTTTGATAACTAACACAAGGAAGTATGAGACACCAGACTGTGGGACATTTTGATAACTAACACAAGGAAGTATGTGACACCAGACTGTGGGACAATTTGAAAACTAACACAAGGAAGTATGTGACACCAGACTGTGGGACATTTTGATAACTAACACAAGGAAGTATGTGACACCAGACTGTGGGACATTTTTATAACTAACACAAGGAAGTATGTGACACCAGACTGTGGAACATTTTTATAACTAACACAAGGAAGTATGTGACACCAGACTGTGGGACATTTTTATAACTAACACAAGGAAGTATGTGACACCAGACTGTGGGACATTTTGATAACTAACACAAGGAAGTATGTGACACCAGACTGTGGGACAATTTGAAAACTAACACAAGGAAGTATGTGACACCAGACTGTGGGACATTTTGATAACTAAACACAAGGAAGTATGTGACACCAGACTGTGGGACAATTTGAAAACTAACACAAGGAAGTATGTGACACCAGACTGTGGGACATTTTGATAACTAACACAAGGAAGTATGTAACACCAGACTGTGGGACATTTTGATAACTAACACAAGGAAGCATGAGACACCAGACAGTGAGAATTTCAATCACAGCTTATAGCTTCTGACACATATTCAGTGCATCTACCATTTTGATAACTAACACAAGGAAGTATGAGACACCAGACTGTGGGACATTTTGATAACTAACACAAGGAAGTATGTGACACCAGACTGTGGGACATTTTGATAACTAACACAAGGAAGCATGAGACACCAGACAGTGAGAATTTCAATCACAGCTATAGCTTCTGACACGTATTCAGTGCATCCACCATTTTGATAACTAACACAAGGAAGCATGAGACACCAGACTGTGGGACATTTTGATAACTAACACATGGAAGTATATGACACCAGACTGTGGGACATTTTGATAACTAACACAAGGAAGCATGAGACACCAGACTGTGGGATATTTTGATAACTAACACAAGGAAGTATGAGACACCAGACTGTGGGACATTTTGATAACTAACACAAGGAAGTTTGAGACACCAGACTGTAGGACATTTTGATAACTAACACAAGGAAGCATGAGACACCAGACTGTGGGACATTTTGATAACTAACACAAGGAAGCATGAGACACCAGACTGTGGGACATTTTGATAACTAACACAAGGAAGTATGAGACACCAGACTGTGGGACATTTTGATAACTAACACAAGGAAGTATGAGACACCAGACTGTGGGACATTTTGATAACTAACACAAGGAAGTATGAGACACTAGACTGTGGGACATTTTGATAACTAACACAAGGAAGTATGAGACACCAGACTGTGGGACATTTTGATAACTAACACAAGGAAGCATGAGACACCAGACTGTGGACATTTTGATAACTAACACAAGGAAGTATGTGACACCAGACTGTGGGACATTTTGATAACTAACACAAGGAAGTATGTGACACCAGACTGTGGGACAATTTGAAAACTAACACAAGGAAGTATGTGACACCAGACTGTGGGACATTTTGATAACTAACACAAGGAAGTATGAGACACCAGACTGTGGGACATTTTGATAACTAACACAAGGAAGTATGAGACACCAGACTGTGGGACATTTTGATAACTAACACAAGGAAGTATGAGACACCAGACTGTGGGACATTTTGATAACTAACACAAGGAAGCATGAGACACCAGACTGTGGGACATTTGATAACTAACACAAGGAAGTATGAGACACCAGACTGTGGGACATTTTGATAACTAACACAAGGAAGTATGTGACACCAGACTGTGGGACAATTTGAAAACTAACACAAGGAAGTATGTGACACCAGACTGTGGGACATTTTGATAACTAACACAAGGAAGTATGTGACACCAGACTGTGGGACATTTTTATAACTAACACAAGGAAGTATGTGACACCAGACTGTGGAACATTTTTATAACTAACACAAGGAAGTATGTGACACCAGACTGTGGGACATTTTTATAACTAACACAAGGAAGTATGTGACACCAGACTGTGGGACATTTTATAACTAACACAAGGAAGTATGTGACACCAGACTGTGGGACAATTTGAAAACTAACACAAGGAAGTATGTGACACCAGACTGTGGGACATTTTTATAACTAACACAAGGAAGTATGTGACACCAGACTGTGGGACAATTTGAAAACTAACACAAGGAAGTATGTGACACCAGACTGTGGGACATTTTTATAACTAACACAAGGAAGTATGTGACACCAGACTGTGGGACATTTTGATAACTAACACAAGGAAGTATGTGACACCAGACTGTGGGACAATTTGAAAACTAACACAAGGAAGTATGTGACACCAGACTGTGGGACATTTTGATAACTAACACATGGAAGTATGTGACACCAGACTGTGGGACAATTTGAAAACTAACACAAGGAAGTATGTGACACCAGACTGTGGGACATTTTGATAACTAACACAAGGAAGTATGTGACACCAGACTGTGGGACATTTTGATAACTAACACAAGGAAGTATGTGACACCAGACTGTGAGACATTTTTATAACTAACACAAGGAAGCATGTGACACCATACTGTTGGAAATTTTTTTTTGGAAGAGCAAAAAAAATATATAAAACTTTCTTTACGTTGGAAACAAAACATTTATAAAACTTTTGTTGTGCAGATACAGACTTTCACAGCATATAAGTTTAAAATTGTTTCTTTAGAAAGTTAAGTATAAATTTTATATGACATTTTCATTTGTCATTCATTCATTTATTGAGTGCTGTCTCTGCATCCAAAGTTGGCTACCATGGAGCACCTTTCTGCTCTGTCTTTGCTTCGATGATGCAGATTATCATAGGCTGATTTGTCCATCTTTTGATGTTACTCGTCGATATTAGCGCTAGTCTACCTCTGCCTATTTTACCTTGCATTTTCCCTCCCAAAATTACTTTAATAGACTGCTGTGTCATTTAACCTGCCCCAAAAATCTCATTTGTCTTGTTTGAATTGTGTTTAGTAGTTCTCTTTTTATTTTTAGTTGTTTTAAGACTTCATCGTTTGTTTTGTTTTCTTCCTTCCAATTTTTCCTATTCTTCTATAAATCCACATCTCAAAAAGCTTAAATTTTCTGTTCTGTTGTCTTGTCTAATTTCCATGTTACTGCACCATACAGGAATGTTGAAAAGATATAATAATTTGCTATTCTTAGTTTTAGCCCAGGCTTTATTTATTTGATGTTAGCATATTTTTCAAGGCATTAACTCTTTCCATACGTTTCGCTGCACTGTGTGTCATGTCGATTTCAACTGCGTACGTTTTGCCCCATAGTGTGTCACTCTTAATTTGATTAGTGTAAACCGTTATCAAACCATATTCTTCTTACATGTCTTGTATCATCTTGGTATTGGTGAAATCTAATACCTTGTTTAATTATCTACAAATTCATATGTAATATGTTATGTGTTAGATAAATATAAATATGTAGAGTGATTCTTAAAACCATGAACAATTTTGTCTCTGAAATCTCTTCCAATGCATCGATAAAAAGCTTCCGTACGGAAAGAGTTAAAATTACTTTTTTGCCATTCCTATTCTTTTGTTTATTTCAGTTGTACATTTTCCATCACTGGTTATAGTATGTCCAAAGTAGTTGTAGCTCTGAACTGTCTTCAGGTAGTGCGGCATTGATTCTGGCCATGACATTATATAAAAGCCATGATGGTCATAAAAATAATATAATCACTAACACCATTATTCCTGCATATATCAGGTCATAAACATATATAATCACTAACACCATTATTCCTGCATATATCAGGTCATAAACATATATAATCACTAACATCATTATTCCTCCATATATCAGGTCATAAACATATATAATCACTAACACCATTATTCCTCCATATATCAGGTCATAAACATATATAATCACTAACACCATTATTCCTCCATATATCAGGTCATAAACATATATAATCACTAACACCATTATTCCTCCATATATCAGGTCATAAACATATATAATCACTAACACCATTATTCCTCCATATATCAGGTCATAAAAAAATATAATCACTAACACCATTATTCCTCCATATATCTGGTCATAACATATATAATCACTAACACCATTATTCCTCCATATATCAGGTCATAAACATATATAATCACTAACACCATTATTCCTCCATATATCAGGTCATAAACATATATAATCACTAACACCATTATTCCTCCATATATATCTGCTCATAAACATATATAATCACTAACACCATTATTCCTCCATATATCAGGTCATAAACAAATATAATCACTAACACATTATTCCTCCATATATCAGGTCATAAACAAATATAATCACTAACACCATTATTCCTCCATATATCAGGTCATAAACATATATAATCACTAACACCATTATTCCTCCATATATCAGGTCATAAACATATATAATCACTAACACCATTATTCCTCCATATATCAGGTCATAAACAAATATAATCACTAACACCATTATTCCTCCATATATCAGGTCATAAACAAATATAATCACTAGCACCATTAATCCTGCATATATCAATAGGGATGATGAGTTTCATTTATACATGTTTACTATTGTTGTTATACTTATGTACAATGTTTAAATATTGACAGAAGCATATTATAATTGTTGACACATATTTATATATCTACCATTGTTTGTAATTATTGACACATTTTAGAAAGTATGTTAGTACTATTTACAAACATTTACATATATAATTGCTCACAAAAGCCTGTTATAAACTTTTTACAAATTTTTTCATGTTTACCAAGGTGTCAGACCAAGGGGTCATCCACATTACTAAGAACTACAGCAAGCTATGCTACCTCAACGTTCAGGGCTGTGAGGCTATCTCAGACACTGGCTTAGATTTTCTGGTACAGAACTGCTCAAGACTTCACTCATTGGACATAGGTAAATGTGACATAACAGACGGACTGTATGCCTTATTTATGCACTGTCCATATCTACGTAAACTTGGGATGAAGTCATGTGATGCGACAATAGACAAAGGAATAGTGATGATTGCTTATAGGTGCTCTTCATTTCAGCAGTTACATGTCTAGGATTGTTGTCTGTCCCCTGATGCATATGCTGTGATTAGAAAGTACTGCAAGAGAGCCATCACAGAACACACAAATCCAGTAATTCTATAAAGTAGCTTTTTATACTAATTTTGTTCTTTTGAGTTGTGTCCACATTTTGTAATAGTTAACTGTCTGAGAGATAAAATTAGAAGTGAAGAATTAAGAAAAAAGCTATAAATAATTTCTGCCATTGAATAGATAAAGAAACAATTATAAAAAGGTTTGTTCTTGTGTTGTGGTAAGACATATAAATATATGATACATTGAGACTTCAATAAATCTATGAGAACACAGACCAGAGGCCTGACCATGAAAGAGATTGAATTTTAGAAACACTAGGAAACGAGGTAGGGGAGTTGAAGAGAACATAGACCGCCAGTTGTAGTTGTAGTAAGGTAGAGGTCAAGAGAACATAGACCGCCAGTTGTAGTTGTAGTAAGGTAGAGGTCAAGAGAACATAGACCGCCAGTTGTAGTTGTAGTAAGGTAGAGGTCAAGAGAACATAGACCGCCAGTTGTAGTTGTAGTAAGGTAGAGGTCAAGAGAACATAGACCACCAGTTGTAGTTGTAGTAAGGTAGAGGTCAAGAGAACATAGACCGCCAGTTGTAGTTGTGGTAAGGTAGAGGTCAAGAGAACATAGACCGCCAGTTGTAGTTGTGGTAAGGTAGAGGTGAAGAGAACATAGACCGCCAGTTGTAGTTGTGGTAAGGTAGAGGTGAAGAGAACATAGACCGCCAGTTGTAGTTGTAGTAAGGTAGAGGTGAAGAGAACATAGACCACCTGTTGTAGTTGTAGTAAGGTAGAGGCCAAGAGAACATAGACCGCCAGTTGTAGTTGTAGTAAGGTAGAGGTCAAGAGAACATAGACCGCCAGATGTAGTTGTAGTAAGGTAGAGGTGAAGAGAACATAGACCGCCAGTTGTAGTTGTAGTAAGGTAGAGGCCAAGAGAACATAGACCGCCAGTTGTAGTTGTGGTAAGGTAGAGGTCAAGAGAACATAGACCGCCAGTTGTAGTTGTGGTAAGGTAGAGGTTAAGAGAACATAGACCGCCAGTTGTAGTTGTAGTAAGGTAGAGGCCAAGAGAACATAGACCGCCAGTTGTAGTTGTAGTAAGGTAGAGGTGAAGAGAACATAGACCGCCAGTTGTAGTTGTGGTAAGGTAGAGGTGAAGAGAACATAGACCACCAGTTGTAGTTGTAGTAAGGTAGAGGTCAAGAGAACATAGACCGCCAGTTGTAGTTGTAGTAAGGTAGAGGTGAAGAGAACATAGACCGCCAGTTGTAGTTGTGGTAAGGTAGAGGTCAAGAGAACATAGACCACCAGTTGTAGTTGTGGTAAGGTAGAGGTCAAGAGAACATAGACCACCAGTTGTAGTTGTGGTAAGGTAGAGGCCAAGAGAACATAGACCGCCAGTTGTAGTTGTAGTAAGGTAGAGGTCAAGAGAACATAGACCGCCAGTTGTAGTTGTAGTAAGGTAGAGGTCAAGAGAACATAGACCGCCAGTTGTAGTTGTGGTAAGGTAGAGGTGAAGAGAACATAGACCGCCAGTTGTAGTTGTAGTAAGGTAGAGGTCAAGAGAACATAGACCGCCAGTTGTAGTTGTGGTAAGGTAGAGGTGAAGAGAACATAGACCACCAGTTGTAGTTGTAGTAAGGTAGAGGTCAAGAGAACATAGACCGCCAGTTGTAGTTGTAGTAAGTCGAAGGCCCCAGTATAACTGCAAACAAATTTAAATACATAAGTGATCAACTGCCCATGCCAGTGGAATCATCCAAATTAACATCTTATCTCATTGAAGGATCCAGAAAAAGAAAGGTTGCTGCAGCCCCACTCATAGCAGCCACAGCACACGCCAAAAGATATAAGGTGCAGCCACACTGAAAGTAAACACAGCTGATATAATTATCAGAATATTGAAACATGATTCAGATGAAAACTACAGCTTACAGTGTGCACAGAGCACTAAACTCAATAGCTCCGGCATCAAGCTGGACTTGGAATTTGAGGAAACTGCAACAGGGAACACTTTTCAAACAGAGACTCAAGAGTTTTTGCCACCTATCTGCCATATTGACTGGAAGTCCTCATTTGGCATAGTAAGATCTTCTAGAAATAATCAACATTTTAAGTAATTCATTTCACAAAGTCAGATCATCAAAGAAATAACATTTTAAACATGGGTAGCAAAGATTTCATAAAAGTATATAAGATGTACCAGCAACAGAAAACAATCATGAGAAATGGAAACCTGGAATGTTTTAACAAATAAAACAATGTGTAAGATTAAGGTGACCATATTTTTGAAATCCCATTCCGGGACGGAATAATTTTACTTCAATTTTCCACCAATAAAATTACATTTCTTCTTGCTGTCATTTTCAAGTGAATAATACATACATTTTAAAACATCTAATCATATAGACCTACAATACGCTATCAGGATAATCAGGAGATAAAAAAAAAACAGTGATACTTAAATTGAAGGTGAAACAGAGATGCTGTACTTTTCAGATGAGTGAATTTTCTGTAAAATGTCCTTCTTTGTATGCAGCATCTTATAAAATTCGACACATGTTCCCTCATAGTTCACTTTGGTGATCAACATGGCTTTTAAAGTTTCAACACCTAGTTGTGTTTTATCATTTGTCCACAAACTGTTCATCAGAGAAAACACTCGTTCTGTTGCAGCATTTGTTCCAGGTAGACACAAAAAGAACTCTGCCAACTTCAGAATATGTGAAACGGGCACATGATTGTTTCTGAAGTGGGAAGCTAGTTCAACCCAACGCTGCCCTGGTAATGTTTTATTAAGACTCCACTCACTAATCTTTTGTGAAGTAATGAACTGTTTCATGTAGACATATTCGTCATACATTTCATTTTCTGGAAAGTCGACTGAAGGCACTGTTTGACTCACTAATGATGAAGACTTCTCAATACCTTCCCATGTGGTGTTCTGTTCAGCATTACCCAGCTGTAAGACTCTAGGTTTTGAAAATTATTTGCAGCCCATTTCTTCAAATAACTTAAAGCTGTTTCATAAAATGAAGAAACACTGGCGTTAAACTTTTTCACATCATCACGTGGAAATCCTTCCATTTCCAGCTTTTTAAGGATTATCTGAACTCTTGATGGCAAGAAGCGTCTTCCAGCTTGGATTCCAAGATAGCTTTCAACCTATTGATGTTGTCAATGACTTCAAATACAGTGACCATCTGTCCCTCTACTTTCTGCACTGCTTCGTGGAAAGAGGATGCCTGACTGTGAACCAAAATAAGCCATGCCTCAGACAGTGGGTTTTCAAAGAATTCCTGTATAAAAACCGGGCATCTGTCTTGAGATTGAAAATATGATTTTAGAGGCAGGAACATGTAAAGAACCCTTTCAACAGCAGGCAAGAGCGCAAGCCACCTAGTTTGTGCATAACCTAAAATCATCTGGAAGTCTGTGTCGACAAACTGACAAAACTCCTGAGACTTTCAACTCTAACTGTGTATGATTTGAAGTACAGATACATTTTTGCAATAGTCATTTCAACATCAACAGGCAATACGTCTGCAGCTGCTTGAACAGTGTTGTGGAAAATATGGCAAGCACACCCAACACCTATCAAACTATGTCCAAGATTTTCTTTCAGTTTTGTGAAAACATTGTTCTGTCCTTTTCTTTCAGCGCCCCCAAAATTAGAATTTGTGTTGTCTGCACATAATCCAACTACTTTCAGTTCTAAACCATTTTCAGTTAGACAGTCAATAAGAAAACTACTTACTATATCAGATGTTTCACCCGGCAATGACTTCAACTCTAATATTTTAACTTTCAGTCCCTTATTGCGATCAAAGTATCTGACAAGCAAAGGAAAAAATCTTGATTTCTTTGTGGTTGGAGGCATCTGTCAGTATTGAGATAAATGTTACGTTTTCTAGGTCACATCTCAACTCGTTTAGAGCATGGGGTGTGAACACATTCCGAATAATAGCTTCTGTTTTCGTACGTGCACAAGCAAATTTTGGTTCTAAAGTTACCTGAAGCAATTTTGATGTGCAGTCCATAGATCTAAACGTGTGATTGTGTATCACTGTATGATATGCAAAGGCACCTTCTGTAGCAGCTAACTGTTCTTCTTTGTCACCAACCTGTTCAGCTCGAAAAAAGTTTGTCAACGACGAGCATGATGCAGCAGTAGCGACGGCTCTCTTATGTTTATCACTATTTATGTGGCTCTTAATATCACCACGTCCACTATGGTTAATAGTAAACCCGGATGAACATATATTACATCTTACAGTGAAGTCTGATGACGATGTAGACTTTTTTTTATAAAATGGTATTCCTTTTGTAAATCTTGATTAAAACTACAATTACGCTTCGGTGCCATTTTTTGCGAAAGTGAAAGTGAAAGTTAGTAACACAACGAATATATACGAGATTTAAAACTATAGGAGCGCATTCTACTGTTTTTATATTAAACAAAATTGTCTACACAGCAACGGAATAATATTTTTTTTAAATTGAAGAAATGTACGCCGTATACCAAAATGGCAAAATTGGTAAACGTTTATGTCCAAATTATTTTTTATCAAATCCGGGACAAAAGCTAAAAAATATGCCAAAATCGGGACAAAACCGGTACGGCAGCTAATCCGGGACAAAGGTTAAAAAAAATGACAAATTCCGGGACTGTCCCGGACAATCAAGGACGAATGGTCACCTTAGTAAGATAAGTGTATGTGCTCTCACCATATTTATATTAATACATATGGTGAAATTGCAGCCACTTATAGAATTAATAAGCTGAAAATGTCAGTTTTCAATTGCAAGATTTTCCGAGGTTTCCTTTCAGCCCCCAGGTTTACTTCTATAGTTGGTGATGGATTATACCACAATCCATAAAGATCATGTAGCTGGCAGTAACCAAATAGCAGTAGGAGAAATACCTCTACTAGACGTACAATCTTACATATATCTGGCTGTAATATAGACAAAGTGGGAGGAACAGAGAATGATACCAAAATAAGTATCATTTACAAAAAAATCAAAAGCAAGAGGAGCATTCATTGTACTGGGAAACATATGGAAATCCAAAGAAAATAGGTTAAATACAAAAATACAAATTTTCAACTCCAGTGTTAAGTTAATCCTATTGATAAGGCTGTGAGACATGGAGAACAACAAACATGACAATCATGAAGATAGTCTTTCATTAATGAAAGCTTGCACAGAATAAAAGTATAGAAATGACAGGACAAAATCACTAACATAGAATTATGGAAAAGTCAAATACCAGTGGAAACATAAGTATAGCAAAGACGATGGGTGTATTACACAACAGGCTCTTTTTTAAATCTCCAAGGAAAGAGACAAAGAGGAAGACAAAATATTCTTGAGAAGACAGTTGGAAGCAGAGATGAAGATGGTAAGGAAGACATGGAATGATCTTAAAAGAATGGCAAGAAACAGGTTATCTAGGAAAAATGTTGTTGAAGACCTATGCTCCACAGGGAGTTGAAATGTAGAGGAAGAAGAAGATAAAGGTCATAGTTGAATTTCCAGTCATGGCCATAATATAAACAAAATGAGATATGCTGATGACACAGTCTTAATAACTAAGAGTGACAATGGGTTATATAAAAATAATTCATATTATAATGATGGAAAGCAAAAATAAAGGCCTTAGTCTCAATAGTAAAAAAGCTTCATAAGGAATTATTGTAACAGTGAAAGAAACTTCTAAACAACAATAACATATACTTAAATGTGTTAATGAATATAAATAGCTGTGGTCGATGTTATTTAATGCATGGATGTGAATTGTGGACAATCGGACAACAGAAAAGAAAATTATTAGAGGGTGCAATAATGTGGTTTTACAGAAGAATGTTGAGAATACCAAGGACTGCTAGGAACGAGTAATAAGGCTGTTATAAAAGTGCAATGAGGTTGTTCTAAAGAGTAATGAGGATGTTTTAAAAGAGTAACGGGGATATTCTTAAAGAGTAATCAGGATATTCTAAAAGAGTAATCAGGATGTTCTAAAAGAGTAATCAGGATGTTCTGAAAGAGTAATTAGAATATTTTAAAAAAGTAATCAGGATGTTCTAAAAGAGTAATTAGGATGTTCTAAAAAATATTAGGATGTTCTAAAAGAGTAATCAGGATGTTCTAAAAGAGTAATCAGGATGTTCTAAAAGAGTAATCAGGATGTTCTAAATGAGTAATCAGGATGTTCTAAAAGAGTAATCAGAATGTTCTAAAAGAGTATTCAGGATGTTCTAAAAGAGTAATTAGGATGTTCTAAAAGAGCAATAAGGCTGTTCTAAAAGAGTAATCAGGATGTTCTAAAAGAGTAATCAGGATGTTCTAAAAGAGTAATTAGGATGTTCAAAAAGAGTAATTAGGATGCTCTAAAAGAGTAATTAGGATGTTCCAAAAGAGTAATTAGGATGTTCTAAAAGAGTAATTAGGATGTTCCAAAAGAGTAATTAGAATGCTCTAAAAGAGTAATTAGGATGTTCCAAAAGAGTAATTAGGATGTTCTAAAAGAGTATTAGGATGTTCTAAAAGAGTAATTAGGATGTTCCAAAAGAGTAATTAGGATGCTCTAAAAGAGTAATTAGGATGTTCCAAAAGAATAATTAGGATGTTCTGAAAGAGTTATCAGGATGTTCTAAAAGAGTATTAGGATGTTCCAAAAGAGTAATTAGGATGCTCTGAAAGAGTAATTAGGATGTTCCAAAAGAGTAATTAGGATGTTCTAAAAGAGTAATTAGGATGTTCTAAAAGAGTAATTAGGATGTTCTAAAAGAGTAATTAGGATGCTCTAAAAGAGTAATTAGGATGTTCTAAAAGAGTAATTAGGATGTTCTAAAAGAGTTATCAGGATGTTCTAAAAGAGTAATTAGGATGTTCCAAAAGAGTAATTAGGATGCTCTGAAAGAGTAATTAGGATGCTCTGAAAGAGTAATTAGGATGTTCCAAAAGAGTAATTAGGATGTTCCAAAAGAGTAATTAGGATGTTCCAAAAGAGTAATTATGATGTTCCAAAGAGTAATTAGGATGTTCAAAAGAGTAATTAGGATGTTCTAAAAGAGTAATTAGGATGTTCTAAAAGAGTAATTAGGATGTTCTAAAAGAGTAATTAGGATGTTCTAAAAGAGTAATTAGGATGTTCTAAAAGAGTAATTAGGATGTTCTAAAAGAATGGGAACCGGTAAACAGCCGTCTGATACGAACACGATACAAAACAAAACATGGAAGACTTTCAATTATTCAATGTTATGCGCCTACTAACGAAGCTGATGATGAAGTTAAGGATGATTTTTATAACCAACTGCAACAACTTATAAACAAAATACCAAAACACGATCTTTTAATTGTAATGGGAGACTTCAACGCCAAAGTAGGACAAGATAACGCAGGAGTGGAACATGTGATGGGGAGAGAAGGCTGTAATACAACAAGTTCAGAATGGAGAAAGATAATAGAATTATGTTTAATAGAAAATTTAGTTATAGGTGGGACATTATTTCCACATAAAAATATCCACAAAACAACATGGATATCTCCTGATGATAGAACATCAAATCAAATTGACCACCTATGTATTAAACAACAATTCAGATCATCATTAATAGATGTAAGAGCATACAGAGGTGCTGATGTTAATAGTGACCACAACCTGTGCATTGGGAAAATAAGATTAAAATTTAGAAACCAACAGAAGAGGTCAATTACACATAAAATTGATAGTCATAAACTGAAAGATGAAGCAATAAAGGAAAAGTTTAACATAGAGCTAAGTAATTGTTATTCAGCACTTGTGAAATAGACTTAGATATCAATGAAATGTGGGACTCACAGAGCAAAATACTAATGACAGCAGCAGAAGCAAGTGCTGGACTGAAGAAAATGGAAAAACGAGCTTGGATCTCAGACACCACATGGAAATACATCAAAGAAAGAAGAGAAGCGAAGAGAGCCATGACTAATGTAAAGACAGATCTGGAAAGGTTCTGGCAAAAGCAACATACAAAGAATTAGACAACAAAGTGAAAAGTTCGGCAAGAAGAGATACAAGAGCTTATATAGACAACTTGGCAGAGAAAGCAGAGACAGCTGCAATTACAGGAGACAGCAGAACTCTTTATACTGTACAAAAGATGCTGACAAACACCTATACATCCAGTGGAACACCAATTCTAGACAAATCTGGATTAATGCTAACAACAAGCGCAGACATAAAAGCCCGTTGGCGGAACACTTCAAAGAAATTCTTAACCGTCCACTACCTCACAGTTTAATAGATTTTGAAGCTGAAACACCAGCAGCAGAATTAGATGTAAATTAGATGACTTCACCTTGAGTGAAATAGAAACCACCTTAAAGCTAATGACCAATAACAAGGCTGCTGGAGAGGATAAGTTAACAGCTGAGATCCTCAAGGCAATTGATAGCCATAATTTAATACATCTCCAAAAATGTTCAACATCATTTGGAAAACAGAGAAGACGCCTCATAAATGGAAAAAAGGAATCATTGTTAAGATCCCAAAAAAGGGCAATCTTAGAGATTGTAACAATTGGAGAGGCGTGACACTTTTGTCAGTTGCCTCAAAATTATTCTGTAAAATCATCCTAAATAGAATAAAGGATTCAATAGATACAGTAATGCGTGAAGAACAGGCTGGGTTTAGAAAAGGGAGAAGCTGTCTTGACCACATTTTCACTCTACGACTTATATTGGAGGAACACATTGAAAAGCAAAACCTTTTGTACTTAACTTCATCGACTTCAAAAAAGCATTTGATAGTATTCATAGAGATTCTTTGTGGAAAATTCTGAAGCAATATGGCTTACCATCAAAAATCATAAATATTATCAAAGACATGTATGATGGTTACACATGTGCAGTTCGAACAGAGGAAGGACTGAGCGAATGTTTCCCAATAGAAACTGGGGTTAAACAAGGATGTATTTTATCGCCCTTGTTATTTGGAATTGTTATGGACTTCATAATGAAGAAATGCTGCACTGGTAATAAAGGCATCGAATGGATACAAGGAGACCATTTGGAGGACCTGGACTTTGCTGATGACATAGTTCTCATCAGCAATCAGATAAAAACGATGCAGGAAAACACAAATGAACTATCATCAATAGCCAGCAAAATTGGGCTTGAGGTCAATCATGAAAAGACTAAAGTCATGAAAAGTTTAATTCCAACAAGTGACAAAATATACATGGAAAACAAACCAGTAGAAGAGATCGATCACTTCATCTATCTTGGAAGTCACATTGATCGAGAAGGGGATACGAGCAAAGAAATTAGAATCAGACTGGCTAAAGCAGCAATGTCTTTCAGAAGCCTTGAAAAGTTGTGGAAATCAAAACTCATTAGCACAAACACAAAACTTAGGCTATTCAAATCAAATGTACTATCAACCTTACATATGCGTGTGAAAGCTGGAAAACAACAAGAGATATAGAAACAAAGTTGAACGCATTCGAAAATAAATGTCTAAGGAAAATACTTGGTATAGAATGGAACGAATTCAAAACAAACGAGGAAATTAGAGAAATCGCCAATCAACCACTAATATCTTCAGTAATAAAGAAAAGACGATGGTCATACGTTGGACATGTGATGAGAAGAGATAATAATCGAATAGCAAAGCAAGCCCTCATATGGGAAACAACAGGTAAAAGAAAAAGAGGAAGACCCAGGGAGACACTGAGAAGAACATTGATGAGAGAGGCAAGAGCAGCAGGAATCGGCTCCCTCAATGAGATAGAACTGCTTGCACAGAACAGAGACAGATGGCGAGATTTGATAAAATATCTTTAAAAGAAAACTGCTAGAACAAAAATTCATATAGGAGAAGGTGTATCTTGGTCTACGCCCTATGGGCCGGTTACGGCTCGAAAGGTCAATAGATAGAAAAGAGGCAAAATAAAAAACGAATGCTAATTTCCAGCATCAGAAAGAGACATTCATCACTTGGGGCCATGTCAGGAGATAGGAACAACTGGGATATTTTGTGACAATTGGGCTATTTTGTGACAATTGGCTATTTTGTGAGAGCTGAGATGTTTTGTGTCAGCTAAGATATTTTGTGGCAGGTGGGATATTTTTTTTTACAGTTTGGATATTTAGTGACAGCTGGGATATTTAGTGACAACTGGGATATTTTATGACAACTGGGATATTTTGTGACAGCTGGGGTATTTTTTTAGAACTGGGATATTTTTGTGACAGTTTGGATATTTTGTGACGGTTTGGATATTTTGTAACAACTGAGATATTTATTGACATCATGGATATTTTGCAATAACTGGGATATTTGATGACTGCAAGGATATTTTGTGATAACTGAAATAATTTCTGAAAGCTGGGATATTTTGTGAAAACTGGGATATTTTTTGTCAGCTGGAATATTTTTATAATATCTTGATATTTTTGTTACAGCTACAATATTTTGTGGCAACCGAGATATTTTCTTACAGCTGATATATTTTTTTGACAACTGAGACATTTTGTGACAACTGATATTTTTTGTCACAGCTAGGATATTTTGTTACAACTGAAATATTTTGTGACAACTCTGATATTATGTGACAGATATATTTTTGTGACAGCTGGGATATATTGTTACTGCTGGGATATTTTGTTATAGCAAGGACATTTTGTGACAGCTTTAATGTTTAGTGACAACTGTGATATTATGTGACAACTGGGGTGTTTTATGACTGAGGGATATTTTGTTATAACTGAGATATTTGTGACAGCTGTGATATTTTCTTTCAGCTGGAATATTTTGTGACAACTGATTATTTTGTGACAGCTGGGATATTTTGTTACAGTTGTGACATTCTATGACAACTGTGATTTTTTTGTAACAGTTAGGACATTTTATTATAACCGGGATATTTTGTGACAGCAGGGATATTTTATTGCAACTGTGATATCTTATGACAACTGCGATATATTTGGACAACAGATATTTTGTGAAAGTTGGGATATTTTGTGATTGCTAGGATATTTGTTTCTTCTACCTTTTAGCTCCCAGTTGAGCATAGGTCTTCAACAAACACTTTCCAAGTCGTTCTGTTTTTTGCCATTCTTTTAAGATCACTCCATGTCTTCCCCATCATCTTCATCTCTGCTTCGATCTGTCTTCTCCAAGAATTCCTTGGTCTTTCTCTTTGTCTTTTCCCTGGGGATTCCAAAAAAGGACCTGTTGTGTAATACTCTCAGTTGGCTTCCATAGTGTGTGTCCTATCCATCGCCATCGTCTTCGCTGTATCTCTTTATCCACTGGTATTTGACCGGTACATTTCCATAATTCCACGTTAGTGACTTTGTCCTGCCATTTCCATCCCTTTATTCTGCGCAAGCATCCATTAATGAAAGTATGTACCTTCATGATTGTCAATTTTGTTATTCTCCATGTTTCACAGCCATATAATAGGACCGACTTAACATTTGAGTTGAAAATTTTTATTTTTGTATTTAACCTAATTTCTTTGGATTTCCATATGTTTCCCAGTGCAATGAAAGCTCCTCTTGCTTTTGATATCCTTATTTTGGTATCATTTTCTGTACCTCCCTCTTTATCTATATTACTGCCCAGATATATATAAGATTGTACGTCTAGTAGAGGTATTTCTCCTAGTTTTTATTTGGTTATTGCCAACTGCATTAATTCTCATAATGTTGGTCTTATCTCTATTACTCTTTAGTCCTAGCTGTTGTGATCTCTCATCTAATATACTCATTTTATCCTGCATCTTTGCAGGATATTTGTTTATAGCAGCAATATTTTGTGACAAATTGGGATATTTATGGTGACTGCTGGGATATTTTGTGACAATTCAGATTATTTTGTGCCAATTGAGATATTTTGTGATAGCTATAATATTTTGTTACAGCTGTGACATTTTGTGACAATAGATATATTTTGTGACAGCTGGGATGTTTTGTTACAACTGGAATATTTTGTGACAGCTTTGATATTTTGTGACAGTTTGGATATTTTGTGACAGTTTGGATATTTTGTGACAACTGAGATATTTATTGACATCAGGGATATTTTGTGATAGCTGGGATATTTCCTGACTGCTAGGATATTTTGTGACAAATTATATATTTTGTGTCAGCTGTGATATTTTGTGACAGCTGAGATATTTTTGTGACATCTTTGATATATTTGTTACAACTTTGATATTTTGTTACAGCTAGAATATTTTGTGACAGCTGAGATATTTTTGTGACATCTTTGATATATTTGTTACAACTTTGATATTTTGTTACAGCTAGAATATTTTGTGACAGCTGAGATATTTTTGTGACATCTTTGATATATTTGTTACAACTTTGATATTTTGTGACAGCTGAGATATTTTTGTGACATCTTTGATATATTTGTTACAACTTTGATATTTTGTGACAGCTGAGATATTTTTGTGACATCTTTGATATATTTGTTACAACTTTGATATTTTGTTACAGCGGAGATATTTTCTTACACCTGGGAATTTTTATTACAGCTGGGATATTTTTTGCTATCAGAGACATTTTGTGACATCTAGAATATTTTGTTACAACTGGAAAATTATGTGACAACTGGGATATTTTTTGCTATCAGAGACATTTTGTGAGATCTAGAATATTTTGTTACAACTGGAAAATTATGTGACAGCTGGGATATTTTTATGACAGCTTTGATGCTTTGTGACAGTTGGGATATTTTGTTACAGCTGGGATATTTTGTGCTATCAGAGACATTTTGTGACATCTAGAATATTTTGTTACAACTGGAAAATTATGTGACAGCTGGGATATTTTGTGCCATCAGAGACATTTTGTGACATCTAGAATATTTTGTTACAACTGGAAAATTATGTGACAGCTGGGATATTTTTATGACAGCTTTGATGCTTTGTGACAGTTGGGATATTTTGTTACAGCTGGGATATTTTGTGCTATCAGAGACATTTTGTGACATCTAGAATATTTTGTTACAACTGGAAAATTATGTGATAGCTGGGATATTTTGTGACAGCATTGTTGATTTCTGACAGCTGGGATATTTTGTTACTGCTCTGATATTTTGTGACAGCTAGGATATTTTGTGACAGCTGAGATTTTGTTACAACTGGGGTATTTTGAGACAACAGCGGTATTTTCCTTCTCCTGGTATTGTTTTTTACAGGTTGGACATTTTTATATATCTGGGATATTTAATGACAATGGGGATTTTTGTGACATGGGATATTTTGTTGCAACTGTGATATCTAATGACAGATGGGATATTTTCTGACAACTGAGATATTTTGTGCAGTTGGGATATTTTGTGACAGCTATGATATTTTGAAAACATATGATATTTTGTGACAGCTTTGATATCTTGTGACAGCTTTGATATTTTGTGACAGCTAGGATATTTTGTTATAGCTGCAATATTTTGTGACAAATTGGGATATTTCTGGTGATAGCTAAGCTAATTTGTGACAATTCAGATTATTTTGTGACATCTAGACAAGATTACAGAACAATGTTGTGATTTCTTTCTTTGTCAATAATGATACCATTTTGAACCAAATTTGGCTTGCTTTTCTGCATCAGGAGTCTACTCTTCCATTGCTTGGAGATAGGGGACAAATATAAAATATACAATATATTGAATATCACATGGGGACAAAAGAAGAGCTACAGAAAACATGTAAAATAAACACAGAATTATATTAAGTTGCTAAATCTATAGAAAGATGCGACAAACTACATTTCAGCAAAAGCCTTCTTTAAGTACACAGCAACAGATAATATAGAAAAACACAAAAACAGGCAAGTACTAATCTTAAAGTTAAAAAAGAGGACTAATTAGTCTTAATATTATTTTGTATTTATTTTACACATCTTTCACTGCTTGCTTGTTGTCATGTCACAAGACAGCAGTGGTATTTGAGATCCTCTGTTTTCTTAATTATTTGCCACTTATCAATTTGTTGAAATAATTTGTTTCTTTTTTGAAATTTCATTGAACCATCTGAGAGGTTATCTTTTCTTTTCTTTTTTTTTATCCTCACTGTTTCATTTGATTGCTGTTGGATGCTCTTATCTGTTTCGGCTGTTTTATCTGATTGCTGTTGAATGCTCTTTTATTTTTTTTGCTGTTTCATCTGATGCTTTGGGTGCCATGTCAAAGTTATTTAATTTCTTGTTTCTGAATGAAACTCAGAATTGGTCGGACATCTACTTTTCTTTTTAATATTTTGTTGTTGATGTCATACCTTCTTGTTATATTCAGCATTCTTCTTCTGTGATGACTCACTCTAGTGGTTGTGAATCTTTCTTTTGTAGTCATATTTTCTTTAAAAATAAAGATGTTTTAATAAAGTAAATTGAATACATTGAAAGAGATGATCAGTTATAGATCTAATGTAATATTTAATGAAATTGCTGTTGAAGATGATGCATCTGGACAAGCACTTTCAAAATGTCTGGTAGAATGTTTCTAGAACTAAGATCATGCGCCATCTTCCACATTTAGCCTGTTTTATTAGTTGTTTTTGCTGTTAATTTTTTTAATATAAAGAGGCATTGAAAATCAACACCCCTGAGCATATGTTTGAGGTAAATGAAAGTAAAATATTGAGGGTGATCTTCTACAGTGAAAAGAAAGTACCTCAGCCATTTCTCAATATTTCTTTGTTGAAAGTCTGAGTCTGCTATTGAAACAACGGGACACAGATTAAAAACACATTTTTATATTTAAGTTTGTTATTGTAAATATCTCTTACTTGTAACATATAATTTTATTGTAATATTAATGTAGAATTTGTATGTTATATTTGTTGAAGGATTGAATCAAGGTGTGATGATAGATATATTTGTTTCATGTCTCACTGTCTATCCTGTGCTACAAAGGTTTGTTTGATGTCTCACTGTCTATCCTGTGCTACAAAGGTTTGTTTGATGTCTCACTGTCTATCCTGTGCTACAAAGGTATGTTTGACGTCTGACAGTCTATCCTGTGCTACAAAGGTATGTTTGACGTCTCACAGTCTATCCTGTGCTACAAAGGTTTGTTTGACGTCTCACAGTCTATCCTGTGCTACAAAGGTATGTTTGACGTCTCACAGTCTATCCTGTGCTACAAAGGTATGTTTGACGTCTCACTGTCTATCCTGTGCTACAAAGGTATGTTTGACGTCTCACAGTCTATCCTGTGCTACAAAGGTTTGTTTGACGTCTCACTGTCTATCCTGTGCTACAAAGGTATGTTTGACGTCTCACAGTCTATCCTGTGCTACAAAGGTATGTTTGACGTCTCACAGTCTATCCTGTGCTACAAAGGTATGTTTGACGTTTCACAGTCTATCCTGTGCTACAAAGGTATGTTTGACGTCTCACAGTCTATCCTGTGCTACAAAGGTATGTTTGATGTATTGCTGTCTATCCTGTGCTACAAAGGTATGTTTGATGTCTTGCTGTCTATCCTGTGCTACAAAGGTTTGTTTAATGCAAGAACAGCAGCAGTAGCAGAAAAGCCAACAACATGAACGACAGTTACAAGAACAGCAGCAGCAGAAAATGCAACAACATTAAAAACAGCTGCAAGAACAGCAGGAGGAGGAAAGCAACAACATGAACTACAACTGCAAGAACAGCAAAAGCAGCAGAAAAGGCAACAACATGAACGACAGCTGCAAGAACAGCAGCAGTAGCAGAAAAGACAAGATTATGAACAACAACTGCAAGAACAGCAGCATCAGAAAAGACAACATTATGAAAAACAGCTGCAAATCAGCAGCAGCAGAAAAAACAACATAATTACAGCTTCAAGAACGGCAGCAGCAGTACGAAAGCAACAACATAAATGACAACTGCAAATCAGCAGCAGTAAAAACAACAACAGCTAACGACAGCTGCAAGAACAGAAGCGGCAGAAGAAAAGGCAACAACATGAACAACAGCTGCAAGAACAGCGGAAGCAAAAAAAACAACATGAATGATAGCTGCAAGAACAGTAGCAGCAGAAAAAGAACAATATGAAAGACAGCTGCAAGAACAACAGCAGCAGAAAAAACAACATGAATTACAGCTGGATTAACAGCAGCAGCAGAAAAAGCAACAACATGAGCGACATCTGCAAGAACAGCAGCAGTAGTAGAAAGAGCAACAACATGAAAAACAGCTGCAAGAACAGCAGCAGCAGGAAAGCAACAACATGAACGGCAGCTACAAGAACAGCAGCAGCAGAAAAGCCAACAACATGAAAGACAGCTGCAAGAACAGCAGTAGCAGAACAAACAACAAAATGAACGACAGCCGCAAGAACATAAGCTGCAGAAAAAGCATCAACATTAAAAACACCTGCAAGAACAGCAGCAGTAAAAAAGCAACAACATGAAAAATAGCTGCAAGTACATCAGTATCAGAAAAGCAACAACATTAAAAACAGCTGCAAGAACAGCAGTAGCAGCAGTAGGAAAACACCAACATAAACGACAGTTGCAAGAACAGCAGCGGCAGCAGAAAAGGCAACAACATGAATGACAGCTGCAATAACAGCATCAGCAGAAAAAAACATAAATTACAGCTGCAGGAACAGCAGCAGGAAAGCAACAACATGAACGACAGCTGCAAGAACAGCAGCAGCCGAAAAAGCAACAACATGAAAACCAGCTGCAAGTACATCAGTATCAGAAAAGCAACAACATTAAAAACAGCTGCAAGAACAGCAGTAGCAGCAGGAGGAAAGCAACAACATGAACGATAGCTGTACGAACAGCAGCAGTAGAAAAAACAACAACATGAACGACAAATGTAAAAAAAGTAGTAGAAGCAGAAAAGGCAACAACATGTATGACAGCTGCAAGAACAGCAGCATTAGCAGAAAAGCCAACAACATGAACGACAGCTACAAGAACAGCAGCAGCAGAAAAAGCAACAACATTAAAACAGCTGTAAGAACATCAGCATCAGAAAAAACAACAACATGAAATACATCTGCAAGAACAGCAGCAGCAGAAGCTGCAGTAGGAAAACACCAACATAAACGACAGTTGCAAGAACAGCAACGGCAGCAGAAAAGGCAACAACATGAATGCCAGCTGCAATAACAGCATCAGCAGAAAAAAACATAATTACAGCTGCAGGAACAGCAGCAGGAAAGCAACAACATGAAGGACTGCTGCAAGAACAGCAGCAGCCGAAAAAGCAACAACATGAAAACCAGCTGCAAGAACAGCAGCGGCAGGAAAAATAACATGAATTACAGCTGGATGAACAACAGCAGCAGCAGCAGCAGGAAAGCAACAACATGAATGAAAGCTGCAATAACAGCATCAACAGAAAAAAAACATAAATTACAGCTGCAAGAACAGCAGCAGGAAAGCAACAACATGAAAGACAGCTGGAAGAACAGCAGCAGCAGAAAAATCAACAATATGAACGACACCAGCAAGAACGGCAGCAGTGGCAGAAAAGCCAACAACATGAAAAACAGCTGCAAGAACAGCAGCAGAAGAAAAAAGACAACATGAATTACAGCTGCATGAACAGCAGCAGCAGAAGCAGCAGTAGGAAAGCAACAACATAAAGGACAGCTGCAAATCAGTAGCAGCAGTAAAAACAACAACGAACGAAAGCTGCAAGAACAGCAGCAGAAAAGGAACAACATGAAAATCAGCTGCTAGAACAGCAGCAGCAGAAAGAACAACATGAATTACAGCTGCAAGAAAAGCAGCAGGAAAGCATCAACATGAACGACAACTGCAAGAACTGCAGTAGCAGAAAAAGCAACAACATGAAAGACAGCTGCAAGAACAGCAGCAGCAGAAAAAAACAACATGAATTACAGCTGGAAGAATAACAGCAGCAAAGCAACAACATGAACGACAGCTGCAAGAACAGCAGTGGCAGAAAAAGCAACAACATGAAAAACAGCTGTATGAACAGCAGCAGCAGAAAAAGCAACAACATGAACGACAGCTGCAAGAACATGAGCAGCAGAAAAAGCAACAACATGAACGACAGCTGCAAGAACATGAGCAGCAGAAAAAGCAACAACATGAACGACAGCTGCAAGAACATGAGCAGCAGAAAAAGCAACAACATGAACGACAGCTGCAGGAACACGAGAACCAGAAAAAGCAACAACATTAAAAACACCTGCAAGAACAGCAGTAGCAGAAAAGCAACAACATGAAAAACAGTTGCAAGAACAGCAGTAGCAGAAAAGCAACAACATGAAAAACAGATGCAAGAACAGCAGTAGCAGAAAAGCAACAACATGAAAAACAGATGCAAGAACAGCAGTAGCAGAAAAGCAACAACATGAAAAACAGATGCAAGAACAGCAGCAGCAAAAGTAACAACATGAACGTCAACTGTATGAGCAGCAACAAAATGAACAGCTGCAAGAACAGCTACAACAGTAAAAACATGAACAACACCTGCAAGAACAACACCAGTAGCAGAAAAGAGCAATAATATGAACGTCAACTGCAAGAACAGCAACAGCAACAAAATGAACGACAGCAGCAGCAAAAGCAACAACACGAACGACAGCTGCAAGAACAGCAGCAGCAAATCTAACAACATGAATAACAGCTGCAAGAACAGCAGCAGCAAATGTAACAACATGAACAACACCTGCAAGAACAGCAACAGCAAATGTAACAACATGAACAACACCTGCAAGAACAGAAACAGCAAATGTAACAACATGAACGACACCTACAAGAACTGCACCAGCAGCAGAAAAATGTAACAACATGAACAACACCTGCAAGAACTGCACCAGCAGCAGAAAAATGTAACAACATGAACGACACCTACAAGAACTGCACCAGCAGCAGAAAAATGTAACAACATGAACGACACCTACAAGAACTGCACCAGCAGCAGAAAAATGTAACAACATGAACGTTAACTGCAAGAACAGCAACGGCAACAACATGAACGACAGCTGCAAGAACAGCAGCGGCAACAACATGAACGACAGCTGCAAGAACAGCAACAGCAAATGTAACAACATGAACGACAGCTGCAAGAACAGCAACAGCAAATGTAACAACATGAACGACAGCTGCAAGAACAGCAACAGCAAATATAACAACATGAACGACAGCTGCAAGAACAGTAACAGCAAATGTAACAACATGAACGACAGCTGCAAGAACAGCAACATCAAATGTAACAACATGAACGACAGCTGCAAGAACAACAACAGCAAATGTAACAACATGAACGACAGCTGCAAGAACAACAACAGTAAATGTAACAACATGAACGACAGCTACAAGAACAGCAACAGTAAATGTAACAACATGAACGACAGCTGCAAGAACAGCAACATCAAATGTAACAACATGAACGACAGCTGCAAGAACAACAACAGTAAATGTAACAACATGAACGACAGCTACAAGAACAGCAACAGTAAATGTAACAACATGAACGACAGCTGCAAGAACAGCAACAGTAAATGTAACAACATGAACGACATCTGCAAGAACAGCAACAGTAAATGTAACAACATGAACGACATCTGCAAGAACAACAACAGCAAATGTAACAACATGAACGACAGCCGCAAGAACAACAACAGCAAATGTAACAACATGAACGACAGCCGCAAGAACAACAACAGCAAATGTAACAACATGAACGACAGCCGCAAGAACAACAACAGCAAATGTAACAACATGAACGACAGCCGCAAGAACAACAACAGCAAATGTAACAACATGAACGACAGCTGCAAGAACAGCAACAGTAAATGTAACAACATGAACGACAGCTGCAAGAACAGCAACAGCAAATGTAACAACATGAACGACAGCTGCAAGAACAACAACAGTAATAGCAATAGCTATATCGACACTAACAACATAAACAATTTAAAATTTAAAAAGAAAACATGAAGAGCAAATCAAATTGCCTTGTAAATAGACTACCAAATCACAAACTCTTACATTTCCGCTTTTCTATTCTGTTGTTATTGTTGCTGTTGCCAATTATCTGAATATTTTTTTTTGCGTCTGGTCTTAGCTATCTCATGATTTTCTTGTTACGTTTCATATTTCTTAATCACGTAATATTCCATTTTACTTAATCACATTATATCTTATTGTGCTCAACTATATATATATATATATATATATATATATATATATATATATATATATATATATATATATATTACTTAACCATAATATTTTCCAATGTACTTAAGCATATTATATTTATTGTACTTAACAATATTACTTTCTATTTTATTTAATCAGGGAACAGTGTGATGAACACACCGACTCCAACCTCCCAACTATTTCACTTCTCTGATCGTCTACACCTCGCCCATCTCTTCTTTCCATTTCCTCTTTGAGTAACCCCTCATCTTGTCTTCTTCATCTAAACCCCCCCCCCCCCCCCCCCCCCTCTTCGGACTACCTACATGTCCCTTATCACTATATTACCTCTCTACCTAACTGTACCATCCCTCTGCCCACTTCTATTGATACTCGTCCTTCCCACTTCCTCTCTTCTGATCTACTCCCAGCTCACCCATTCCTTCTCTTTTCTCTTGTAGTCACTACTCCCCGATATCTGCTATTCCAGTACTCCCCTTATCCTGATGTCCACTTTTATTCCTCTTCTATGACCCTTATTATCGCCCTCTATTCTGTCATTTCCCAACCTCTTTATCTCCTTAGGTACATACCTCCTGCGCACCACTCCTATCACTCTACTTCTTACTAACTCCTTCTCTATCCTACCACTTCTGGCCCACCGCCTCTCCTCCTATCCACTTCATATATACCTATCTCTTACTTTTCCTCTCAATATCCACTTCCGATCAACCGCCTCTCTCCCTATCCACTTTATACATACCTGTTTCTTATTCTTCCTCTCTATATCTCCTGTTCTGTTGTATACCTCTTCTCTCCCCCTACTTTACACACTCCTAGTATACTACCTCCCTTTACTGGTGTACCATCTCTCCGCCCACTTCTATTGGTTCTACTCCCAGCTCACCCCTTCCAACTCTACTCACTTGTAGTCACCACTTCTCTACTCTCACTATTCATGAAGACCCCCGCCCCCCTTATCCTGGTGTCCTCTCTTAGTCCTCTTCAAGGACTCCACTTGTCTATTAATCAGCCACTCAGATCCACCTCTCTTTGTATCCCCCTAAGTTTCACAATTTCCCCTCTTCTCTACCTCTCTATGCACGAACTTCTTGCGTACCAATCCTCTATTACTCCTCTTCTTTCAGACTCCCGCTCTTTCTATTCACTTCTGCCCACCGCCTCTCCTCCTATCTACTTTTCACATACCTGTTCCTTATCCCTCCTCTCCATATCTCCTCCTCTGATACTTCTCTACCTCTCTATGGACTAACCTCCTGCGTACCACCCCTCCATCACTCTACCGCCTTTCTCCCTACCTACTTTACTTATACCGGTTTTCTTATTCTTCCTCTCCTTATCTCTTCCTCTGGCATATACTTCCTCTCTCTCCCTCCCCTCTTTGACCTACCTGTCTACTCATCCATTTCCAGCCCATCCATTCTGTAGAGACTATCTCTCTTATTCATCTCCTAGTTCACTACCTTGTCTTTTGATTAACCCTTTCTTTGCACCTCTTGCTGGGTTACCCTCATGTATTGTCTGAGTAGATTTATGAGGTCACTTATCTCCCTCTTCCCCTCCCCCTGGTTCTTTGTTGGCACGCAGTTTTGCCCTTCCCTGACCTTTCTTTTGGGGCTTCTTTTTTCCCTCTGACCATCGACTTTTGTTTACACAGTACGCCAAACCCTTCACCCCCCTCCTCATAGTTGTTATCCCACGACCCAGGTCCTTTGTCTATCTATACCTCGCGTGTTTCCGTCACGTGATGCCTTCCGGACATAGCCTGAACTGACAAGTCTATCTGATATATTCCATCACGGAGAACAGACCGGTTGTTCAAGCTAAGTTATTTTCATAGACTTTTTATGATACATTTTTTTCTCTTTTTACTATTGTAGTTCTAATCTTGAATCTCGTGCTCTTCCTCACCTTTCTATTTTATATCTTGACGCTCATCCTACCTCTCCTCGTGTAGCATATACATCTCTCTCTCTCGCTCTCTCTCTCTCTCCTTTCTTATTTCACCATCCTACTTTCCTCTCCCTTCACTTGATCATCTAACATGTAGTTATAGATAATTGTGCTTCACCGTTTGTTGTCGTCTCTGTATTCTGAAGAAGGCCACAGGCCGAAACATCAGTATTATGTCGTGTTCCTTCCTTGTAAAGCTGTCGCCATACCTTGGAGTGTTTATCACACCCCACTACTGGCTCCATTTTATTTAATCACATTGTTTTCCATTTTACTCAGTCACATTTTTCCCATTTTACTTAATCTCGTTATTTTCCATTTTACTCAGTCACATTATATTCAATTTTACTTGATCACACACAGCAGCGGAGCTGGAAGCTGTCAGCGACTCATAGAAGATTGCATGAAGAATCGGTGAACTTGAACCATCCAGACTCTGCTCCACCTCTTCGTGGTGCCTCTAGAAACAGACTGACCTGTCTAGTCTGACCAAGCGAGTGTGGGTCAAAGAGGGAAGACAACCCGTTGCTTGAAAATGCCGTGCGGAAATCGGATGTACTGGGCTGAAAAGTGCAAATATCACAGTTCTGTAAACCTCAACACAGTGCATCATTAGTCTTGAGTTCTGACTGGCACCACCGCAAACTGGGGAAACCCGTATCAGTTCTGTCCCTCGATCCCCCCTCCCTCGAAAGTACCACCGTCAGGTCAAGTGGCGTTTAGGGAATATGGTGTTCTACCTCTTTATTTTCCCTTTCTCACTGATACCGAAAAGGTGTCGTGGTTTATATCATTTGTCGTTCTTGAGCTGCTCGAACTGTCTGCATTAGTGATTTTCCTTTGTTGTTACATGTCTCTGTCTCTGCATCTATCCATCTTCTTTTCTCATTCTCACTGATACCGAAAAGGTGTCATGGTTTATATCATGTGTCGTTCTTGAGCTGCTCGAACTGTCTGAATTAGTGATTTTCCTTTTTTGTTACATGTCTCTATCACTGCATCTATCCATCTTCTGGGTCTTCCTCTGGGTCTTTTTCCATGCATTCACTTGATGGTGATTGGTAAGGATTCATTCTGACCAGGTGGCCCAGCCATTTAAGTTGTTGTTCTATATATTCTTGGCAGGGTTTTCTACTTTTCTAGTATAAACTGTCACTGTTTCCGTTCGAAATTGATCACAAATAAATCACACACACTTTCGATTTCAGAAACACACAAAGAAGTAAACTGTTTGAACACACAACCTAACAACAGGTAAACAGCCCCGTTGTAACATTCATTAACAGGCAAATACAAACGTAAAAGATAAAAAGATTAATACGAAAAATTGCAGAATGATGAATTTTCAAAACATCAAAAGACAGGAAACATTCCATGATGGAGGAAAATCATAGCACTCAAAGAGATTGTAGAACAAATACTCTGTTGTTTTTTTTTAAACGATTTAGCGATGTAAATAAATATCATTGTGATAATTGGCTGTAATAAAGGACATTTGTTTGATTTTTGTTAAAATGTTTTGCTTTCATGATCGTGTCTTCTGTCAAGGGATGTCGCTTTGTATTAGCGTTAAAAGACGGTTAGTTGTGCTTCTCTTTGGTGTGAGATTGGGGAGATGTTACGTGTTTGTACCCAGGCAATAAGAATATGTTGTCGTATTTATGTTGAGAGAACAGTGCAGACATATTAAAAAAGAACTAACAAAAAGGAGCAATAAATACATATATTTTTTTAAATATTAACCAAGGGAAATGATGATGATGATGATGATGATGATGCGTTCGTCCGATGATTTGAGGTATTCTAACGGATACGAACCGTAGACTTCCTCCTCGTCATCCGTCCTTAAAAGGACGTTAAGTGGACGTAGTTACGTTGTGTTGAAGTTTGCAGTGTAACACTGTGATATCTGCGCCTTTCGGCCCAACACATCCGATTTCAGCCGACGCTTTTTTGTGTACCGGGTTCGTCTTCCCACTTCGATCCCTGCTCGCTTGGCCAGACTAGACAGGTTAGTCTGTTTCTAGAGGCACCACGAAGAGGTGTAGCAGGGTCTGGATGGTTCTGGTTCACCAATCCTGGCGCAAGCCATCAGTAAGGGGAAATGAAGACATATTAAAAAAAGAAATATAAATAAAGAGCAATGAAGACATAGTAAAAGATTCAAACATTTAAAAGATCTGACTTATAAACAGTATCCCTCCTACACATCATCATCTTCATCATGTGCCATACCGGTTGGCGTTGGTGATCATGTCCTTCCACAATCTTCTATCTACAGTGCATCGTATCAGTTCTATTGTTGAGTTCTCTATGCCATGACAACAAGCTATAAAGTATTTTCTCTCTTTGTCGTCCGCGATCTATCTTTTCTTTTATTTTGCCACTTGTAACCAAGTATTCCAACATTCCTCTTCTCACGATGTGCCCGAAAAATGTTGATTGTTTCTTACACAGCGGGAAAAAATAATTTTAAAAATGTTTAAAGACCAAGAAAGTGGCTTCAAGACATCAAGAAGACGTTAAACATGACAACAGAAGAAGTGAGAGATATGGCTAGAGACAGATTCTTTCAGACGGGCTGTAGTAAATATAAGTTCTGTGGGATATCTTTTTATTTTTTTAGTAATCTTAATTCCATCTTAAAATACAAAGCATTACAATACACAATAGTGTATTCATTTATCAGTCAAAGAGGATAAGCATTACAAGATATAATGATGATTACATTGATATGAGCATAAAAAGATATAATGATGATTACATTGATATGAGCATTACAAGATATAATGATGATTACATTGATATGAGTCAGAGATGAATTATTCTTTCCGGCCGCCACTACTCTTAAATTATCAACACAAACTGATGACATAAACTAATGATAACGTTGTTAGTGACGAGCCATGCTCCCCACTGGACACGGATCAAAGTCGGCGTTGACGCTGGTCGCCTGCTGCACTGACTCTCAGTCTCCTCCATGACAGTCCTGCTGGAAGGATGGACTCGTGATTTGCGTAACTGCTTGACTGCTTCTTACTTGATGGAACAGCCGCTCCAAACTGGCCAGGAAACTAATGCTGAGCTTCCCCTTTGTGATCTTCGTATAGTGGTACTTCGCGTAGTTTCACTGATGGACGGCCATACTGATGTTCAGACCCCAGACCTCTCCACAACCCGACTGTTCGTTCTTCACCATAACGATCATACCCACAAACACTGACGAAATGACTGACCAAAACTGTTCACTCATAAAATAGAACTGAGTTTATTCACAGTTCATCTGATCAGTAACACGTCTTCAGTGTGTCATTTCTTATTCCAGCATTCGTTTCATACGCCATGGCGCTGAGCGGAGGAGAAGTTGTCGCGGGCACATACAAATCGGAGAATCAAGAAACCAGTCAGTACGGTCAGGTTTACAAGCGAAGTACATTTGATGTACAGTGTGTACCTGATAGTAGGGAATAATAGAAGATCTGAATTGCTGACAGAAATAGGTACCAAGGTAGTACTCTGGGAAGGTGAAGAATGCCACCTTGCACCATCATGAGTTTCGATGCTTGAAGTGACACTATCCAGAATAATCGATAATACTTCCTATTATCGTCTCGGAAGTTTCCCTATTTAATAATATTTATTTATTTATTATTATTTGTCTCCTGTACCTGATAGTGAACCGGGTCACAGACACGGTGACCGTCGAGATGGACAGTTGAGAAGGTGTGAAAGCGCGGGCTACCATAGCACGGCTCGTTTAACATCAGTGACAGTAGAATGTGTTACAATTTAGAATTTATTACAATTCTAGCACAGAATGTCACTTGTACTGTGGTTAGTAAGATTTAAAATAAATACCACAATAGCCGGTAGGAACTTTATCAATAACTGTTGTCGGAACGTCAATGTTAATGATGCAAAAGTATGGTAAAAGGGAGATCATCGGTAAAAAAAAATTAGGCTGTGAAATATTTTGTTAAATGGTCAAGGGAGACTAATAAATAAATGTATATTTTAAAATTATACCGCCCGACCATAAGGAGGATGTAATTAACAATTCTTTACAAAAGGAAAAAAAAAGTGTAATTTATAAAATGTTCAATAGTACTATAGTATGGTGTTGTGAATGCAGAAAACAATAAATATATTTTTTAATGACAATATGTAATATGCAAAAGAATAATTATTATTTCTTACATTGGTTTATATATATATATATATATATACGTTGGCTTTTTAGGGTTTATGTATATTAAACTCTGTCCAAAAAAAAATGTAAAGCCTATTTTTTATTCTGCTTTTCATTTTGGTCTTCCTTTGTCTTTTTCCGTGGGGATAAAATAAAAATGAAAATACAAACACATAAAAAAAAAAAATGAAATGGTTGACTCACTTAATAAAAATTGAACCAGATCAAACAACATGCAAAGGAAGAGACAGTCGGAGTAAAGACACGTGGAACAACCAACATTTTTCTATCTTAACAACATCCAAATACGCCGAAGAACGACACTACATATAAAAGGAAAGTGAACAGAATAACAAGCAATACAACATCTACTGAAACCTGATTATATGATGCATTACTTTCTCCTGCCACTCGTCAAGGCAGCAGCAGTTAGATAAAAGAAGAAAGAAATGACTTGTGTGAACTCATTATTTTGGGATCGTTTTTTTTTCGTTCGCCAGCTTTACCTATGACGAAGTCGCTAGAGACTAGGAACTGAATTTTGCGTGTTAATCCGTTTATCCCTGGCAGCCGTGTACACAGGGGTCCCTCGCCGCACAGGCATATAACTCCGACTTCGGAGGTACTTATTTTTTTTTCGTATATTTTGGGATCTGATGGTCGTGAAGTAAGCTTGCTTCAGTGTGGCAATCATACGTCAGGTGTGAATGCGATAACCCTTGGAGCAGAAATATTGTTATATATTTTATTTGAATTTATCGCTATGTAGGTCAAAATGATTTTAAGAAAATGTATCATCAGGACAAGGGGGCAACATTGTTATGTGTGCTGGTTAACCCTAGATTACGATACCTTTCTTACCAGATTGCACGATTAAATAAACAATATATCAAATATAAAAGTAATACTTCAGAAATAGAATATAAAGTATATAACACCAATAATTCTTTTACCTACCTGGGACATACTATAACCAATGATGGAAAATGCAAAACTGAAATAAACAAAAGAATAGGTATGGCAAAAAGTAATTTTAATGCCATGAAAAATATACTAACAACAAAACAAATATCAGCAGAGTTGAAACTAAGAATGGCAAAATGTTACGTCTTCTCAATATTCCTGTGTGGTGCAGAAACATGGACATTAGACAAGAAAACAGAACAGAAAATTGAAGCCTTTGAAATGTGGATTTATAGAAGAATAGGTAGAATTGGATGGAAACAAAAGATAACAAACGATAAAGTTTTAAAACAACTGAAAATAAAAGAGAACTACTAAACACAATTAAGACAAGACAAATGAAATTTTTGGGGCATGTTAAAAGACACAACAGCCTACTAAAAGTAATATTGGAAGGAAAAATACAAGGTAAAAGAGGCAGAGGCAGACCAAGACTAACATGGACGAGTAACATCAAAAGATGGACAAGTCAATCTATGTCAGCCTGCACCATCAAAGCAAGAAACAGAGTAGAATGGCGAACCATGGTAGCCAGCCTTCGTTGCGGAGAGGGCACATGATGATGATGATGAATTCTTTAAATAAGTGAAAATTAACTGCAATATAATTATGTTATTTCGAATTTGTGCACCACGCAACAATAACAATGTAAATATATAATGAATTATAATATTTAATAACGTGGACGAATTAAGTGAAACTTAATTATTGATAAACATTCATGTCATTGGTGTGAATGGAAGGGCTGCAGTCTCCAGGATCGCCACTCCACTAGAGCTGCCTAGCTATAGCTCGTTTCAAATCATGTGCCCAACTTTTAAAATTGATATCTTTTTGTTGTTATCTCTTTTTGTAATTTTTTCAAAATTTGCATGTAAAGTTATAATGATTAGAACCCAACAGGGAATTACATGTAATTTCATTAAAAAAAAACATTTGGTTATTATTGTTAAGGAATCTATCTCTAGTAAAGCAAAAACAAAGGACAAAGATTTTTCAAATAGATAAGATTATCCAAGAGCACGGTCATATAAGTTTGAGGCTGCCACCTTACCATGCTCATTTAAATCCAATAGAACTAATCTGGGCAAAATTAAAAGGACAAGTGGCAGATGAAAATACAACATTCAAAATATGCGATGTAAAGACTCTTAATAATCTCGCTTTATTAAATATAGACAAAGATTATTGGGCTAAATGTGAAGACCACGTCTTAAAACAGGAAGAGGAATATTGGAAAAATGATGGTTTGTGGAATGTTCAACCCCAAACAGTTATTAATCTTTTAGACTCGTCTGATTCAGAATGAAAGTATATAGCCCCCACAATGTTGGCCCCTATATTACCTTAAATTAGTTCAACAAACGGTCCTTTTCAGGACCACACAACTATGAAAATTGGACATACAGGTATACCTTGATATTATCGTCCGTCCTCGAACTGAGAAGACAATAATTCTCCTGGTGTTTTGTTTTATCCAGTTATTTCCCCATTACGGCGACGCCTTTACCTAGTGAAAACTAATCATAGACCAGCAACTACGGTAATTTCTATTCTTTAGGGCTTCACAATTTACAATTTTGACAAACATCAAAGAAATATCGCCGCTTTAAGAAAACTGCAGCTGCAAGATATTTGTTAAATATACATTTAAAGGGTCTTTTGCATTCTAATAACATTTGGAAAATTTCAAAAGTATTTAACAAACGGTTAGAGAGTAATAGCGTTTTGAAGTTGGGCATATGATTTGAAACGAGCTATAGCTTTAGATTCATTGCATAATACAACCAAAGGTCAAGACATTTACGACTCATTTATGAAAGTTGTTAACGTTATCGGTGACATAAACAGACTTTCAGCAATAGTGACAGATGGCGCTAGGTCAATGTGTGGTACTCAAACAGGTTTAGTTGGATTATTAAGGAAGGCTGAAATCCATTGCCCAGCATTACATTGCATTATACACCAGGAGGCGCTGTGTGGCAAGATTCAAGACGTGGAGGATGTTATGAAAACTGTAATAAAGTGTGTGAATTTAATAAAAGGCGGGAATCGGACTTTGACACATCGATAGTTTATAAATTTTCTTTCACAAGTTGAGGCGGAATATGGTGATTTAGTGCTCTACACACAAGTACGCTGGCTAAGCAGAGGGAATTGTTTGAGGCGGTTTTTTGCTTTGAGAAACGAGATAAAGCAGTTTTTAGAGAAACATGATACCAACAAAGAACTGATCAGAAAAATGTCTGATCCACATTTTAACAGCGTATTAGCCTTTTTAACTGATATCACCCAGAACATGAATGAACTCAACGTGAAACTACAGGGACGCTCCCAAACAGTCTCAGATTTTTTAGGACACCTAGATGGATTTATAAGTCAACTAAAAGTTTTTAGATTTACCCTGGCCAAAGAAAACTTTATTCGTTTTCCTTCGTACAAAGAATTGATTGAGGAGCGCACTGGCACTGATTTCAAAATTTCTGTATTAATGTTAGACAAACTATTGGAGCAAATCAATGAACTATTTTCTCACTTAAGTGGTATACGACCAGAACTGGCATTGTTTAACAACCCTATGAAGTAATGGTTATATCGAAGAAACAACTATCACCATCATGCAGCATAAAAATAAACGAGACAAATCTAAAAAAAGGGCAACGCGTCAAATACTTGGGCACAATAGTAACATTGGATGGAAGATGCACCACATAAATAAAAAGCAGATCAGCTCAGGCCAAAATAGCATTTCAGAAAATGAATAATATGTTATGCAACAAATCTATGTCAATAGAAGTGAGAAAGAGAGTTTATCGATGCTATATGCAACAAATACTGAACTATGGAAGCGAATCATGGACAGTAGACAAACAAATAAAAAAGACAATTAGAGGACACAGAGATGGGATTTCTCAGAAGAATGTTGAAAATTCTCTGGACAGCTTAGAAGACCAATGAGGAAATTCTCAAACATGCCAACACAAAAAGGGAGCTCCTAAAAAACAACAGAAAGAAACAATCTACATTTTTCGGACACATCATGAGAAGAGTAAAGTTGGAATATTTAGTTACAACTGGCAAAATAAAATGAAAGAGAGATTGCGGACGACAAAGAGAGCAAATACTGGATAGCTTGGTGTCATGGCATGGAAAGCAGTCAACAACAGAACTGATACGATGCACTGTAGATAGAAGATTGTGGAAGGACATGATCGTCTACGCCAACCGGTATGGCACATGATGATGATGAATTCTCATAATGAATCTATGGTTCAGAGCAGAGAAACGATTTAGTTTTGTTTCTTACAACACAATCACTGTCACTAATGTTGGTGATCAATCATTATTTCCAGATGGTATCCGTCTCATTGGCGCACAATCCTGGTCTAAACTATCCTGCTTATTCGCCGTACCAATGTGAACTGATAAGATTCACAACTCGTCTCTACCTCAACAAGTTTGGTCATGTGACTATATGATTATACAATTCACGGGATGACCTTCCATTTAAATAGTGCCCAGCTTGGTTAAGTGATTTAATAGCCTCTTGATCAATTTTTCTTGTTAACTCTAATGACTCCAGCCGTTCTAGTACAATAGGTTAACTCTCAATTTCCCACAATCTGGTTGGTACAAGGGTAAGAGATGGGAAGACAGCATCAAAGAATGGATTGGCCTCGACTTCGCAGTCCCAGAGAATGACACATGGTAATGACATATGCAGCGGATCGTGTGTCTGAATTGTAAAGGCTAAGTTGCCAGATGATAGAAAAGAAAAGGACATTTGATATCAATAAATAGATGGACGTTTTATCGAAAAACATTGATCTTTGTCACACACACACACACACACACACACACACACACACACACACACACACACACACACACACACACCACACACACACACACACACACACACACACACACACACACACACACACACACACACACACACACACACACACACACACACACACACACACACACACACACACACACACACACACACACACACACACACACACACACACACACACACACACACACACACACACACACACACACACACACACACACACACACACACACACACACACACACACACACAAATAACATGATGCTGTGACGCTTTTTTTTGATACATTATTTAATAAGACGCAGGGCACACTCGTAGAAAGCACATGTCCGGCGAAATCCTGGCGTCTGGTAATTTTTTGTGAAGAAAAATGCAAAGATAAGACAAGATATCTGAAAAGGAAAATCAGCTGTTATCTACCACTAACTTACAGGTGCTTGTTAATTGTAGAGGAAGCCACGAGTTAAATAAAACAGAGAGGGAGAGAAAGAAAGAGAGAGAGAAAGAGAAAGTGACAGAGAGTGAAGGAGAAAAAAAAAAGAGAGAGCGAGAGAGAGAGAGAGAGAGAGAGAGAGAGAGAGAGAGAGAGATCTTTTAGCTACAAAGCATCAACGATAAAAAAGTTAAAACTTAAAATAAAATATATAATACAGAAATAAAAGGACAGCAAGAGGTAGTCATACCTTAAAATATCGCTTCCTAAATTTGAAGAGAGACCAAAACGTTGAATTCTTCAAACACAAAACAGGTACTTTAGACTAAAAGCCTACATTTCTTCAAACAAAAAACAGGTACTTTACACTAAAAGCCTACATTTCTTCAAACACAAAGCAGGTACTTTAGACTAAAAGCCTATATTTCTTCAAACACAAAACAGGTATTTTACACTAAAAGCCTACATTTCTTCAAACACAAAACAGGTACTTTACACTAAAAGCCTACATTTCTTCAAACACAAAACAGGTACTTTAAACTAAAAGCCAACATTTCTTCAAACAAAAAACAAGTACTTTACACTAAAAGCCTACATTTCTTCAAACACAAAACAGGTACTTTACACTAAAAGCCTACATTTCTTCAAACACAAAGCAGGTACTTTACACTAAAAGCCTACATTTCTTCAAACATAAAACAGGTACTTTAGACTAAAAGCCTACATCACCATATTAAAAGCCACCCAGGTCTCACATTGCACGTCTGTTCAGTGTGGGGTATCTAGATGCCCGTTGTTTGCACGCCATGTCCTGCGTTTCAGATCTTTGTTAAGCTTTCGGCCAGGCGTAATAGAAAATAAAATTGCTTTAGTAATGTTGTCAGACATAAGTATACACGGTTTGGGTCAGAATTGTGAGGCAGTGCTCTTTGGTGTTACAGTTTGTCTACACTATGATAAATTGATGCAGTCGAACTCATAAAATGATAAAATAAAAGAACGATATGTGGACTTCGGTTCACCATTTGGAGAAGACCAAGTGGATCTACCATGCTATGTCTTTAATCTTGAAATTTATTTCGATTATCCATCAATTTCATAAGGGGCATGCCTGGAATAACAATTGGAGGTCATAATATAAATAATCTAAGGTATGCTGATGATACAGTCTTAATCGATAAGAGTGAAAATGAATTACAAAAAATGTTGGACATTATAGTGAAAGAAAGCAAAAATAAAGGATTCAGCCTTAATAGCAAATCTACAGGGGTAATGGTAACAACAAAGAAAAAGACATCACCTCAGTGCAGAATAAAGACAAGTGGAACAATATTAAAACAAGTAATTGAATTTAAATATTTGGGAACTTTGTTAACCTCAGACGGAAGATATACAACAGAGGTGAGATGCAGAATGGCTCAGGCAAAAGCAGCTTTCGAAAACATGAGGAAAATACTATGCAATCCATTTTTGACAATAGAAACAAGAAAAAAAGTTATAAAATGTTACGTATAGCCAGTCTTAACATATGGATGCGAATCATGGACAATAGGACAACTGACAAGAAAATCACTGGAGTCTGTAGAAATGTGGTTTTACAGAAGAATGTTGAGAGTACCATGGACTGCTAAGAAGAGTAATGAAGATGTTCTGAGAAAGGTCGAAGCAAAAAGAGAGCTAATTTCCAATATTAGGAAGAAACAATCATCATTTTTTGGCCATGTAATGAGAAGAGAACAACTGGAATATATTGTAACAACTGGAAACATCGAGGAACGTAGAGATAGAAGGAAGCAAAGAGAAAAAATAACAGATAGCTTAAGAAAATGGCTTGGCAGAAGGTTAACAACAGAAATGATAAATAGCTGCCGAGATCGAAAGTTGTGGAGAGACATGATCACCTACATCAGCAGGCCCGGTACTTGATGATGATGATCAATTTCTAGTCTCATGTTAATTAATACATGCATGGAGAACTGAAAATAATCGTGTTAGTTTTGCCTTACTTGGATAAGAACGAATGATTTCAAGTAAAGTATAAATAAAACATTATGTGTCAATGAAACCGCAGAGACGACAGCAGAGTTTGTACCACAAACATTTAGAGAAACATGAGTTATTAAAGAAGCGCAATTCCTTATTTGGGTAAATGGCAGTGTTGATTTTGAACCGTTTACATAACATCAGACGTAGCATCTCAACATTAATATAGCATTTGACATAGCATCTCAACGTTATTATATAACATCTGACGTGGCATCTCAACGTTATTATATAACATCTGACGTTGCATCTCAAAGTTATTCTATAGAATCTGACGTAGCATCTCAACGTTATTATATAGCATCTGACGTAGCATCTCAACATTATTATATAGCATCTGACGTGGCATCTCAACGTTATTATATAGCATCTGACGCGGCATCTCAACGTTATTATATAGCATCTGACGTGGCATCTCAACGTTATTATATAGCAGGGATGGCCAATTTCTTTCAAATGGCGGGCCACTTTATAATTATTTTTTTTGTGGCGGGCCACACACATAACAACATCAATTCAAATAAAAAATACAAATCATTTTGTTGCAACAGAGTTAAAAATGCCTAGTTGATTTATAAAAAATGAATAAAATTTGCTATTTATATTGTTTAACAAACACGTTTTAGTTAGGTCATTTTAAAATTGACATGTAACAAACCTTAATGAGAACAATGTAGACGTTCATGTGCAGCAACAAGTTCATCAAAGTCAATGTGTAAAGATGATGATAATATTCGTAATAAATCCTGAAGTTGGCCATCAGTGAGTCGGTTTCTTTGTGACGATTTAATCTCCTTCATTGTTGAAAAAGCGCATTCACATATACATGTGCTTCCGAACATAGAAGTAATGTTGAAACTGAAATCACTTAATGCGGGATATTTTGCTGGTATATATAATGCGGGATATGCTGGGCAATGTATTCCAGCCTTCCTTAATAATCCAACAGAAACCTGTTTGAGTACCACGCATTGACCTAGCGCCATCTGTCACTATTGCTGAAAGTCTGCTTATGTTACCGATAACGTTAACAACTTTCATAACTGAGTCATAAATGTATTGACCTTTGGTCGTATTATGCAATGAATCTAAAGCTAATAGCTCTTCATTGATAATAAAGTCTTTTGAAACAGTTCTTATGAAAATTAAAAGTTGTGGTGTGTCTGATATGTCAGTAGATTCATCCAAAGCCAGAGAAAAGGAAGCGGAATTTGTAACGACAGTCTTTAATTTACTAGATATATGAGAACTTATTTCCTCAACCCTTCTAGTGACTGTCTGTTTTGATAGTGTGGAACACTCTCAAAATGATGACAATTTTTTCTTCCCCAAATGCACGCGCCATGTTAATAGAACGTTTTCCGAAGTCACCGTCACATAATGATTTTTATATTTCGCTGTTTCTGCGCTTACAACAAACGATGCCATTAAGGAACTTGTTTGTTTTGTTGTTAATGTAGAAAAACAGATTTCTGGTCACTAACCTTTTTCTTCAAATCGCACACAAGTGTACAACATATTGTACCAATGTAGTCCTTGTATTTAGCGGCGTGATGCTGTGTGTAATGCCGTTTAAGATTGTACTCTTTATTTACAGACAACACTTGCAAACACACAAGGCACTGCGGTTTGCTATCCTTATTGTTGATAAATAAAAAAATATGTTCCCATTTCTCATGAAAAAATCTTATTTTTCTCATTTAATTGACGTTTATTGCTCATATTATACCACGACCGAAGCAACAGACAATGAAAACACAGATTACATCAATAGCATTGTTTCCTGTTAAAAATAGAACTGTTCACTGTAACTCAACAAAATCATAATGATCAGATCGGATATCGGATATATAATTTTGACTGATGAAAAGAGGATTGGAGAGAAAGAAACTGAAAGTAAAATAATTGTGGGGTGAATGTGTTGGGGAGGAGGAGGAGGGTGACTGACAGTATTTCTTGGCGTAAACTGTTTGAACTCGCCGAACCGGGAGTCGGTTCTAGAACCATTCGTCGGCTTCTTCCTTTGTTTCAGTCGATCGCAGGATGATCAAACGGAAAAAAAGGATGGGTCGGGAATGACGGGAAGGCGACGTTAAACTAACTACGAGAGTGTTCCGAGTGTTAAACATAGGTCTACTTGTACTATTATTCTTCTTTTATTTGCATCGTATGTTTCCACCAATAATTATACTTTATTTTAAACAAACTACTATGGAATATTAGAGTTAGTTATCTCAACGGTAGAATTGAATGTAACAAGTTTTAAATCAATTTTACTACCCAGGACATTTTGATCAATGCAACTTGATTTTATTTTGTATCCGCCGAGGGCCAAAAAAAAGGACGTCGCGGACCACTTCTGGCCCGCGGGTACCTTATTGGCCATCCCTGGTTTAGACAATTATTGTTGTGGTTTTTTCTCGATTTATTCGAGTGTATTTGAGTAGAAAAGAAACGGTAAGTATTTCCTTTTCAGGGATGTAGTGTGAATGTCTAGCCAATGTGGCAGAAATGGTTTCCACTCAGTGGGACATTAAAGTTCATCCACTCAGTGGGACATTAAAGTTCATCCACTCAGTGGGACATTAAAGTTCATCCACTCAGTGGGACATTAAAGTTCATCCACTCAGTGGGACATTAAAATTAATCCACTCAGTGGGACATTAAAGTTCATCCACTCAGTGGGACATTAAAGTTCATCCACTCAGTGGGACATTAAAGTTCATCCACTCAGTGGGACATTAAAGTTCATCCACTCAGTGGGACATTAAAGTTCATCCATTCAGTGGAACATTAATATTCATCCACTCAATGGAACATTTAAGTTCCTTCAATCAGTGGAACATTAATGTTCATCTACTCAACGAGACATTAAAGTTCATCCACTCAGTGGGACATTAAAGTTCATCCACTCAGTGGGACATAAAATGCATCCAATAAATGGAACATTAAAGTACCTCCACTCAGTGGAAAATTAAAATTCCTCCACCCAGTGGGACATTACACTTCTTCCACTTAGTGAAACAATAAAATTCATCCACTCAGTGGGAAATTACAGTTATTCCACTTAGTGGGACATTACAGCTCTTACATTAGTGTGACATTACAGTTCCTTCACTTAGTGGGACATTAGCGTTCCTCCACTCGACGGGATATTAAAGTTCTTCCACTCAGTGGAACATTAACGTTCATCCATTCAGTGGAACATTACAGTCTTTCCACTTAATGGGAGATTAAAGTTCCTCCACTCAGTGAGACATTACAGATCTTACATTAGTGTGACATTACAGTTCCTCTACTTAGTGGGACATTACAGTTCTTACATTAGTGTGACATTACAGTTCCTCCACTTAGTGGGACATTACAGTTCTTACATTAGTGTGACATTACCGTTTTTACATTAGTGTGGCATTAAAAGTTCCTTCACTCAGTTGGACATTACAGTTCTTACATTAATGTGACATTACAGTTCCTCTACTTAGTGTGACATTACATTAAAGTACCTCCACTCAGTGGGACACTAAAGTTCCACCTCTCAGTTAGACATTACCGTTCTTACATTAGTGTGACATTACAGATCCTCCACTTAGTGTGACATTACATTAAAGTACCCCCACTCAGTGTGATATTAAAGTTCCTCCACTCAGTGGGACATTACCGTTCTTACATTAGTGTGACATTACAGTTCCTCCACTTAGTGTGACATTACAGTTCCTCCACATAGTGTGACATTACAGTTCCTCCACTTAGTGTGACATTACAGTTCCTCCACTTAGTGTGACATTACAGTTCCTCCACTTAGTGTGACATTACAGTTCCTCTACTTAGTGTGACATTACAGTTCCTCCACGTAGTGTGACATTAAAGCACCTCCACTCAGTGTGACATTACAGTTCCTCCACTTAGTGTGATATTAAAGTTCCTACACTCAGTGTGATATTACAGTTCCTCCACGTAGTGTGACATTAAAGTACCTCCACTCAGTGTGATATTAAAGTACCTCCACTCAGTGTGATATTAAAGTTCCTACACTCAGTGTGATATTAAAGTACCTCCACACTGTGTTACATTAAAGTACCTCCACTCAGTATGATATTAAAGTTCCTCCACTCAGTGTGACATTAAAGTTCCTCCATTTAGTGTAATATTGAAGTTCCTACACTTACTTGGAAACGTTGCTCTCCTTGGCAGGATGCCTCAGGTCTAGTTCACTTTATTTGTATTTTTCTGCTGTTGTTCTCTACCTGCCTCTGCACCATATTTTCATATTTATTTTTCACGTAATGTAGTTATTATTTCTGTTGTTATATTTTCTTGTACACTCACACAAACACATGTTAGAGGGCGAGAGCAGTACAGGAACACGACAGGACAGGAAATTAACAACTCGAGTGAATCTCGAAAGTGGACACGGAGGCATTGGGATTACACACATATTGGAAGTCTTGGACGGAAAACAACGAAGATAAGGGATCACATAGCACCAAATTACACAGTGAACACGCGAGCCTAAATCTTGGAGATGACCGCACCAGAAATGAAACGTAACCAATATATAGAGATTGAGGAAAAATGACGAAATGTTCAAGACACTAAGGAAAGGAGAAGAGAAATACATCAATGGCAGTACCAGAAAGGAAGGATAGATCAGATGAACACACAAGGAGATGGACTTTAGCACGGAGGAGAGATGGATACATCTGGGACTGAGGCGAGAACATCTAAAGAGTAGATAACAATAAAATATGCAATGGAAAACATCAATATTCGCCAGAGGAAGAAAGAGACTCGAGGTATAATTAAAATGAGAGAAGATGTCTTCGTACAGTTGAAGGATAAGATCGTCGTTGGCTAAGAAGGTATCAGTTATTGAGTACAGAATACTTCAGTCATCTCATAGATGGAAAAAATGTACGTTTACTTGTAACATGTAGTATGTAGATAGTTAATTCTATATTTCCAATGCAGGTACAGGTAAGTGTATAGATAGGAAGTTCCACTGTTAGAATCTTCGCCGGTAAAGTAGATTACGTGCATGTGATCTGAAATCCTCTATAGTGTACGCAGTATTGTGTTCTGTGTTCATTGCAATATACGTCATCATTAGAATACTGGTCAATATGGCGGATAGGTTGTAAGAACCATTGAGGCATAATATGAAAAGTGTTCCTTGTTGCAGTTTCCTCATATTCTAAGTCTGGAGCTACTGAGTTTAGTGCTCTGTACATATCGTGAGCTGTGTGTTTCATCCAGAGTGTGTTTCGATATTTCCGATTGCTTACAATGAATGATGATATCGTACGAAGAATAAGGACAATTCAGCTGCATTCACGATCGGTTAGGCTACGTGTTATGTCTTTTGGCGTGTGCTGTAGCTGCTAAGATGGGAACTGCAACTGCCTTTCTGTGTTTGGATCCTTCTATGAGAGGAGCTTTAATTCAGATGTCCCCACTGGCACGGTTGAGCAATTATGGATTTTAATTCCTTTGCAGTGATACCCGGGCCTTGGACTAACCATAACCATGTAGATAGAGATAGATCTTTAGTGTTTGTAGAGTACATAGTTAGTACCTTGTCAATTTATGAAGAGCCATTTTAGGTGCAGGCAACAACGATAGCGCGATAGTGAACTGGACTATAAAGGACAAGGGTTCGATCCCAATCGACGGCTTCTGGGTTTACCCAGCCTTTAATCGGTACCGGATTTTTTTTTCTGGGAAAGTAAAGCGGCACGGGCGTAATACCGACCACATTATTTCAAAAATCATGTGCCGAAGGACTGTAAAATTGATGGTCACCAACACCATATTCCCTAAACGTCACTTGGCGTGACGATGCACTTTACCCTTTACTTTACTATTTTAGGTTTACCTAATAAACTGCCTTGTATAAAGTGACTCACTGAAAAAAAAATAGTTGGAATAAATTATCATAGAGAGTTTATTGCCATTCTATAAATGTGAGTTTTCGAAAGTTAAAATAGTTGTAATTTTTTTTTTTTGGTCAAGTAGCTCTAACAGTTTAGTTGAGTTAGAAAAGTGATAGTTACATTATACTTATAGTATAATATATATACTGATAGTTACAGTCTTACATATATCTGGGTAGTAATATAGATATATAGGGAGGAAGAGGGAAATAATACCAAAATAAGGATATCAAAAGTAAAAGGGGATTTTGTTGCACTGGGAAATTTATGGAAGTCAAAAGAAATTAGGTTAAATACAAAAATAAATTTTTTTAACTCCAATGTTAAGTCAGTCATATTATATGGCTGTGAAACATGAAGAACAACAAAACTGACAAACATGAAGATACAGACTTTCATTAATGGATGCTTACGCAGAATAAAAGGATGAATATTACAGCACAAAATCATTAACATAGAATTATGGAATTTTGCCATTCAAATGCCATTGGATAAAGAGATACAGTGAAAACGATGGTGCTGGATAGGACATACACTGCGGAAGCCAACTGAGAGTGTTACACAACATTCTTTTTTTTTAACCCAGGGGAAAAGACAAAGAGGAAGACCAATGAATTCTTGGAGAAGACAGATAGAAGCAGAGATGAAGATGATGGGGACGACATGGAATGATCTTAAATGAATGCAAGAAACAGAACGACTTGGAAAGTGTTTGCTAAAGACCTATGTTCCGCAGGGAGCTGAAATGTAGAAGAAGAATATTTGACGCGGTGATGCCACCCTTTTGACATCCTGTTTGATACGTTGATAAGTTAACATCCCATTTTGACACACGTAATTACAAATAACGTAAGTAATTAGCTTAGCTTTCATTTACATTTATTCTATTTTTGGACTTCCGGTCAATATGGCGGATAAGCGACAATAAACAATTGAGGCTCTGTCTGGAAAGCTTCATTGTTGCAGCTTCCTCATATTCCAAGTCCGGCTTGCTGCAGGAGCTACTGAGATTAGTGTTCTGTGCACACCGTGAGCTGTGTGTTTCATCGGATGGTGTTTCTATGTTCAGATTGCTAACGATGAATGATATCCTATGACAGACAGTTCAGTTGCGTTCACTATCGATGCTACTATGCCTTATGTCTTTAGACGTGTGCTATGTTTGCTACGAAGGGGACGGCAACTTCTCTTTTTGTTTGTGTATTCGATGAAATGTTAATTCTGATGGATTTTAACTCGTTTGCAGTGGTACCGGGTCCTTCGAATAACTACAACTATCATTTCTATTTCAATAACACAATTTAGCTTACCCTGAGGATTGTAATGGTGATCTTGGATTTTCTAAAATTATGAAGTGTTCCAAGTGGCCTTATTTTGGGTTATTATGATAATTTTAATTATCTATTCTTTAGCTGTGTTCTGTCACCGGATTTGTTTTCACTTTACAGCGAATATATTATGAGATCAGTAGTAGACAAAAAAGGAATTGAAGTCAACGGTCACAACATAAATAATTTGCGATATGCGGATGACATAGTAATAGCAGAGACAGAGAATGAACTACAAGAAATGATAGACATAATAGTAAAAGAAAGCAACAAGAAAGGTCTCAGTCTGAATAGTAAGAAAACAGAAGTAATGGTCATATCAAAGAAACAATCATCACCATCACGCAGCATAAAAATAAACGAGACAAATCTGAAACAAGTGCAGAGTTTCAAATACTTGGGCACAATAATAACATCAGATGGGAGATGCACCACAGAAATAAAAAGCATAATAGCTCAGGCCAAAATAGCATTTCAGAAAATGAAAAATATATTATGCAACAAATCTATGTCAATAAAAATGAGAAAGAGAGTTCATCGGTGCTATATAGAACCAATTCTGACATATGGAAGCGAATCATGGACAGTAGACAAACAAATGAAATGACGATTAGAGGCCACAGAGATGGGATTTCTCAAAAGAATGCTGAAAGTTCCCTGGACAGCTAAAAAGACCAATGAGGAAGTTCTCAAAGAGGCCAACACAAAAATGGAGCTCTTAAAAAACATCAGAAAGAAGCAATCAACATTTTTCGGGCACATCATGGGAAGAGGAAAGTTGGAATACTTGGTTACAACTGGCAAAATAAAAGGAAAGAGATCGCGGACGACAAAGAGAGAAAATACTGGATAGCTTGGTGTCATGGCATGGAAAACAGTCAACAACAGAACTGATACGATGCACTGTAGATAGAAGATTGTGGAGGGACATGATCACCTACGCCGGCCGGTGTGGCACATGATGATGATGATGATGATGATTCTTTAGCGTTTTGGTAATATTTAGTAACATAATATGAATGTATGATAGCACATAATTATTTATTCTTTAGCGTTTTGGTAATATTTAGTAACATAATATGAATGTATGATAGCACATAATTATTTATTCTTTAACGTTTTGGTAATATTTAGTAACATAATATGAATGTATGATAGCACATAATTATTTATTCTTTAACGTTTTGGTAATATTTAGTAACATAATATGAATGTATGATAGCACATAATTATTTATTCTTTAACGTTTTGGTAATATTTAGTAACATAATATGAATGTATGATAGCACATAATTATTTTTTTTTTTTTTTTGGTTTTACTCTCTTTGTTCACCAGGTAACGTTGAAACAAGAAATATCAAACAGCGACACTTAATAAAATAATACACGTCAGTTAAAATTGTCCGATCACTGACTTGATGTATTCCAAAGCTGAAATGAAGGACACTAATACAACTGCTAATGTATCATGTTTTATCAAGAGCAAATACATTTTTGTTGCATTATTAGTAGGTCTGGTTGTAACAGCGCTTCTGTCTAGATTAACAGAAATGTCTCCATTTAAAATAAACTTTTTCGAGGGGTTTGCCGTCCAGTGGCAGCAGAAAGAGGAGCTGTATAGTCCTACATGTCCTAATGTTCTGGACAGAGCGGTCAAAGGTCAATGGGTCAGCAGGGAGGTCACCAAGCAGGAAGTGGAGGAGTTTAATAACTTTCATAGAATATACCGAGATAGCGGGCGGATAAAACAGACACTACAGCGGACAGATGGTCGTTGTGGTGAGTAATTGTAGATATCTATATAGTAGTGACATAGCTTGGTGTTGTCAGGACCGACGAAAGGTGTATGTGGTTACCAGAGCTCGAGACAAGGTCTGCCTTATATATTGTGCCAATAACGTGATTTTACTTATTTTTATTCTGATTTCACTTTTCATTTGAAATGTTGAATGTTTAACACGAACATTTTACCCTAACCTCCTCGCCACCCATATACAGAGTTTCTCTTATAAAAGTGCATTAATTAACCATGCATTTTAGATAAGGTGACCATATTTTTGAAACCTTAATCCGGGACGGATTAATGTGACATAAATTTTCCATCAATAAAATGACATTTCTTCCGTCTTTTTCTAGTGAATAATACATATATTTTAAAACTAATTAAAACAACTAACAATATAGGCTGTTTCAACGACACCTGTCAACAGTCGATCGGGAATCTGTACATGCAAGAGAACGTTCTATGGGTCAGACTGCACTCTCAAAACTCCGGACAACTGTTTAACGAAACCTGTGATTCTCACGTTCAGAAGAGTCTGCCGACTACAACAAGCCCAAGCATATGGACACTTAAATGTGTTTCTGTGCTAGACATGGTTCATTTTTTGTTTTTTTTGGTGAAGCCATGGCTCATATCTTGCTGTGTTTCTGTCCTAGCCATGGCTCATATCTTAGCTTGTGTGTGCTGGCCATGGCTCATATCTTGGTGTGTGTCATGTTAGTCATATCTCATATCTCGGTGTGTCCGTGTTAATCATGTCTCATATCTTTATGTGTGTCTGTGTTTAGTCATATCTCATATCTTAGTGTGTACCAGTGTTAGTCATATGTCATATCTTTGTGTGTGCATGTCTGGGTTAGTGATATCTCATATCTTTGTGCATGTTTATGTTAGTCATATCTCATATCTTTGTGTGTGCATGTCTGTGTTTGTCACATCTCATATCCTTGTGTGTGCATGGCTATGTTAGTCCCATCTCATATCTTTGTGTGTGCATATCTATGTTAGTCATATCTCTTATCTTTGTGTGCATGTCTATGTTAGGCATGTGTCATATCTTTGTGTGTGCATGTCAATGTCATTTATATCTCATATCTTTATGTGCATGTTTATGTTAGTCATGTGTCATATATCTTGGTGTGTATCTGTGTTAGTCATGTGTCATATCTTTGTGTGTGTATGTCTGTGTTAGTCACATCTCACATCTTTGTGTGTATGTCTGTGTTAGTCATATCTCACATCTTTGTGTGTCCTGTCTGTGTTAGTCACCTCTAGTGACTCGGGCAGATGGTGCTCGTAAACCTGGGAGGGCCTACCATCTAAGGGCAGAATTCCCCTACAGAAAAGATCATCTGCTGCCTTGCAGGAAGATTGGGACAATCAAAGGCTAGGAAAGCAAACCCGAATAAAATGCTGGCTGAAATCGGATGCACTGGGCCACTGGCGCAGAACACAGTGCAACGTATTAACGGGTGTTCAGTCAGAGTGGATCTGACAGACTCTAATTATGATGTTCTGTCTGTGGGGACGATCAACACACTTAGCCTGACAGCTGACTTCATATGAGAGTCTGGAGTCATTACTCTGATTGAGTCCTGAACGCAGAGAGAGAGAGAGAGAGAATATAGGCTTTCAAAATGTTATGAGGAGATTTAAAAAAAACATTAGTAATACTCACTTAAATGGAAGGTGAAGCAGAGTTGCTGTACTTTTCTGATGAGTGGGATTTTTTTTTTAAAAGACCTTTCTTTGTATGGAGCATCTTAAAAAGTTTAACACATGTTTGCTCATTATTCACTTTGGTGATCAAGATGGCCTTCAAAGTGTCCACACTTAGATGTGTTTTATCATTTGTCCACAAGCTGTTCATCAGTGAAAACAATCTTTCCGTTGCAGCATTTGTTCCCGGTAAACACAAAAAGAACTCTGCCAGCTTCAGAATATGTGAAATTGGCACATGCCTGTTTTTGAAGTGGGAAGCCATTTCAATCCAACGCTGCCCTGGTGATGTTTTATTAATACTCCACTCATTAATTTTCTGAGAAGTAGCAAACTGCTTCATGTAAACTTATTCGTAAAACATTTCATTTTCTGTAAAGTGAACTGAAGGGACTGTTTAACTCACTAATGATGAAGATTTCTACATATCTTCCAAAGTTGATGTTCTGTTCAACATTAGCCAGCTGTAGGTCTCAAGGTTTGAAAATTATTTGCAGCCCATTTCTTTCATATAATTTAAAGCTGTTTTATAGAATGTAGAAACACTGGCTTTAAACTTGTTCACATCATCCCGTGGAATTCCTTCCATCTTGAGCTTGTCAAGAATTAGCTTCATTCTTGATGGCAACAAATCTTCCAGTTAGGCCTCCAAGATAGTTCTCAGCCCATAAATGTTTCAGTTATTTCAAAAGCAGTGATCATCTGCCCTTCATGCTTCAGACAATGGGTTTTCAAAGAATTTCTGTATAAAGACTGGGCATCTGTCTTGAGACTGAAAATAGGATTTTAAAAACAGGAACATGTAAAGAACCCTTTCAACAGCAGGCAGCAGCGCAAGCCACCTAGTTTGTGCGTAACCTAAAATCATCTGGAAGTCTGTGTCCTCAAACTGGTAAAACTCCTTGAGACTTTCAACTCTAACTGTGCATGATTTGTAGTGCAGATACATTTTAGCAATGATCATCTCAACATCAATAGGTAATACATCTGCAGCTGCTCGAACAGTGTTGTTGAAAATATGGCATGCACATCCAACACCTATCAAAACATGTCCAAGGTTTTCTTTCAGCTTTATGAAAACATTTTTCTTTCCTTTCTTTTCAGCGCCCCAAAAATTAGAATTTGAGTTGTCTGCACATAATGCCACTACTTTCCTTTCTGAATCTTTTTTTCCCGTTAGACAGTCATTAATAAAAACTACTAATAATATCAGATTTTTCTCCTGGCAATGACTTCAATTCTAATAGTTTAAATTTCAGCCTCCTTTTGTGATCAAAGTATCTGACAAGAAAAGGAAAAATCTTGATTTCCTTGTGGTTGGAGGCATCTGTCTGTATGGAAATAAATGAGTTTTCTAGGTCACATTTCAACTCGATAATTTTGATGTGCAGTCCATAGATCTAAATGTATGATTGTGTATCACTGTATGATAGGCAAATGTACCTTCTGTAGCAGCTAATTGTTCTTCTTTGTCACCAATCTGTTCAGCTCGAAAAAATGTTGTTAACGACGAGCTTGATGCAGCTGTAGCGACGGCTCTCTTGCACTATTTATGTGACTCTTAATGTCACCACGTCCACTTTGGTTAATTGAACACCCAGTGGCACATATTCTGCATCTTACAGTGAAGTTTGATATGGACTTTTTTTAGAAAGGGGTATTCCTTTTGTAAATCTTGATTGAAACTGCATTTACGTTTTGATGCCATTTGTTGCAACAATTACAAAATTTACAAACTGAATATAGTTTAAATAACAATTTTCTATGACCATACCATATGCATAACTACAAAGGAGAAGAGGTAGGGTTCGATCCCAACCGACGACTTCCGGGTTCACCCAGCCTTTAATGGGTACCGGATTTTTTTCTGGAAAATTAAAGCGGCACGGGCGTAATACCGACCACATTACTCCAAAAATCATGTGCCGAAGGTCTGTAAAATATATGGTCGTTAACACCATATTCCCAGACGCCACTTGGCGTGACGGGGGCTCTTTACTTTTTTTTCTATACCATATGCATAGCATAAGTTCTTATTAAACATGAAAATGTCAAGTAACTGAATAGTAGTACAATGTAAATAAAATCTAAAGAATGCAATAACCTATATCACTAAACAACACAATAAAAAGAATCAGTTCGTCGGTAAACGAAAGTAACACAATGAATATACAAGAATATGAAATGTGGCCGCAAAGATGTTACTTGTTGAGTTTCAGCTTCAGTATACAAGATTTAAAACTTGGATGACATTTTACTGTTACTGTTTCGCCAAATGACAGCCAGTTCAACTTTCCAAACATTTTCTACACAACAGCGGAATAATGTATATTTTTAAGTCGAATAGACGTTTACAATATTGGCAAAATTGGTAAACGTTTGTGTCCCTAATGCATTTTAACAAATCCGGAACAAAAGTTAAAAAGGAGACCAAAATTGGGACAAATTCGGGACAGTAACAAATCCGGGACAGAGGTTGAAAAAAAAAAAGTAAAATTCTAGACTGTTTCGGAAAAATCGGGACTCTGGTCCCGAGTTGTAGAAGGAAATTCTCAAAATAGAAGGCCATAAAAATACACATAACAAAAAAGAGGTGTGGGAGTACAGCATCAATAGCGGCGCACTGTCCGAACAGATTAACCAATGAAGGCTATTACTGAGTCAGCCGAAAGAGCATCATGCTGGCTCTGGTGAAACCGAGACATATCAACAATCTCAGAATAATCTGATGTTCAGACGATTAGCGACTAATTTCCACATCGACCACTCTTGACTTTAACGTAAGTCAACAGCATAGCGACATTTTATCCTTGAATATCCCAGGCGCGGATGATAAGGGATAAGAAATGTCATCATCGACCGTAGGTGAGCTACACCGGGTGTTCGCAGTACCGAAAGTTAACAAGGAATGAAGTTTCCAGCCCGACCTATCTTTATCACCTATTATCAGTTTCTATTCCACTCCTTCCTACCTAATTACGCCACACCAAAGCAGCTTGTACGCGAGTCTCGATAAACGGACGTTGCAATTACAAGCCATTTTAGACTTCCGTCCCCATGAAGTGGACATCAATGTTCTGGTTAAAACTAAGACAAGTAGGTAATGCGACCAGACTGAGACCGTAGATAGATTAAACTGGAAATGTAGGGTAAATATAGTTATTTTGTGCGGGATATATATTGTAAGTTTTAGAGTACAATGCAGAAGGAGATCGACGCCTTCGAGTCATGACCAAGGCTGGCCAACTTCCCTTTGAGTGCCATGAAGCTAAAGGGGCGAAACATTTGCTCGACGGTGGACTCCTTCTGATGATCAGATTGTCTCCTTCTGCGAAGCTCTGTATAAAGAGGTTCCAATTACTATCAACATTTTTAGAATTAAATGAACTTCTTATAAAAAGTATTTATAATCATATTTTTCCTATGAAAGTGCCCTCAAAAATTATATGATTGACCTGCTATTTCTAGAGTTAGAAGGTTGGGCAATGCCGCCTTTTAAAAACGTACGGTAAAGAGAACCAAGAGAAAATGTCTACTTGTCGGGAGAACGCCAGTAAAAAATAGCAACATTTCGATAATTTATATTTTCTTAGAAAGAAAAGAAACGACTTTACATACACGTGACAAAACTCATTAAATACAACATTAAAATTATCCTCTTTCTGCAGGTAACTTAAATTTAGAAACCATAGATGGTAAAGGAGAAATGATATTCAGGGCCCTCTGTGACCCAAACGGAACCTCACCTTGCTGTTTCGAGTACAAATGTGTGTCAAAACCTGTAGATCAGTGCAAATGTAAGCACTGCTACGACTTGCGACAGAAAATACACGCAGAACTGTCTACCTGGATTCCAACTGATACTGCTTGTCAGGTATTTTTGAAACTGTGTATTAAATTAACATCACTTTACTCGGACAATGTTCATCAGCATTCCGATCTCTTTCGTGACAACACAGGAAGAATTGAGCACAGAGCACGTACTCAGTAACACAGACTAGAGTCCACAAAACATTAGAGGAAGTGGTTGGATATATATATATATATATATATATATATATATATATATATATATATATACATATATACAGGGTGTTTTTAAAGTTGCAGTGCAGTGAATATTTCTAATATTCAGTAAATGACGTAATCATCATCTACGTACCACAATTTTGTAAACCACATTTATGAACAAACCGCTGCTTCCTTTAAGGTTTTATTTGCGTAAAGGACGGGCACTACGCTACTTTCACTGTCTCATTGCTTGAAGGAAATGGTGTTGACGATTGAAAACAGGGTATTTCTGGTTGAGCATGTCTTTCGTAATGGCGGTAAATATACGGATGAGGTCATTAGACAATTCGTGAGGAAATTTCCAGACTCACAAGTCCCTCACCGAAATTCTGTTACAAATTTGATCAAAAAGTTTCGTGAAACCGGTAGTGTGGTAGATGCATACCGATCTGGAATACCTTCAATTTCACAAGACCAAATTATGGAACTCCAAGACAGAATTACAATGAGTCCAAATGCATCTTTAAACCACTTGTCTCAACAGGTGCAAATATCTAAGAGTTCTGTTCACAAGGTTTTAAGAAGTGAACTACACTATCGTCCATACAAATTAACTGAAGTGTCTCAACTCCAAGAAAGAGATTATGAATCCCGTTTAAACTACTGCATGTGGTTTCAGAATTTTATTTATGAACATGGCGCTGCCATCCTTGACGTCACTTTTTTCACTGATGAGGCCTGGTTTCATTTATCCGGTTATGTGAACAGTCAGAACAATCGGCTGTGGAGCAGTGAAAACCCCCATGAATTTCATCAAGTGCCGCTTTACGATCAAAAAGTCGGAGTGTGGTGCGCTATAAGTCGTATGCGGATAATAGGACCTATATTTTTTAATGAAACAATAAATGCAGAACGTTACCGTACTTTAATTCTGGAACCGTTCATAGCACACCTTACAGAACGGGAAATTATGGGATGCTGGTTTCAGCAGGATGGGCAACAGCACACACAGCCACAACAACCCTCAATTATTTAGAAAGCATATTTGCAAATCGCATTATTTCACGTGGAATCTGGCCTGCTCGTTCACCAGATCTAACACCCCCAGATTATTATCTGTGGGGGGCATTGAAGGGGAACGTTTATGAAAATAATCCGCAGACAATTAATGACCTAAAGACTGAAATAGTAGACAAGATTAAACAAATATCACCAGACATTATTCTGAAGGTTTTCGCAAATATGGAAAGACGAATCACGACATGTCTTGAGGCCCGTGGTGGACATTTTCAACATATGCTTTAGGCACAACTTTATTGTGTTAATACCAACATTACCCCTTATAAGCTCGCCAATAGCAGTCAAGTATATTTGAATAATACCATTTATTTTACAATTTGTGTGACGCATTAGTTAACCGCATTTCTGGTGACGTTTTTTCTTCCGAGAGTAGAAATTCACTGCACTGCGACTTAAAAAAACACCCTGAATATATATAACTGACAGCGTCTTGTTAGACGGGTGGTAGAAAGCAATCATGATTATTCAGCAGTTTGGTAATATATGAATGTCTTATGCTAGACGCCGTTTTACTGAAAAGCGTCGCTCGTGACTGAATCTTCCAATATCGGATAGACAGAGTCGACCGCAGAATGAACAAGATGCATTTTTTTGTGTCTGGTCCTATTACCGTTCTCCTGCGTCTTTTGTCTTCTGACTGTCACATCACCACCTCCTTGAAAGTTGCGGTGGAGATTTATATTTGTTGTTGTGTTCTTGTTCTCCCTGTGCTATGATCTACAGTCAAATTTTCCCAGTTTTTTTTTCCCTGATAAAGAAGTCAACCAAAGAAACGCTGCAAACATCATTATATTCCTACACTGGTCTACTCCATGGTCTCGTTTTATCTCTAAGTTTTCAATACAATATTTGTTTTGGAATACATTTTTCTTTTTCATTCTTCTCGCGTGATTAACCAACCGTAGTCTCCGATTCCCAAGTAATGCCATGATGGACGGGAGTGTGACTCGCTGCAAGACGTTAGAGTTTGTTACTTTGTCCCACTATATGATGTTCTTTAGCTTGCAAAGGCAACGCACATTAAAAAATGTATAACCTGTTATCTTTCCCAACATAGGTAGTCCAAGATGATCCATATAAAAGTGCACCATCATCACGCAGACCTGGTTTAACTATGTCGTCTAATGTAGGTGCACTTAAGCCAAGTATAACAATCGGTAGCTGTCTCCCATAACTAAAAGTCGGCGCTATCAAAACAAATCCTTCCCTATTTCTATCTATTGTCCTTTCGAGCCGAAGACGACACATAGGGCAGAACTACAATCTCAAAACAGAAACCTTGCATGCCAAAATGGCACATATTGCAGAGATCACTGCTTCTAAAATCTATGGTTCTGTTTCCATAACAATGCTTTTTACAATGACAGCTTGTCAAGCCATCGATCAACCTCCTTAGTCGCCTCTTACGACATGCTTGGAAGGTCACAGTGTCACTATTCTTTACTTCCCACATAATGAGGCCCAGGTAACACACAGTTCCCTATTTCAGCCATCCTTTAAAACTGAGAATTATTGATAGGGTGATACGAGGGATCGATAACAAGATATGTTTGAGAGAATAATCTCCCATAAACTCAACGATAGCGTTCCGCGTGACGTCGATATTTTTTTGAGAGGTGAAGTCATCTCACTGAAATGTTCTGTCAGATGGTAGGGGAACGCGTAGACCACATTCCAAAAAGCCAAAACACGGCCTCTTTAACACAAGACCAAAATATGTAAATCATTGAGAGGGAGCACTGATTTGTGAGTAAGACGGTCTTGATCAAGAGATGGTTTAGAAAGTAATGAGATCATCAGATCTTTTCAAGACCTGCCAATCGCATTCCCACATAACTTCAGCTGGCACTGTGACTTCCTCGGTCTTGTAAGCGTGTATCTCGCGCGTTTTTTTTTTTTCATACAGAACAGACAAGGGTTATTGACTGGGTTTGCATCTTTACCCGTGGAAACCACGAAGTCTGACTTTGTGAAAGCCTGGAGTGAGGTGTTGAATCTTCTGTGCATGGTTTATTTTTACAACCTCTATTAGACATGTCAGGGACATCAATTTGCATCACCGACAATTCATCATCATCGAGTGCCATCTCCGCAATGAAGGTTGGCTACCATGGAGCGCCATTCTGCTCTGTCTCTTGCTTTGATGGTGCAGGTTATTATAGGCTGACTTGTGTGTCCATCTTTTGATGTTACTCGTCCATGTTGGTCTTGATCTGCCTCTGCCTCTTTTGCCTTGTATTTACCCCTCCAAGATTACTTTTAGTAGGCTGTTGTATCTTTTAACATGGCCCAAAAATCGCATTTGTCTTGTTTGAATTGTGTTTAGTAGTTCTCTTTTCATTTTTAGTTGTTTTAAGACTTCATCGATTGTTTTCTTTTCCTTCCATCTTATTCTACCTATTCATCTATATATCCACATTTCATAGGCTTCAATTTTCTATTCTGTTTTTTTGTCTAATGTCCATGTTTCTGCACCATATAGGAATGTTGAGAAGATATAACATTTTGCTATTCTTAGTTTTAACCCTGGTGTTATTTGTTTTGATTTTAGTATATTTTTCTTGACATTAAAATTACTTTTTGCCATTCCTATTCTTTTGTTTATATCACTTTTACATTTTTCATCACTGGTTATAGTATGTCCCAGGTATTTGTAGTTTCCCACTGATGAAAGGCAAACAAGAAAAAAAGGGGTGGGAGGTGTGGGATAGAGAATGTAATCAGACAAGACTTATGTGCAGTGGAGAAGGTTGAGTTGCCAGCAATAAGTCAAGTTACCTGCTATCTTTTATATGTAATTACTACATGTACTTTCTTTTGACATTTTAAACCCAGGCAACCGCCCCTCAGTTCCTTTCTGCGATATGCCACTGCTAATAAGCATACAGTTTCTTGTCACATTTTTGTTTACCTGAAACATTTCTTTTACTTACTTATTTTCCTTTCGTTCGTTCGTTCGTTCGTTCGTTCGTTCCTCTATTCCTTTCTTTTGTTATAATTATTCTTTTTTTTTCTTTCTTTCGCGTATAATGTACATTTTTAACATCACAGATTGTGAAGTTTGAAAGCGTGGAGGACATGTGTAGAGTTCTGGATAATGTGACCATATATTTTATTGGTGACTCATTCATGCGTCACCTTTACATCAGTGTGCTCAAGATAGTGCGGCAAAATACCACACACGGTCCGCTTAATAAGATGGCCACAGCAGGTAACATGTAATCAATTAACTACGTCCCCTTGTTTTGTTCATTTTTTTGGTTTTAATTTGAAACAAAATCGGACACGTTATTGATGGATTGGCGGTTAGTAGAGAAGTTGAAGATGTAGTAAGATTTGGGAACTAGAACGCATACATTATATATCTAACCGTATAGTAGTTGAACATAAAACAGCCACGTGACGAGAAAAAATAATCAGGGCAACACAAAGAAAGCTTTAAAATGAAAAACAACAGGAGAATGAAAATGAGGTCGATCTCGAAAGACTTTGAGAAGAAAACTGAACATAGAAGCAAGAAAGTAGACATCGATTCCCTTAAATGACATTGACATATCTGGCCAGAACTACGACATTGACATATCTGGCCAGAACTACGACATTGACATATCTGGCCAGAACTACGACATTGACATATCTGGCCAGAACTACGACATTGACATATCTGGCCAGAACTACGACATTGACATATCTGGCCAGAACTACGACATTGACATATCTGGCCAGAACTACGACATTGTGAGATATAAATGTTATCTCAGAGTGAGGTCTGACAGTATTTCAAGGATGTAAGATGCATGATGGGAAATTGAAATCAGATTTGTGTAGTTTAGTTCAGACCGTAGGATGTATCTAGTGGAGTATAAGTTAGAATTGTGGAGCTGAATTCAGCCAACATGTGAACTGATAGCCATGATTACAGACCTAAGGTAGAAGTGAAGCTGTTCAGAGAGTAATTGCGCATAATCAGTGGAGGTGAAGTCAAATTGTGCATTTGGGTTCAAACAGTCAGATTTCCCATTATCGACTAATATTAGCAACCGATACGTGTTGGTTTTCTCGTAACGTTTGTTGATGATTCGTGCCTCATTTAATCGTTTGTGTCTGCTGCCTGTTATCTGTTCTATATATTACGTAAACTTCTACCATGTCCTCGTTGGAACGTGGCTCCCATGACACATTCTCTGTTGTTGTCTCTGTCCATGTACAGATTGTTTCACTCGCTTCCGAACCATTTCTCTAATGGATTCTACCACCAAACACTCGCCCCTCCGATGTATACCAACACATTTTCCAGGTCTCCTTTATGAACAGATATTTATTGTACACTAACAGGCACGAACATCAAACGTACTTGTATAGGCACCCTCGCCCAAATAACAAAGATCAGCAGAGAGGCGCGTCAGGCAGGCTGCGTTTCTAATTCACTCAACTATTAAGCGCCGTACAAACACACAACACTCCCTATGTTCATAATTTCTAGTATAATGAACGTACAGCTCTTCAAATTACGTTGTAATATCTTCATTGGTGTTCGAATAGAGTGCTGGGTTTAGTAGCGAGTGAAACACACTGTGCATTAGTGTGTGTGGGTATCTATATTTATATATGAAAGAGTTTTTTTTTTTTTCATCGTAAGGTAAGGAGTTTTTATTTATTTATCAATTTCAGAACAAATGAAAATATGTAAAAAGTACTTGCTAATGATTAGCAAATGTGATAAGACTATCGTTGTGGATGCCCGTGATTGCGGCAACAGGGTAAGAGACAACTGAGTTATTGAGTTATTGAGTTATTTGCGGGTCATCATCATTGCACTCCGAACATGTCCATAGGCGCTCAGATCCCCTCCTCAGCAATTCCCTCAGTGTCCAGCGACTGACGACTCCAGTTCTATGTTGGTTGATAAGTCTTCTTACACGGCCACCAAGTTTCTCATTTCTGGCTGTGCCCATCTTAACTCCCATTTCCATCATCCGAAGAAGCGACGTTGATCTGTGTTTGTCGAAGTCCTGTGCTCTTCCCACATCTCCCCGCCCGATCCATCGGTTGCCCGTCCTCAACGACAGCGCAGCTAGCCAACCTGTCCGCTCTCTCATTTCCCCGTACTCCCGCATGTCCAGGGACATAGACAAAGGTGACCTTACGTATTTTGGATTTCTGCAACGACTCTACCCATTGCTGGGAGACGCACCAAGATGGCGCCCTGTTGGCTGGCCTATTCATAAGATTCACAGATAAGTGCTGTTTTCCAGTGAAATTTCCTGTTTATATTTATTTTTTGAGGGTTCATGTGAGTGTGCGCGCTTTCTATTTGATGTTAATCACTTTGCTTCTTTTGATTCATTGCATTTTGTTATAATTTCCTTCTTTCATCACTTATTATTGTTGTTACACTATTGAACGCGTCAAAAATGGCGGTTTGTTTACGCCGGTCTGTTGTCAAGGACGCGTAAGAGACAACTGATGATAGTTAATATCAGAATTGAGCTCTGGTCGGCAGTATCCCCTCCAGCCTTTCACATCTGGTGTCTTGATATCATGTAAATCAATAAATATGCCCTTTACTTAATGTCTTATCTTAAATCTATTCATCTAAGGGAAGGAACTATTAACACAAATCCAGGAAGGAAATACCCGTTATTCTCATAGATGTACCAGGAGAGATATCACTGACCACAAATAGTTGCTACCTTGCAGGAAAGTTTAAGGGATACCATCTGGAGTACTGGAGTAACAAATGCGTACTTAAGATAGATACATTGGGCCTCAAGGTGCAAGACCTATTGCAAAGTACTCGTACTATCAAAAATGGAAAAATGGGGCTGTTGAATAAGTCAATCGTCGAAAAATAAGTCTTATAAGCAACCTGATGAAAATTTTGTTAAGAATTATCGTACGAAAAGTAAAGAAACACAAACTAAATAGAAACTAGCGATGAACAACTTGAATTTATTGCAGTCAAAGGGATGAACAATGCTACCTAATTAATCGAGACATTCATAGAGGTAATCTGAACTTATATTCTATAGACTACATAAGACTATTTGATAAAATAAAACACAGAGAAATAATAACAGTTTTAGAAAGTATAAATGTTGATATCAAAAACTTGAGAATAATAAAGAACATGCATTGACAGCAAACAGAACTGGGAATCCACTGGACATGCTTCAGCATATAAAACAAGATCTTAGACGCGGTCGTGAACAATCATCACTATATTTAATATGCAATGTGAGATTGTACTAAGATCTGCAAAGGACAAGCCCGGAATATCAGTCTATGGTCACAATATAAAAACACGAAGTTTGTAAATGATAAATTCTTGCTCATTATAAGTGAAAGTGTGTTACAGATAACAATTAACATTACAGTGATGGGAAGTAGAAACTAAAGTTTTGGCCTCAACAGCAAAAGAAAAAAAAACAGAAATAATTGGCGCAACAAAGAAAAAAGGCATCTTCTACATGCAAGTAAATGAAACGGTATTAAGCCACTCCCATGAATTAAATATTTGAAAAGATAACTTCGGATGATAGATGTATAACAGACGAGGTGCGATGAACTATACGTCGGGAGATAAATAATAATAAATGATGAATAATATTACAGAGAGAAACTTTCGAGGTCATAGATTAACGATTAACTTCAGGGGAAGAGGTATGGTTTACAACACTCGGAACAAAAATCACAAATAATCAACAACAGATAAAAAAAACAAAGAACTATATATGGTCGGAAGCAGGATCGAACCCGTACTTATCGGCACAACGTCTTGTCACGAGAACGAAATATTAGAGCACACGGCCAAGTTGTAAGTGGCTGGATTATGTTCATCGCACAGCGAACAACTCTCCTTGAGTGCTTATACGCCCCCCCCCCCCCACATCCAGCTGCCTGAGACGACTAACAAATCTACAACTATTGCTGGGTCACAAGCCAGAATTATTCAATAAATTCTAACGAATGAAGATGATGCCAGGTATGTTGTCTTTGACAATGGAAACAATAAGAGAGGCGTTCTTCGGAATCTCACTTACTATATATAAGTGAATCATGGACAGCTAGAAAACACTAACGAAATAATTCTGGAAAATTCTCAGGTAAGTCGTCAGCTTGTTCCGAACATCTTTGAATTTGTCATATCCATTGTAAGTGATTTCTCTGAGCATTAAACGTGTATCCCTTACCGACATGCTGAGTCAGTCAGTTAAAATTAAGGGCTTTAACCTTAAAAAAAAAAACACACTGAAGGGTAACTCGGTAACGAGCTGTCATTTGCAGACGATTATGCACTAATACATGGAAAAAATAGAAGACCTACAAGAATAATTAGATAGACTCATCAGCACAGGAACAAAATACAACATGAAAATCAACATCAACAATACAGAAGTCATGAATGCCGCCAAAGAGAAACAGAACATCAACATAACTACAGAAGACAGGCAACCAAGACCAGTAGAGGAATTCAAATACCTAGGAAGTCTAGTGACAAACGACAATTCACAAACAGCAGAGATAGACTCAAGATGCAACAAAACTTGTCAAATCATTAGACAGCTATCACCACTATTGTCCAACAAGGAACTAATTCTAGAGGCAAAACGGGCACTCTACAATACAATATTCATCCCAACGTTGTGCTACCAATGCCAGTCCTGGACCATAGATGCAAGAACGATAATAAAAATAACCTCTGCTGAGATGAAATAAGTTAGACGAATGACAGGAAATAGCCTGAGAGACAAGATAAGAAATGAAGAACTGAGAAAAAAACCAAGGGATAATCTCCGCCTTGGACTATTTAAAGAAACAAATAGATATATATAATTTGGCCACGTGACAAGTCAGAGTGATCAAGACACAACACAACGAGCCCTCAATAAACGTTGTGAGAACACCAGACCCAAGGCCACACCACGAAAAAAGATGGACTGACGGAATATTAGAAGCACTAAGAAATAAAACAGCAGCAGAGGCGAACAGAAGAGTAAAAGACCGAACATTATATCTCCCCTTGACGCTGAAAGACAAATGAAGAAGGAAAGAAGAATAAGAGAAGTCTCGAACATCAAAAGGAAACAATCTTCATTTATGGCTGTCATGTAGTGAGAAGGATACAGCGGGATATATTGTTGCATTTGAAAGAAATGAAGGTGACAGAGAAAACAGGGAGAAGAGATACCAAACTGTTTCATTGTTGGATTTGGTAGGAAGCTCTTTCTCCGCTCTATAAGACATCCTTGCAGATCTCTCTTTCCGCACTTCAAAACATCCATACAAACTTCTGTCTCCGCTCGTTAAGACATCCGAACCGAACCGAACTCTCTCTGCTCTTTAAGACTTCCATGCAGGTAGCAAGATTGTTCTTCACTCTTGTTCACATTTTCTCCAAAGAACTGTTTATTGTGAACCTTCTGAACTGACAAGAAACCATCGCAGTTGTTTGTTGTATCTACTTGTACAAGTCGTAAGACTGAAATATTTTCTTTGGAATTTTCTAGAGATTGACCACAAGGACAAAGATCACTGTCTGTAAGTTTGAATTTCTGAAGCTTTTAGTATCGAAGTCTGTTGCGTCCAAACATTAATCTGATTGTAATAGTTCGATCTTTCCCTGTAGATTACGTTATATGGATGGCCCTAGGGAGTATAGATCTTCCCGTTCTCCATATATGCGCTCTTGATTATGATTGACAACTTTTTTTTAGATATTGGATTTACTTTTTCAAAATAATGAATTTGAAAATTATCACTTTTTTCATGACCTCTATTTTTAGGATGATCTATGATTAATTGAACACCATCTTATGTGAACTATTTTTAGGTTAATCTATATAGAACTTATTATTTTTAATGTGAGGTATTTATGACACTGATATGATTATAGCAGTTAAGAAGTTCCATGGTGGGCTTTGTTTTATAAGAAATCAGACGTGACACTGCAAGTATGCAGAAAGGATGGATATATTCCTCAAATGACGCATGGACAAATAACGATTAAAATTTGAGCTGCAGGTATTAGGTAAAAAATTGAAAAATAATTTACAGAACTGTCCTTTGTTTTGTGTTGGATATTCTGTGGCACTGTCTGGTAAACCCCTATATTATACAAAGTTATACTTCCTTAAAAAAAACAACACTTAAAACGTCATATAAAACATTTTTTACTAATTTGTGTTTGTGTTCCTTAATTTAAGAACACTATATAGCCCTTTTCGACTTGGCTGATGGTTTAATGGAGGCTATTGTGTATTTTTTGAGGTTTTGTATTCGTCTTTTGTGGATGATTCTATCAATGTTTGACAAACACACTCGGCCACAGAATGAACAAGTCAATTTCTCATTCCACTTTGCCAACTTTGAATTGGCACAGAATATAAAGAAAGTGCTTTACCAGGTCAACCTATCCCCCTCTCGACTTCATTTCAAGAATTTCCGAAGCAGGGAACAGGCTCACACGTTCGGAATTGAAAGAAGGTGCAGGGAATGCCAGAAAGACAGTTAACACCGTCTACTGCATTATAGCTTGTTTCATAACTCGTGCCCAACTTTTAAAATCGATAGCTTTTTAACCGCTTGTTGTAAGTTGTTCAAAATTTGCATGTAAAGTTATATTGATTAGAACCCAACAGGGAATTAATTTCATAAAAAAAAACATTTGGTTATTATTGTTGCTTATTTGATTTATATAAATTTATAACGACCCATTGATGTAGTCAAAACTTAATGTTTACAGTATTTTAAGTTAAAAATAGCGAGTAAAAATCCATACACGGTAAAATTGAAGTGTTTGCACGCTTTTACCGTGGTTTTTTGACACAATTAGACACTTGTAAAAAACACGAGGAATTGTGTGTTCCATTTCCGTTCATTCATAGGTAGAGGTGTGGAACGATAACATTTATCATGAGTCTTAAAATGAAATTCTGCAGTTTATAAAACATCGCAATAAAAATGTATGACTATTTTTGCAAAGAGGCTAAACTAGGAAGATTATTTCATTCTTTAGAAAACCCTGAGAATAGGACAAGACACATTTTGGATTTATCTAAACGGTCATTTAATCGCTGGATTCAAGCACGTGACCGTCAATGTTCAAAGTATACAAAATCACAAGGAAGAGCAAAAATGTTGGATAATTTCGACAGTGAACTTATTAGAAGTGAAATTCGCAAAATGTTGGGTATGAATGAAACTGTTACAATAAGAAAATTAAAAGTATCGCTGAAAAAGAACAACAGTATTGAAATATCAAAGTCTACATTATGGAGGAATGTGAGAGCTGCAGGCTTTACATTCAGAAAGTATTCCAATGGACGAAACATCATCTGTGAGAAGCCACATATAGTAGTCATGAGAAGCAAGTACTTACGTGAAGTAAAAGAGGTGCGCAAGCAAGGTTATGATATTGTGTACTTGGATGAAACATGGATCAATGCTCACCACATAACCAAAGGGAATTGCAGTCATCAGATGGAAAGATTAAGAGATTAATACCTAGCAGCAAAGGATATATATATTGGAAAAATGATGGTTTGTGGAATGTTCAACCCCAAACAGTTATTAATCTTTTAGACTCGTCTGATTCAGAATGAAAGTATATAGCCCCCACAATGTTGGCCCCTATATTACCTTAAATTAGTTCAACAAACGGTCCTTATCAGGACCACACAACTATGAAAATTGGACATACAGGTATACCTTGATATTATCGTCCGTCCTCGAACTGAGAAAACAATAATTCTCCTGGTGTTTTGGCTTATCCAGTTATTTCCCCATTACGGCCACGCCTTTACCTAGTGAAAATTAATCACAGACCAGCAACTACGGTAATTTCTATTATTTAGGGGTTCACAATTTACAATTTTGACAAACATCAAAGAAATTCGCCGCTTTAAGAAAACTGCAGCTGCAAGATATTTGTTAAATATACATTTAAAGGGTCTTTTGCATTCTAATAACATTTGGAAAATTTCAACAGTTTTTAACAAACGGTTACTGAGTAATAGCGTTTTGAAGTTGGGCACGTGATTTGAAACAAGCTATAGTATCCTTCCCTCCGGATTTTTACCCCGAGTGTACTCCCATAACCTCCGATTCTAACTAGAATCTAGTCCACAAGGTAGTGGAGGGTTTTGTGTTCGAAGTTGCTTTCTTCTAGACGGGTTGTTAGCCAATGTTTACGAGTACCGTCTACCCGGAGCGATACCTAAAGATACGCCTTTGTCAGGTCCAGCTTCCCGGACGTCCGAGAAAACACTTTACCGGTCAATGTTAGGCTAGAAGTCAGACCCAATGTTAGGCTAGAAGTCAGACCCAATGTCAGGCTAATAGTCAGACCCAATGTTAGGTTAGTAGTCAGACCCAATGTTAAGCTAATAGTCAGACACAATATTAGGTTAGTAGTCAGACCCAATGTTAGGCTAGTAGTCAGACCCTATGTTAGGTTAGTAGTCAGACCCAATGTTAGGCTAGTAGTCAGACCCAATGTTAGGCTAATAGTCAGACCAAATGTTAGGCTAGTAGTCAGACCCAATGTTAGGTTAGTAGTCAGACCCAATGTAAGGCTAGTAGTCAGACCCAATGTTAGGCTAGTAGTCAGACCCAATGTTAGGCTAGTAGTCAGAACCAATGTTAGGCTAGTTACAGACCCAATTTTAGGCTAATAGTCAGACCCAATGTTAGGTTAGTAGTCAGACCCAATGTTAGGCTAGTAGTCAGACAAAATGTTAGGCTAGAAGTCAGACCTAATGTTCGGTTAGTAGTCAGACCTAATATTAGGTTAGTAGTCAGACCCAATGTTAGGTTAGTAGTCAGACGTAATGTTAGGCTAGTAGTGATACCAAATGTTAGGTTAGTAGTCAGACCCAATGTTAGGTGAGGAGTCAGACCCAATGTTAGGTTAGTAGTCAGACGTAATGTTAGGCTAGTAGTCATACCTAATGTTAGGTTAGTAGTCAGACCCAATGTTAGGTTAGGAGTGAGACCCAATTTTAGGTTAGTAGTCGGACCTAATGTTAGGTTAGTAGTCAGACCTAATGTTAGGTTAGGAGTGAGACCCAATGTTAGGTTTGTAGTCAGACCAAATGTTAGGTTAGTAGTCAGACGTAATGTTAGGCTAGTAGTCATACCTAATGTTAGGTTAGTAGTCAGACCCAATGTTAGGTTAGGAGTGAGACCCAATGTTAGGATAGTAGTCAGACCTAATGTTAGGTTAGTAGTCAGACCTAATGTTAGGTTAGTAGTCAGATCTAATGTTAGGCTAGTAGACAGACCCAATGTTAGGTTAGTAGTCAGATCCAATGTTAGGTTAGTAGTCAGACCCAGTGTTAGGTTAGTAGTGAGGCCCAATGTTAGGCTAGTAGTCAGACCAAATGTTAGGTTAGTAGTCAGATCTAATGTTAGGCTAGTAGTCAGATCCAATGTTTGGCTAGTAGTCAGACCCAATGTTAGGTTAGTAGTCAGACCCAATGTTAGGCTAATAGTCAGACCCAATGTTAGGCTAGTAGTCAGACCCAATGTCAGGCTAGTATTCAGACATAATGTTAGGCTAGTAGTCAGATCTAATGTTAGGCTAGTAGTCAGAATCAATGTTATGCTAGTAGTCAGAACCAATGTTAGGATAGTAGTCAGACCCAATGATAGGCTAGTAGTCAAACCCAATGTTAGGCTAGTAGTCAGACCCAATGTTAGGCTAGTAGTCAGATCCAACCAATTGTTAATCTAGTATTCAGACACAATGTTAGGCTAGTGGTAAGACAGAATGTTAGGCTACTACTCGGATCCAATGTTAGGGTAGCAGTCAGACCCAATGTTAGGCTAGTAGTCAGACCCAATGTAAGGTTAGTTGTCAGACCCAATGGTAGGCTACTAGTCAGACCCAATGTTAGGTTATTAGTCAGCCCCAATGTTAGGCTAGTAGCCAGACCCAATGTTAGGTTAGTAGTCAGACACAATGTTAGGTTAGTAGTCAGACCCAATGTTAGGCTAGTAGTTAGACCCAATTTTAGGCTAGTAGTCAGACCCAATGTTAGGCTAGTAGTTAGACCCAATGTTAGGTTAGTAGTCAGACACATTGTTAGGTTAGTAGTCAAACCCAATGTTAGGCTAGTAGTTAGACCCAATTTTATGTTAGTAGTCAGACCCTAAGTTAGGCTAATAGTTAGACCCAATTTTAGGCTAGTAATCAGAACCAATGTTAGGCTAGCAGTTATTCCCAATGTTATGCTATTAGTCAGACACAATGTTAGGCTAGTAGTGAGACCCAAAGTTAGGCTAGTATTCAGACCCAATGTTAGGTTAGTTGTCAGACCCAATGTTAGGCTAGTAGTCAGACCCAATGTTAGGTTAGTAGTCAGATCCTATGTTAGGCTAGTAGTCAGTCCCAATGTTAGGCTAGTAGTCAGACCCAATGTTAGGCTACTAGTCAGACCCAATGTTAGGCTATAAGTCAGACCCAATGTTAGGTTAGTAGTTAGACCCAATGTTAGGCTAGAAGTCAGACCTAATGTTAGGTTAGTAGTCAGACCCAATGTTAGGCTAAAAGTCAGACCCAATGTTAGTTTAGTAGTCAGACCCAATGGTAGGCTAGTAGTTAGACCCAGTTTTAGGCTAGTAGTCAGACCCAATGTTAGGCTAGTAGTTAGACATAAATGTTAGGCTATTAGTCAGACCTAATGTTAGGCTAGTAGTCAGACCCAATGTTAGGCTTGTAGTCAGACCCAATGTTAGGTTAGTAGTCAGACCCAATGTTAGGCTAGTAGTCAGACCCAATGTTAGGTTAGTATTCAGATCCTATGTTAGGCTAGTAGTCAGTCCCAATGTTAGGCTAGTAGTCAGACCCAATGTTAGGCTAGTAGTCAGACCCAATGTTAGGCTAGAAGTCAGACCCAATGTTAGGTTAGTAGTTAGACCCAATGTTAGGCTAGAAGTCAGACCTAATGTTAGGTTAGTAGTCAGACCCAATGTTAGGCTAAAAGTCAGACCTAATGTTTGGTTAGTAGTCAGACCCAATGTTAAGACCTAATGTTAGGCTACTAGTCAGACCTAATGTTAGGTTAGTAGTCAGATCCAAATTTAGGCTAGTAGTCAGCCCCAATGTTAGACTAGTAATCAGAACCAATGTTAGGCTAGTAGTCAGACCCAATGTTAGGCTAGTAGTCAGACCCAATGTTAGGCTAGTAGTCAGACCCAATGTTAGGCTAGTAGTCAGACCCAATGTTAGGTTAGTATTCAGATCCTATGTTAGGCTAGTAGTCAGTCCCAATGTTAGGCTAGTAGTCAGACCCAATGTTAGGCTAGTAGTCAGACCCAATGTTAGGCTAGAAGTCAGACCCAATGTTAGGTTAGTAGTTAGACCCAATGTTAGGCTAGAAGTCAGACCTAATGTTAGGTTAGTAGTCAGACCCAATGTTAGGCTAAAAGTCAGACCTAATGTTTGGTTAGTAGTCAGACCCAATGTTAAGACCCAATGTTATGCTACTAGTCAGACCTAATGTTAGGTTAGTAGTCAGATCTAATTTTAGGCTAGTAGTCAGACCCAATGTTAGGCTAGAAGTCAGACACAATGTTAAGTTAGTAGTCAGACCCAATTTTAGGCTAGTAGTCAGACCCAATGCTAGGTTTGTAGTCAGACCCAATGTTAGGCTAGTAGTCAGACCCAATGTTAGGTTAGTAGTCAGACACAATGCTATGTTAGTAGTCAGACCCAATGTTAGGCTGGTAGTTAGACCCAGTTTTAGGCTAGTAGTCAGACCCAATGTTAGGCTAGTAGTTAGACATAAATGTTAGGCTATTAGTCAGACCTAATGTTAGGCTAGTAGTCGGACCCAATGTTAGGCTTGTAGTCAGACCCAATGTTAGGTTAGTAGTCAGACCCAATGTAAGGCTAGTAGTCAGACCCAATGTTAGGTTAGTAGTCAGATCCTATGTTAGACTAGTAGTCAGTCCCAATGTTAGGCTAGTAGTCAGACCCAATGTTAGGCTAGTAGTCAGACCCAATGTTATTTTAGTAGTCAGATCCTATGTTAGGCTAGTAGTCAGACCCAATGTTAGGTTTGTAGTTAGACCCAATGTTAGGCTAGAAGTCAGCCTAATGTTAGGTTAATAGTCAGACCCAATGTTAGGCTAAAAGTCAGACCTAATGTTTGTTTAATAGTCAGACCCAATGTTAAGACCCAATGTTAGGCTACTAGTCAGACCTAATGTTAGGTTAGTAGTCAGATCCAATTTTAGGCTATTAGTCAGCCCCAATGTTAGACTAGTAATCAGAACCAATGTTAGGCTAGTAGTCAGACCCAATGTTAAATTAGTAGTCAGACCCAATATTAGGCTAGTAGTCAGACCCAATGTTAGGTTAGTAGTCAGACCCAATGTTAGGCTAGTAGTCAGACCCAATGTTAAGTTAGTAGTAAGACCCAATTTTATGCTAGTAGTCAGACCCAATGTTAGGTTAGTAGTCAGTCCCAATGTTAGGCTAGTAGTCAGACCCAATGTTAGGTTAGTAGTCAGACACAATGTTAGGTTAGTAGTCAGACCCAATGTTAGGCTAGTAGTTAGACCCAGTTTTAGGCTAGTAGTCAGACCCAATGTTAGGCTAGTATTGAGACATAAATGTTAGGCTATTAGTCAGACCTAATGTTAGGCTAGTAGTCAGACCCAATGTTAGGCTAGTAGTTAGACATAAATGTTAGGCTAGTAGTCATACCTAATGTTAGGCTAGTAGTCAGACCCAATGTTAGGCTAGTAGTTAGACATAAATGTTAGTCTATTAGTCAGACCTAATGCTAGCCTAGTAGTCAGACCCAATGTTAGGCTAGTAGTCGAACCCAATGTTAGTCTAGTAGTCAGACCCAATGTTAGGCTAGTAGTCAGACGTAATGTTAGGCTAGTAGTCATACCTAATGTTAGGTTAGTAGTCAGACCCAATGTTAGGTTAGGAGTGAGACCCAATTTTAGGTTAGTAGTCGGACCTAATGTTAGGTTAGTAGTCAGACCTAATGTTAGGTTAGGAGTGAGACCCAATGTTAGGTTTGTAGTCAGACCAAATGTTAGGTTAGTAGTCAGACGTAATGTTAGGCTAGTAGTCATACCTAATGTTAGGTTAGTAGTCAGACCCAATGTTAGGTTAGGAGTGAGACCCAATGTTAGGATAGTAGTCAGACCTAATGTTAGGTTAGTAGTCAGACCTAATGTTAAGTTAGTAGTCAGATCTAATGTTAGGCTAGTAGACAGACCCAATGTTAGGTAAGTAGTCAGATCCAATGTTAGGTTAGTAGTCAGACCCAGTGTTAGGTTAGTAGTGAGGCCCAATGTTAGGCTAGTAGTCAGACCAAATGTTAGGTTAGTAGTCAGATCTAATGTTAGGCTAGTAGTCAGATCCAATGTTTGGCTAGTAGTCAGACCCAATGTTAGGTTAGTAGTCAGACCCAATGTTAGGCTAATAGTCAGACCCAATGTTAGGCTAGTAGTCAGACCCAATGTCAGGCTAGTATTCAGACATAATGTTAGGCTAGTAGTCAGATCTAATGTTAGGGTAGTAGTCAGAATCAATGTTAGGCTAGTAGTCAGAACCAATGTTAGGATAGTAGTCAGACCCAATGATAGGCTAGTAGTCAAACCCAATGTTAGGCTAGTAGTCAGACCCAATGTTAGGCTAGTAGTCAGATCCAACCAATTGTTAATCTAGTATTCAGACACAATGTTAGGCTAGTGGTAAGACACAATGTTAGGCTACTACTCGGATCCAATGTTAGGGTAGCAGTCAGACCCAATGTTAGGCTAGTAGTCAGACCCAATGTAAGGTTAGTAGTCAGACCCAATGGTAGGCTACTAGTCAGACCCAATGTTAGGTTATTAGTCAGCCCCAATGTTAGGCTAGTAGCCAGACCCAATGTTAGGTTAGTAGTCAGACACAATGTTAGGTTAGTAGTCAGACCCAATGTTAGGCTAGTAGTTAGACCCAATTTTAGGCTAGTAGTCAGACCCAATGTTAGGCTAGTAGTTAGACCCAATGTTAGGTTAGTAGTCAGACACATTGTTAGGTTAGTAGTCAGACCCAATGTTAGGCTAGTAGTTAGACCCAATTTTATGTTAGTAGTCAGACCCAAAGTTAGGCTAATAGTTAGACCCAATTTTAGGCTAGTAATCAGAACCAATGTTAGGCTAGTAGTTATTCCCAATGTTATGCTATTAGTCAGACACAATGTTAGGCTAGTAGTGAGACCCAAAGTTAGGCTAGTATTCAGACCCAATGTTAGGTTAGTTGTCAGACCCAATGTTAGGCTAGTAGTCAGACCCAATGTTAGGTTAGTAGTCAGATCCTATGTTAGGCTAGTAGTCAGTCCCAATGTTAGGCTAGTAGTCAGACCCAATGTTAGGCTACTAGTCAGACCCAATGTTAGGCTATAAGTCAGACCCAATGTTAGGTTAGTAGTTAGACCCAATGTTAGGCTAGAAGTCAGACCTAATGTTAGGTTAGTAGTCAGACCCAATGTTAGGCTAAAAGTCAGACCCAATGTTAGTTTAGTAGTCAGACCCAATGGTAGGCTAGTAGTTAGACCCAGTTTTAGGCTAGTAGTCAGACCCAATGTTAGGCTAGTAGTTAGACATAAATGTTAGGCTATTAGTCAGACCTAATGTTAGGCTAGTAGTCGAACCCAATGTTAGGCTAGTAGTCAGACCCAATGTTAGGCTAGTAGTCAGACGTAATGTTAGGCTAGTAGTCATACCTAATGTTAGGTTAGTAGTCAGACCCAATGTTAGGTTAGGAGTGAGACCCAATTTTAGGTTAGTAGTCGGACCTAATGTTAGGTTAGTAGTCAGACCTAATGTTAGGTTAGGAGTGAGACCCAATGTTAGGTTTGTAGTCAGACCAAATGTTAGGTTAGTAGTCAGACGTAATGTTAGGCTAGTAGTCATACCTAATGTTAGGCTAGTAGTCAGACCCAATGTACAGTCCCCTATCCGTGGAAACACATCACTAAAATTGTACAGAATCTATTTAATAAATTAAACATCCATAGAATGATTATTCGGCATGGGATGTTACACATGCCGATTTTATTTACTGCGTATTTAAGCACACAAAAATCGAGATTAAGAACAACCTATCTTATATTTTTAAACTGTATAACTTTTGGTCATTTGTTTTTACTAAGACACGACTGAGATATCTGTCGTACTTTAAGTCCCAGGAGACTGGCAAAATAATACAACAAATAGGTGAACTAGCAGGACTGCCCAACAGTTTCCTCATCTTTGGTGTTGGAATTCACTTTGAATTTAACGTGGATGTTGTTGAAAAAAAGGTGAGGAATATTGAAGCTGTGGAAGTAGTTTTGTCTTTGGTTGCTTCCTTTTGTGAATGATACAACGTTTGTTTGAATGCTTTAGTTACAATTATTACATGGCTCTACTTGTTGTTGTGTATTATATTACACGCTTATAATCAACAGATATTTTGTGAATTATTTAACGTGTACGGTTAGCGGGGTAGAGTTCTGCCCTACCAAAGGAGGAGTAAGACGTCTCCTTTCCTCCGCTAGTCTTTGGGACACCCCTGGGCAAGGTGGAGCTCCCGTTTAGCCCCCCTATCAGGGTTATGTGAAGCCATTGGAGCAGGTGGTGGATGGTGTTGTGGGAGCAGCCGACAAGTAGTGCCGGTTATGGTCCCCACTCCGCGATGGCAGACAGAGGATCTCTTGTATAGAGACAAACGCTGCGATCTCCGACTAGTACAGTCACTGCCAAGAAGGAAAGGAATGGCAAACTACCTTCTTATATTGCCTGGAATAATCATGACAAATCACTCTCAAAGAGGCCAACAAAAAAAGGGAGCTCTTAAAAAACATCAGAAAGAAGCAATCAACATTTGTCGGGCACATCATGAGAAGAGGAAAGTTGGAATACTTGGTTACAACTGGCAAAATAAAATGAAAGAAAGATCGCGGGCGACAAAGAGAGAAAATACTGGATAGCTTGGTGTCATGGCATGGAAAACAGTCAACAACAGAACTGATACGATGCACTGTAGATAGAAGATTGTGGAGGGACATGATCACCTACGCCAACCGGTCAACTACGTCCCCCCTCAACTGCTACATCACAACCGGCAGTCCCCCCTCAACTGCTACATCACAATCTCCGTGTTCTTGTTCTTTTGGCGGCGTGCAAGTAGCCCACCTTTGGCGAACCAGCCTTCAATTTTATTTGGCCGCTGTACAGGTTGCAGATAAAAATGACAGATTTTGTAGGAGATCACTAGTTCATACTACGTTGAAGGCCTGAATGGTTGCTAGGCCTGCTCCCTGTAGGGACCACCGTAATTCATGCGCCCTGCCATTGGAGAAACGACAACTCTAATGTACTAGCAGCGTGGACTATCAAGAAAGCAACACAATCCTAGTGACGTTATTTGTGACGCACTAAAAAATCTAGACCCGCCTTATTTCTGTTTTATGTTGGGAAAACTCGCAGCTCCCGGAATCGTTGAACTCCAGCACTCTGAGACACAGATGGGTCTGTTACTGGGCACGTACGGAGGTCGTAGGCTTTTACGGTTCATATTGGAGGTACAACTGTGAAGGAAGATGTGATGCTTTCATGGCTCATATTGGAGGCAGAACTATGCTCCACATTGGAGCTGAAAGCTACAAGAAGACTATAATTTCCCATAATTTCACCAAAAGTTTCACTGCACATCATAATGATGAACATAGAGTGCCGTCTTCGCACCGAAGGATGGCTGTCATGGTGCGCCATTCAGCTTTGTCTCTTGCTTTGATGGTGCAGGTTGTCATAGACTGACTTGTCCATCTTTTGATGTTACTCGTCCATGTTAGTCTTGGCCTGCCTCTTCTACTTTGTATTTTCCCTTCCAAGATTACTTTTAATAGGCTGCTGTGTCTTATAACATGCCCCCACAAATCTGAAGGATGGTTTCACATGTGTGTCCCGCAACATTATTTATGTCATCATATGCCAACGACGTAACATAACATATTTTGGCAAGTACGTGAAACGTTTAGCTGGAAGATTTGATGAATATCTTTGGAATGTTCAACAGAGAACAGATCTCCTTCAACTTTGAGATCCACTTGTATATTCCACTGCACAGCGATTTTACTAACAGCCCGAATATATTTAATTATTATGGCCAGTGACCTAAGCAGGTCGTTGTGTTTGGCCCTCGGGTAACTAACTTTCTGTCCAAACTGACCTAAAACCTGCTGAAAGCGACCAGGTATCTGTTGTGGATGGAGCAGTTAGTTGAATCATCGCTGAGAAGTATGTCTTACTTGAGGACCAAATATTTCCTCTCCCAATTTGTTGTAAATGCAAGACGTTACAAGCGTCACTGCGAGATCTTGACAGATTGGCTTTACAATCTAGCACCTGAAGAGTTCATAGTTGCTGTCATGACTTCTTTTAGGCACAGATTTCACTTCACACGAGTCTCAGGCTCTTCTGGCGAGAAAGAAGTTGAGACAAGGAGAGATAGAGAGATGATGGCACTTATGTGGGAATATAAAAAAGTGAGAGAAACAAAAGCGATGTGAAAGAAAAAGACACACAAATCGAGTGAAAGAGAGAGAGAGGGAGAGAGAGAGAGAGAGAGAGAGAGAGAGAGAGAAAGTGATGAAGCTAGAGAAAGAGAGAAGATATGAACAAGAAAAACTGAGTGTGAGAGAGAGAGAGAGAGAGATAGAGAGAAGGGGGGCTGGGTGGTTAAGTCGTAAGGCGTCGGGGTCCGGACAAAACAGTCCTGTGTTTGAATCGCGCCACAGACGGTGAAAATTCTTCACTTCAAGTCCGTGGTTTTTTCGTGGCTTTATCCTCCCTAATCTCTGGGCAGTGAGAACCGATGTCTAGCCCCCTCTGGGCAGTGAGATCCGATGTCTAATCCTCTCTGGCTATTGAGGTATGATATCTTGCCCTCTCTGGGAAGTGAGATATGATGTCTAGCCCATCTCTCGGTAGTGAGATCCAATGTATAGCCCTCCTTGGGTAGTGAGATTCGATGTCTAGCCCTCTCTGTTCAGTCACTTGTTATTTTAATGTTTAAGAACGTATGCTATGCATATGGTTTAGTCATAGAAAATTATTATTTAAACTATAGTTAGTTTGTAAAGTTTGTAATTGTTGCAACAAATGGCATCAAAACGTAAATGCACTTTCAATCAAGATTTAAAAAAGGAATACCCCTTTCTAAAAAGTCTATATCAGACTTCACTGTAGAATGCAGTATATGTGCCTCTGGGTTTCCGATTAACCAAAGTGGACGTGGTGACATTAAGAGTCACATAAATAGTGCAAGAGAGCCGTCGCTACAGCTGCATCAAACTCGTCGTTAACAAATTTTTTCGAGCTGAACAGATTGGTGGCACAGAAGAACAATTAGCTGCTACAGAAGGTGCATTTGGCTATCATACAGTGATACACAATCATACATTTATATTTATGGACTGCACATCAAAATTACTTCAGGTAACTTTAGAACTAAAATTTGCTTGTGCACGTACGAAAACAAAGCCATTACTCGAAATGTGTTCACACCCCATGTTCAAAACGAGTTGAGATGTAACCAAGAAAACTCAACATTTATTTCCATACTGACAAATGCCTGTTGAAAGGGTTCTTCACATGTTCCTGCCTTTAAAATCCTATTTTCAGTCTTAAGAGAGATGCCCAGTCTTTATACAGCAATTCTTTGAAAACTCCCTGTCTGAAGCATGGCTTATTTTTATTGTATTGTATAAAGACGTCGAATCGTAAAAGATCACATTTGAAACCTTAACGATCAAACACGTGGGGGGAAACATCAGCCGGGCTAAACCTCCAACGTGTGTTTTTCTTATGTTAAGCCCTTAACTTACGACTGACTCAGCAGGTCGGTAAGGGATACATGTTTTATGCTTAGAGAAATACACAGAAGATGGAGATATATAAACATAAAGTAGCAACGATAAATATATGCGGGCTAAAAAATAAAGAAGTCGAACTTATAGAAGAAATGACAAAAAGGAAATTTAAAATACTAGGATTAGCGGACACCTGAGTAAGAGGATAACAGATAAAGAAAACACACATGAACTACACGAAAATATTCTCAGGAGTCGACAACACAGAAAGAGCAACACGTGGAGTAGGTTTTATCATCGACCCAGAACTTGCAAAGAACATTCTAGAAATAAAATACCATTCAGAAAGAATTATCTCAATTAAACTACTAGAAGACGATCGAAAAACAAATTACATCCAAATCTATGCACCATGCAACGACAATGAAAGAGACAGCGAAGAATTCTACGACACATTGAATGAAATCATTAACAAGATTGACGAAAGCGAGACATGTTAGTGATGGGAGATTTTAATGGAAGGCTTGGGAAACGCAACAGTGAGAACAGAGATATCTTAGGACCCTTTGGCGATAAAACAGCTGAAATAAATGAAAATGGAAGCAGACTGCTGGATCTATGCAATCAAAATGATTTACTTATCACCAACACATTCTTCAAACACAGAGAGTCGCAAGTATACACCTGGTACAAATGGAATGACACAACATGCAGCAGCCATATAGATTTTATACTAACAAGAAAACAGAACAAGAAAAGAGTAACCAACAGCAGAGCAATTCCAAATATTATAGACGACAAAGATCACAAGATGGTTATGATCACACTAAGACAGCCAAAAACAAAGAGAATATACGGAAACAAACAAAAGAAGCGAAAAGAGCAGACAATAAAAAAAAACAATTAAAAGATCAAGAAACAAGGAAAACCCTAGAAGATAAACTAACAGAGGAATTCAAGAAACTCCCTAACGAAGTATCCACAGTAGAAGAAGAGTGGAAACAATTTAAAGAAGCAGTAACCAACATCTCTAAAACAGTTTGTTGAACGAAGCTAAGAACAAGAGAAGGGAAAAGAGCACCCCATGGTGGAACGAAACAATCAGAGAAGCAATCAAAGAAAAGAAGAAACTGTTTAAAAATTTGAGGGAGAACAAGAACCAAGAAAAATATGAAAAATATGCCTTAGTTCGAAAAAGAGTTAAAATGCTGATCAAAGAAGCTAAGCAAAAGAATTGGACAGAATTCGGACAAAACATGAGCAGGGACTTCAAGACAGCCACAAGAGATTTCTACAAAGTACAAGTACAAAGTACAAAGTAAGCCACAAGAGCGAGAAAAGAAAACCATGATCCTACAGAGCTGATAAATGACAAGGACGGACAGCCAATATCAAATAATCAATGTATGCAACAGAGAAGGAAAGACAATTTTGAAGACCTGTTAAACATACCAGCTACCAATAAGACAACAAAAACCACGCCAGAACTCGCAAATACTGAACCCAACATCATGAAAGAGGAAATCGAAGAAGTAATCAAATATGCACCAAGAAATAAAGCACGGGGGATAGATAACATACCAATAGAAATAATAGCAGCAGCAGGAGAAACAAGAAAGCAATGGCTGCACAGAATATTTAATGCAGCATGGCACCAACAACAAGCTCCAGAATACTGGCAACAGGCAATCATCATACCAATATGGAAAAAGAAAGGTAGCAAAAGAGATTGCAATCAATATAGGGGTATATCTCTTCTCAGACATGTAGGAAAGCTATGCGCCAAAGTCTTGGAAAAAAGGCTGAGACCAATAATAGAACTACAGTTAAGCGATTCTCAAATGAGGTTCCGAAAAAAAACAGGGATGTACTGACGCACTATTCACACTAAAACAGCTTGCAGAAAAAACGACAGAACACAATCAAAACGTATACATCGCCTTCATTGACCAGGAAAAAGCATTCGATAGAGTAAACAGAGAACAACTGTGGGAGATACTAACAACGTACGGAGTAAGCCAACATCTAACCAACCTTATTAAAAGCCTCTACGTCAACAGCAGTTGCAAGGTCAGAACAGCAGCAGGCTACACAGACCACTTCGAAGTTAGATCAGGCGTAAGACAGGGGTGCGTACTATCCCCCCTACTGTTTATTACATACATGGACCATATATGCAAGCTAGCCAACCCATCAGAGACAGAGGAGATCAACGAGCTTCTATTTGCAGACGATCAGGCACTAATACATGAATCAATAGAAGACTTACAAGAACATTTAAACAAACTCAACATCTCAGGCACAAAATACAACATGAAAATCAACATCAACAAAACAGAAGTCATGAATGTCGCCAAAAATAAACAGAACATCAACATAACTATAGATGGCAGACAACTAAAACAAGTAGAGGAATTCAAATACCTAGGAAGTCTAATGACAAACGATAATTCTCAAACAGCAGAGATAGAATCAAGATGCAACAAAGCTTGTCAAATCATCGGACAGTTATCACCACTATTGTCCAACAAGGAAATAACTCTGGAGGCAAAACGAGCACTATACAATACAATCTTCATCCCAACGTTGTGCTACCAATGCCAGACCTGGACCCTAGATGCAAGAACAATAAGAAAAATAACCTTTACAGAGATGAAATGTGTTAGACGAATGACAGGAAACAGTCTCAGAGATAAGATCAGAAATGAAGAACTGAGAAAAAAGCTAAGAATAACCCGCGCCATAGAATATATAAGGAAACAACAGATAAAATGGTTTGGCCACGTGACAAGGCAGAAATAACAAAACACTACACAACGAGCCTTCAACAAACGTTGTGAGAACACCAGACCCAAGGGTCGACCACGAAAAAGATGGGTCGATGGAATATTAGAAGCACTAGGAAACATAACAGCAGCAGAGGCGGACAGATGAGCAATAGAGCGCAAATTATTTCTCCCCTCGACGCTGAAAGGCAGATGAGGAAGGAAAGAAGAAGAAGAAGAGTCAGGCATCCCCTTTCCACGAGCAGTGCAAAAAGTAGAGGGACAGGTGGTCACTGTTTTTGAAATAATTGACAACATAAATGGGTTGATAATTATCTTGGAGTCCAAACTGGAAAATGGTTTCTTGCCATCAAGAGTTAAACTAATTCTTGACAAGCTGGAAATTGAAGGAATTCCACAGGATGATGTGAACAAGTCTAAAGTTAGTGTTTCTTCATTCTATGAAGCAGCTTCAAGTTATTTGAAGAAATGGGCTGCAAATAATTTTCAAAACCTTGAGGCCTACAGCTGGATAATGTTGAACAGAACACCAACTTTGGAAGATATTCGGAAATCTTCATCATTAGTGAGTCAAACAGTACCATTTTAGTCGACTTTCAAGAAAATGAAATGTATGACGAATATGTTTACATGAAGCAGTTTGTTACTTCTCAGAAAATTAATGAGTGGAGTATTAATAAAACATTACCAGGGCAGCGTTGGATTGAAATGGCTTCCCACTTCAAAAACAGGCATGTGCCAATTTCACATATTCTGAATCTGGCAGAGTTCTTTTTGTGTCTACCGGAACAAATGCTGCAACGGAAAGATTGTTTTCACTGATGAACAGCTTGTTGACAAATGATAAAACACATCTAAGTGTGGACACTTTGAATGCCATGTTGATCACCAAAGTGAACAATGAGCAAACATGTGTTGACATTTTTAAGATGCTCCAAACAAAGAAAGATATTTTTCAAAAAAATCCACTTATCAGAAAAGTACAGCTACTCTGCTTCACATTCCATTTAAGCATCACTAATGTTTATGTTAATCTCATGATAACGTTTCGTACGCCTATATTGGTATGTGTTTTAATTTGTTTTAAAATATAGGTATTATTCACTTGAAAAAGACGGAAGAAATGTCATTTTATTGATGGAAAATTTATGTCAAATTATTCCGTCCCGGATTAGGGTTTCAAAAATATGGTCACCTTATTAGTGGTCGTTTGTGCATAGATGTTTGGAACATTTATTTACATCTTTTACTTTGTTTCTCACGCTATATTTCTAACTCACTCTCTTTCAGACTCACTTTCTCTCTCCCTCTCTTGTTCACTAACCCTTAGTAGTCGTTTGTGTAGTAATGTTCGCAACCTACTTCCATCTTTCTATATCTCTGAACTTATTTTTCTATTTTACAGTTGACGAAATCAACATTTTCCTATTCTTTGATTGTGTCTGTCCACCACTTCTTTGATTGTGTCTGTCCATCACTTCTTTGATTGTGTCTTTCCACCACTTCTTTGATTGTGTCTGTCCACCACTTCTTTGATTGTGTCTGTCCACCACTTCTTTGATTGTGTCTGTCCACCACTTCTTTGATTGTGTCTGTCCATCACTTCTTTGATTGCGTCTGTCCACCACTTCTTTGATTGCGTCTGTCCATCACTTCTTTGATTGTGTCTTTCCACCACTTCTTTGATTGTGTCTTTCCACCACTTCTTTGATTGTGTCTGTCCATCACTTCTTTGATTGTGTCTTTCCACCACTTCTTTGATTGTTTCTGTCCATCACTTCTTTGATTTTGTCTTTCCACCACTTCTTTGATTGTGTCTGTCCATCACTTCTTTGATTGTGTCTTTCCACTACTTCTTTGATTGTTTCTGTCCATCACTTCGTTGATTGTGTCTTTCCACCACTTCTTTGATTGTGTCTGTCCACTACTTCTTTGATTGTGTCTGTCCACCACTTCTTTGATTGTGTCTTTCCACCACTTCTTTGATTGTCTTTCCACCACTTCTTTGATTGTGACTTTCCACCACTTCTTTGATTGTGTCTGCCCACCACTTCTTTGATTGTGTCTTTCCACCACTTCTTTGCTAGTCTTATCCATTATCTCCACACCCCTCCCACCCTTCAAACAACTTGCAATATTTCTTCAATCAATCCTGATGAACGGAACACGTGGTCGTGCCTCGTGAGGACTCACCTTCAATAGAAGTTACCAATTCACTTCTCGCCCAAGGAAATGCAAAAACAATGTCTGACAATATCCTTACACCGCAACTAAATCAATTGTGTTCTGAGACTGATCACAGCTACTACTACTTCTAGTACTAACTACCAGTTCGTTTCATTCCACCATTCTGATCTCGAGCTCCAACTCTACCTCTCCGGTTACCTACCCAGACATCTCGGCCTCTCTTTACCCTTCGGGTTTACATACCTTTATATTTTATAAAGCATGAACGTCCACTCCTACCTCTGCTATATCCTTTCACACCCCGGTAACTGTCGCTATTTTAATCATTTCTCTCAACTCCTTAGAAATCAGTGCAGCCACGACTTTCTCCATCAAGCTAATTTTATGTTGTAATCATGTCTCGCCGTCTTTACCAACTTTACGTCTGTGTCCCACAATCTTATATACGCTATCATCTGTAAACGCTGCCATAAAATATAGATAGATAAAAAATATATAAACCAAACATAGAGAGTCTTAGAAGATAGGGTCCATGAGCAGCTGTACAAACATCTCTCGTGACTCTGGTACCTCGGTTTCTTCTCATATTAGATCTCCAGATCATCTCGCTCCTAAGAACTTTCAGGTTACTGGCATCAACTCCTGCACCGCCGATACCCACAGTCGGTTCATTTTGGAAACCGGCTCGTAGACCTGTTTGGTACTCTCCATCTGTGAGGGTTAAATTATTTTTACTCTTTACTTTAATCACCGTCCTCTTATTTCACTTCATCTCTATCTCTCTTTCATTCTTTGCAAGGCTATGGTTGTCTCTTCTGCTGTAATTAACTTTCCCCCCACCTGGCCACCTCTTTATTATACCCACCCCAACAAGACTCCTCCACCTATCTTCAGGGGACAATTTTCATTTTCACACTTCATTTTCCTGGTCCTTTTTTTATTACTGATGCCCCAGAAGGCCACCTGTGCCAAAGTCCATATCATGTAATCAGCAGGTACATGGGCCCTGGATACCATTCTTCTTTTGGGCTCACTTAAGGCTGTCTATTTTTCTTTCTGTACCGTCACTCTTTATCGACTAACATCGTCATGTTTTATCGAAGCTAAGTTTTTGTTATTCATTGTTTTGTATCTGACACAACGTCATAGTTTGTCTTGTCTCTCTAAAGGTTTAGCTGTTTAATACCATTTTATGTCTATTGTACATACTAAATACTATTGCTACTTGTACTCTTACTACTACTACTTCTACTACTACTAATACTAATAATAATAATAATAATACCACTACTACTACAACAACAACAACTACTACTAATATTAAACCCACTACTACTACTATCTATCTCTATCTATTGTCCTTTCGAGCCGAAGACGGCACATAGGGCAGAACCAGAATCTCAAAAACAGAAACCTTGCATGCCAAAATGGCACATATTGCAGAGATCACTGCCTCTAAAATCTATTCATAACAATTTTACAATGACAGCTTGTCAAGTCATCGATCAAGCTCATTAGTCGCCTCTTACGACATGATTGGAAGTTCACAGTGTCACTATTCTTTACTCATAATGAGACCCCGGTAAAACACAGGAACTACTACTACTACTACTAATACTATTACAACTACTACTACAACTACTACTACAACTACTACTACTAATATTACCACTACTATTACTACTACAACTGCTACTACTACTAATATTACCACTACTACTACTACTACTACTACTACTATTACAACAACTACTACTACTACTACTATTACCACTACAACTACAACTACATCTTTCCTGGTTCTCGTTTAATTATCCTGTGAATGTCATCGTTGGTAACATGATCTAAATATGACGTGAGCACAATTGTTAACTCCAAAATCACGTCACCAGAAAATATCGGGTAGATATTATTTACCCTCTGAATTACCATGAAAACTTGTGTTGTATTATAACCCTATAGTAAAGAGAACACGAAGCAGGAGTAACAGTGTTGCTCCTTCATATACACGAACTGATGTCGAATCCCGATGAACATGTCATCTCCAGTCCCACAATCAACTGCAAGACCAAGTCCAAAACACACCCTAACACAGCAAGTGCAGAAGAAAGGAATGTAACAAAATAAAATCACCGCATGTGGCGAAATAAGTCCTGAAAGTGAGTTTAATTTCTAGAAATGGAAATCTTCATTGTTGATACATATCCGGGAAGGAAAGTCTTATTTGTGGAATAAGTATCTAACCAAAAATAAATAAATAACAAACAGTAAACAAAAAGTCTTACTATCATATTCAATATGGCTTGGGAAGAAAGAAAAGTCCCAGACGATTGGCAAAAAGCTATCATTGTCCCATTTTGGAAGAATAAGGGAAGTAAAATGGAGTGTGAAATGTACTGAGGAATATCCCTATTGAGTCAAATTGGTAAAATGTTTGCTAAAATATTAGAGAGGAGAGTAAGATACATAATAGAACCTCAATTAAGTAATAATCAATTCGGATTCAGAAAAGGCAAAAGCTGCACTGATGCTATATTTACATTGAGACAACTATGTGAAAAAACAATAGAATATGACAGAAACCTAAATATAGTGTTTATAGATCAGGAAAAAGCTTTGGCAAACTTTAGAAACATACGGGGTAGCAGGACAACTACTAGAAAATATAATAGCACTATATAAAAACAGTCAAAGTGCCGTCAGAACATCGGAAGGTCTGTCAGAATGGTTTCAGGTTACAACAGGAGTAAGACAAGGATGTGTCCTCTCACCACTCCTCTTCATCATATATATGGACAAAATAAATCAGGAAACAACCAACAACAAGGACAAATCAAATAATAACATAGAGGTAGAAAACTCCAACATCAATGAGCTACTCTTCGCAGATGACCAATTCCTAATATATGAGGATGAAAACCTGCTACAACATCATTTAACATCTCTAGATAAAAGCTGTACACACTACAGTATGAAAATTAACACAGCAAAAACAGAGGCTATAAGAATAAGCAAATTGAGACACCCATTAAACATCAAGATCAAAGACAAAGAAATAAAACAAGTAGAGGAATTCAAGTATTTAGGCGCAATGTTCACAGAAGATGGAAAACTAGACAGAGAAATTGACATGAGAATACAAAAAGCAAATGCTGTCACATACCAGCTTTCACCATTGTTAAGACATCCAAACATTTCTATGCCAGCTAAACAACAAATGAAAAATAGCATCTTCATACGAACTTTGTGCTATGAATGTCAAACATGGACCCTTTCTAAATCACATTTAAGAAAGATCAATACATGTGAGATGCGATGCTTGAGAAAAGTAACAAACAACACAAGAAGAGATAGAATACCAAATGAAACCATAAGAAAAATGGTAGGAACAAAACCCTGCCAAGAATATATAGAACAACAACAACTTAAATGGTTTGGCCACCTGGTCAGAATGAATCCTCACCAATCACCATCAAGGGCGTTCTTCTCGAGAATGCATGGAAAAAGACCAAGAGGAAGACCCAGAAGAAGATGGATAGATGCAGTGACAGAGACATGCAACAACAAAGGAAAATCACTAATTCAGACAATTCGAGCAGCACAAGAACGACAAATGATATAAACCACGACACCTTTTAGGTATCAGTGAAAGAAAAAAGAAGAAGATGAAGGAACAAAAAGTAAAAAAGGAAATGTCATTGTCTTGAAGAAAAGTAAAGAAAAACGTAAGTATAGGAAATCTTGGCGAAAAAAATACACTGGTAAAATCAATCAACTGTTCTACAAAGTGTAATGCAGTTCTATTTAACATCGAATAAGAAGAAATATAAATAATAAATTTTCAAAACTGGAAAAATATTAAATAGGGAAGAATAATACTGGCTACCTGATAAACAGTGCCGATGAAGCGGAGTCGTACACACGCCAATATTCCTTTTTGACAAGGCAAGTGTTGTGAATGCGACCTTCCACCGTCTAGAATTAATTTGCGGTTTACGTCAACACATTGAGCGCTGTTCAATGGCCGTCGTTGGAATATTTTGACGCAATTTATTTACATGTTACAACTCATTAATGTGAACTTCTCTGTCAAGTCCAACCGAAGTTTTCATTTTAAGGAATTTGCACCGTGTTTCGCTCGTTGTAGGCTGCATTCACTAGAGTAATCGGGAATCTATGGGCGGAGTCATTGTTGTGTGTGCTACATCATCATAATGGCTCATCGTATATCCCTAGACCGGCCATACGCAAATGTTGAAAGGCGAAATGACGGATCTTTATTCATGACTTTCCAGCACCAGGGTGACTCAAGGAGTTTCATGTTAGTCAGGAAGAATCTTGTCTAAATACAGGAGGGCTACTGTGAGATCTAGGGTAGACATGGTTGCTGGTTGTTTGCTTGCTGCGTTCGCCTGATGACTAAAGGAGAACACCTCTTCATCATCCGCCCTTGAAAGGACGTTAGGTGGGCGTGTCTGAGTTGTGTTGTGGCTTACAGTATAATTGTGATATTTGCACCTTTAGGCACAACAAATTCGACTTCAGCGCGACATTTCTGAGAACTAGGTTGCCTTCCCTCTTCGATCCCTACTCGCTTGGCCAAACTAGACAGGGTAGTCTGGTAAAAGAGGCACTACGGAGAGATGGAGCAGGGTCTGGATCGTTCTGATTCACCGATCCTGGCGCAAGCCATCAGCTGTGGGTCGCTGACAACTTTCAGCTCTGGTGCTGTGAGGTGCGCCTTCGCCTCCGGGTAGACATGTGATTTTATCATTTCAGTATGTGGTTTATAATTTCACAAATTCACATTGCAGGAAGATCTTACGGTCTGTTGTTTGATGTGCTACGGGGATAATCTGACGACAAACTCGGAATTAGAGTAAAAAACGATGTCCTAACATCATCAAGCGCTATACATTTCAAAAAATGTGACGATCGTCATTTTCAGGAGGACGTGAACTTCCGGTCAATATGGTGGATAGGCGACAGGAACCATTGAAGACTATGTATGAAAAGTATTCCTTGTTGCAGTTTCCTCATATTCCAAGTCCGGCTTTTGCAGGAGTTACTGAATTAAGTGCTCTGTGCACACTGTGTGTTTCATCCGTTTTGATCATGTTTCGATATTCCAATTGTTTACGATGAATGATGATATCGTATGACAAGGAACAGTTGGCTGTGTTCACTTTCTGTGCGGTTTCGTCTATGTCTTTTGGCGTGTGCTAAGATTGCTATGATGGGGACTACAGCTACCTTTCTTTGTTTGGGAGATGAGTTAGTAATTCGAATGATTCAACTGGCACGGGCGGTTGAACAATTATGGATTTTGATTCGTTTGCAGTGATACCGGAGCCTTCTATAACCATAACCTTAACATAAACCAAGCAACTGTCTTCACTCAATATTATTAGCTGCTTTTATGTTCTTATTTATAATATTATTTGCTTGTCTCCTCGTCAGATCGTGACACCAATCTTTGCTCAATTATCGAAGTCTCCATGGCCGGTTCCAATATGGATGTCCACTCACACTTTTGGGTTGCTAAAGGGGCCCACGTTCGTAAGGCAACAGAATGAGAATATTATAAAGTTCAACCTCAAACTCAACGACGTGATGCGAAAAAAGGGAATTGCCGTCATGGACTTTTATCAAATGACCAGTAACGTTATGAGCTTCGATGGAACACATTTTGGTACAGGAGTTAACAATTTGAAAGCTCAAATTCTTCTCAATTATATTTTAGAATTTAGAAGAAATGCAAACAAAACAAAGTTTAACCAATAATTAGAAGTAAGAAAACTGCCTTTATTTAATGATTTATGTAAACAGTAAAAAGAGATCTATTTATCCATCATCATTATGTGTGTTGACTACAATATGTGTTGATATGAACTTCTTCCACACATTTTGCTTTTTGAGCTTCACGAAACATTTCCTGACCTTTGTTTTTCTCACTTATTTTGTGATTTCGTTTTATATTTCTCCATCCTCTGCTTTTGTTCCTGCTGTCACACAATTTTCTGTGACTTCCTTTAAATGCATGTCTCTAACGAAGAAGAGTAAAAGTGCCGAGTAATGAGCAACATGATGATGTTTCTATTCACAGGAAGAAGTTACATACACCTGATCTGATAAGACCATTTTCGTTATGACTGTCAAAAACAGTTAAACGATAACTGTAGGAAACAGAAACTGAATAAACGGTGGGCAACAGAAGACATGGGAAGCCATCTCTCTGTCTGTCTCTCTGTCTGTCTGTCTCTCTCTGTCTGTCTTTCTGTCTTTCTGTCTATCTCTCTCTCTTTCTCTGTTTGTCTGTCTGTCTGTCTGTCGGTCTCTCTATCCCTCTCTCTCTCTCTCTCTCTCTCTCTCTTTGTCTGTCTGTCTGTCTGTAAATATCTCACTTTTCAGGCTGAACCCCAGAGTTAGAGACAAGTGTCATCCAGTCTTTTAAATGGGGGAAAAAATTGTTACACGACCTTTGTTCAACGAAAGTAATAGTAAATTGGTGGTGGTGGTGGTGGTGGTGGTGGTGGTGGGTTCAGAGAGTGCAACTGGACCCCGCACTTGTAAAACATATTTTCCGGATGTGTGTAGCCAATACTCTCTATTCCACAAGATGTTTGTGGCTATCTCTTCGTTTGTGTCATCGTCATCATCATGTGCCAAACCGGTTGGCGTAGGCGATCTTGACCTTCCAAAATCTTCTATTAACCGTGCTATCAGTTCTGTTGTTGACTGTTTTCCTTGCCGTGACACCAAGATATCCAGTATTTTCTCTCTTTATTGTCCATGATATCTCATTCCTTTTATTTTGCCAGTTGTTACCAAGTATTCCAACTTTCCACTTCTTATGGTGTGCCTGAAAATTGTTGATTGTTTCTTTCTGATGTTTCTTAGGAGCTCCCTATTTGTGTTGGCCTGATTGAGCATTTTCTCATTTGTCGTTTTAACTGACCAGGGAACTTTCTACATTCTTCTGAGAAATTTCATCTCTATGGCCTCAATCGTCCTTTCGCTTGTTTGTGTACTGCCCATGATTCTCAGAATTGGCTCTATACAGCACCGATGTGCTTCCTCACTTCTATTGACATACACTTGTTGCATAAGACGTGTTTCATTTTCTGAAATGCTATTTTAGCCTATTCTGCTATTCTGATTTTTATTTCTGTGGTGCATCTTCCATTTGATGTTATTATTGTACCCAAGTGCTTGACGCCCTGTACTTGGTTTACGATGTGTCCTGTTATTATTATGTTGCATAGAATTAAATTAAATAAACCACACATAAAAATGCAACCAATGAGAGAAAAAACAGAAAGTAAAAATTGGGACAACTGATTTTGATTACTTGTCATTTTTTCTCTGTCCTTTTTTTTTCTCAAACTTTTTCTTAAGCTCCTGTTTGGTCTGAAGTTGTTTATTATTAGTTTTTACTAACGCTGTTGTGAGGAGCAACACCCTCAGCCAGAGACACTGGTAGCTCCGGGTCATCATGTGCCCTCTCTTTTATCTTTTTCTTCATCACACTCTTCACAAGATGAAGTGAGGGGTCACCGCGCTGCGCCCCCAACATGTGTCTAGTTTGCCCTCTCTTTTATCTGTTTCGTCATCCGATGAATGCTCCACCTGCATAAGAATGATTTTTTTAAAATACATAACGCTGACTCTTACACATTGGCAGCCCTTTTCTTTATTTCATTCCTTTTTCTTCAATCTGTTTCATTTACAATTGCAACTCACAATCATTGCTATTAACAATATATATTCTCTCGTATTTCATTCTCTCTTCCCTACTACTAATCTATTCTTTTCCATTTCCTAGCTTTCGTCCCTACAACTAACCTATTCTACATCATCGAGGCCGTTATCCTACTTTGGTACGTTCCCATCGAACGCACCATCCTATTCTATCTATTCCTATCTACCGGCCGTTATCCTTAATTAACTCTCCTTCTCTCTGCAGGGCTCCTTGCGTAAACTTTTAATGTCTTCTATTGTCTACCAGGTTTCCAACGATCCATCTCTCTGCGGGGTTCCTTGCGTAAACTTTTAATGTCTTCTATTGTCTACCAGGTTTCCAACGATCCATCTCTCTGCGGGGTTCCTTGCGTAAACTTTTAATGTCTTCTATTGTCTACCAGGTTTCCAACGATCCATCTCTCTGCGGGGTTCCTTGCGTAAACTTTTAATGTCTTCTATTGTCTACCAGGTTTCCAACTATCCATCTCTCTGCGGGGTTCCTTGCGTAAATTTTTAATATATTCTATTGTCTACCAGGTTTCCAACGATCCATCTCTCTGCAGGGTTCCTTGCGTAAACTTTTAATGTCTTCTATTGTCTACCAGGTTTCCAACTATCCATCTCTCTGCGGGGTTCCTTGCGTAAACTTTTAATGTCTTCTATTGTCTACCAGGTTTCCAACTATCCATCTCTCTGCGGGGTTCCTTGCGCATACTTGCACTGTCACCTATTGTCTACTACGCACTCTCATTTACACGTCCGTTCATCACGGCTGCCGATCTCTGCCTAACTTTTCTACGTTGTTTCATTGCAACCGTCTCTATCCCCACGTCATACCCAATTCCGTCATAACTTCCTATTTCGTAATTTCTTCTTCAGTATACTTCTGTGCTTAACTTGTCTCTTCCCTTTCTTTCATCCTTTAGTGTGCAATTCCCTGTCATACTATTTTCTCTGCTATAATCAGATACGGTAGTTAAAATGTTGATGCCGCTGATAGTGACTTAGTAAACAACACAGCAGACGTCAATGTTTGACCAAGTTCAGGAAGTAGACCATTTTATCCCGGACTCAATGTCTCCCAATGGACATGTCTGTTGAATAATGTCCTGACCCAACGCCAGTCCTGGATGAGGGTCTCTCGGCTACCTGAAACAGATTCAAGGTGCGGATTCTTGTCGAATTCGTTTCGTAGCGTTAGGGGAGGGTTAGAAGAGGTAAAAACGCATGATCGGTATGATCTGGGTTAGGAATGGTGGTGGCAGGAAAAATAGAATAATAATAAGTAAGAACCAAAACTGACCTAATCTTTGAGGAAATTATCGGATGCTGGAGGAATTTGGCATGATTTTAGTGGTAAGGGGAGATAATCAGTTATCGGTAAGGTTGAGGTAAATTTTGAAGATTTTTACATTTAATGGTTTTAATGTGCCTTTATGGGGCGGAAAGTGACGCAGATTGGTAGATGATCAGACTGTAAAGGTCGAAGGGATAGCTTGGTAGTGAAAGGTGATAGCCAACCATAGATGAAGGATTTATTGCATTTTATTAGATTTTAATTGCTTTTATTGGGTTTTTAGGATGGCGAAACGGTATGTGAGGTACAGGAACGAGTTTGTACAGAGTGACCAATAAATAGATAAGAAGAATAAAAGGGGTGACTCATAGATGATCGATTGATTTTTTAAATTTGCATTTTAGTGACTTTTTACATGGATTCTAGGTGATTTTAGTGGACGGATAGTAATTTGTGGTAGAGATAGAGAAGATAAAACAATATTGAAATCAAAGCTTGATAGTAAATGTAAGAACCAAAATTGACTGATTTATTGTATTTTAATTGCTTTTGCTTTTTGCGGGATTTATGCTGGATTTAAAATGGATTTGGGGTGATTTTATTAGATTATTAGTGATAGGTATATATAGGATATATAGAATAAATATTAAAAGTGCTGAGAGATGATTAAATCACTCGTTCCTTTAACTACATTCAACTACTTAAACGAAATGTCCACCTTATGGTTTTCTCTACACACGGCATAGCTGATATGGGCTCTGGCCCTGTTACCACTAAAATATATCCACTTCTCAAATAACTTGGATTACAGGTAATTGCCTCTACGAATCTTTCTGAAAAACGCATCTTTTACACACTCAAATAACATGAATGATCCACTTCTCGACTAGGTTTTATAATTAAAATAACAATTATAATATCTGTACATATGCGCAATTAAAAGTCACAAGATATTTCGGATTAACACGATCATTCCCAAGAAAACAATTATAATGTTTTTTTAATGTATTATATATATATATATATATATATATATATATATATATATATATATATATATATATATATATATATATATATATATACAGGGTGTTTTTAAAGTTGCAGTGCAGTGAATTTCTACTCTCGGAAGAAAAACGTCACCAGAAATGCGGTTAACTAATGCGTCACACAAATTGTAAAATAAATGGTATTATTCAAATATACTTGACTGCTATCGGCGAGCTTATAATGGGTAATGTTGGTATTAACACATTAAAGTTGTGCCTAAAGCATATGTTGAAAATGTCCACCACGGGCCTCAAGACATGTCGCGATTCGTCTTTCCATATTTGCGAAAACCTTCAAAATAATGTCTGGTGATATTTGTTTAATCTTGTCTACTATTTCAGTCTTTAGGTCATTAATTGTCTGCGGATTATTTTCATAAACTTTCCCCTTCAATGCCCCCCACAGATAATAATCTGGGGGTGTTAGATCTGGTGAACGAGCAGGCCAGATTCCACGTGAAATAATGCGATTTGCAAATATGCTTTCTAAATAATTGAGTGTTGTTGTGGCTGTGTGTGCTGTTGCCCCATCCTGCTGAAACCAGGATTCCATAATTTCCCGTTCTGTAAGGTGTGCTATGAACGGTTCCAGAATTAAAGTACGGTAACGTTCTGAATTTATTGTTTCATTAAAAAATATAGGTCCTATTATCCGCATACGACTTATAGCGCACCACACTCCGACTTTTTGATCGTAAAGCGGCACTTGATGAAATTCATGGGGGTTTTCACTGCTCCACAGCCGATTGTTCTGACTGTTCACATAACCGGATAAATGAAACCAGGCCTCATCAGTGAAAAAAGTGACGTCAAGGATGGCAGCGTCATGTTCATAAATAAAATTCTGAAACCACATGCAGTAGTTTAAACGGGATTCATAATCTCTTTCTTGGAGTTGAGACACTTCAGTTAATTTGTATGGACGATAGTGTAGTTCACTTCTTAAAACCTTGTGAACAGAACTCTTAGATATTTGCACCTGTTGAGACAAGTGGTTTAAAGATGCATTTGGACTCATTGTAATTCTGTCTTGGAGTTCCATAATTTGGTCTTGTGAAATTGAAGGTCTTCCAGATCGGTATGCATCTACCACACTACCGGTTTCACGAAACTTTTTGATCAATTTTGTAACAGAATTTCGGTGAGGGACTTGTGAGTCTGGAAATTTCCTCACGAATTGTCTAATGACCTCATCCGTATATTTACCGCCATTACGAAAGACATGCTCAACCAGAAATACCCTGTTTTCAATCGTCAACACCATTTCCTTCAAGCAATGAGACAGTGAAAGTAGCGTAGTGCCCGTCCTTTACGTAAATAAAACCTTAAAGGAAGCAGCGGTTTGTTCATAAATGTGGTTTACAAAATTGTGGTACGCAGATGATGATTACGTCATTTACTGAATATTAGAAATATTCACTGCACTGCGACTTTAAAAACACCCTGTATATATATATATATATATATATATATATATATATATATATGTATATATACATATATATATATATATTTAAAATATATATATATATATATAATTGGACAATAATATAACATAATAATAATATTAATAATATATATATATATATATATATATATATATATATAATACAGAAGAATGTTGAGAATACAATAGAGAGCTAAGAAGAATAATGAAAACGTTCTGAAAGAGACCAAAGCAAAATAGAGTTAATTTCCAATATTAGGAAGAAACAATCATAATTTTTTTGGTCATGCAATGAGAATGGAACAGCTGGAATATATTGTAACAGCTGGAGAAATCGGAGGATGAAGAGATAAAGGGAAGCAAAGAGAAAAAATACCAGACAGCTTAAGAGAATGGCTTGGCACAAGGTCAACAACGGAAATTATAAATAACTTTCGAGATAGAAAGTTGTGTAGAGACATGATCACCAACGTCAGCAGGAACGTTACTTGATGATGATGGTATATGGCCTTTGACGTCTGTTTAGCTATACGAGCTGTAAACATGTTTCCACCAAGGATCCATCCTGACTAATGGCCTCACTGTACTTATCACATACGTTTTTATCTTATATGGTGTTAACGTAAAGGTATGGGAAGATGATTATGTACAACTCTAGAATACTCTTTTCAAAACTCTCAGGATCATCTCTGACCGCTATTCATATTTTCTCTATTTATCCTGTACAAGCAAATAATATTTTCCTATAAGTCTTTGCGGACGTCAATTCATACCTATTTCAACCCTATCTCTTTCCATTGATCAGTTTTTACTCACTTTCTTGATTTACCGCCCCTTCTCATGTCTCCGATACTCTTCCGTCCCCTAAAATCACAAAGTATCCAATGAAGTAGACTCAAAACTAATTCTAAATCCAGCCAAAATCCGCAAATTCCCGTCAAAGTCCTGCCAAAATTCATTAGCATAAATAAATCAGTCATCTTTGGTTCACTATTATTATAAATATAAATATCACACCTCACTATTCACCCCCTAAACACACTAAGAATCCATTTAAAAAGTCATTAAAATACATTTTTTTAAAATTCAGTCAGCTATGAGTCGACCCTTTTATTCTTCTTACCTATTTATCAGTCACTATTTAACATCCTGTTACCACACCGCACATACCGATCCTCTATCCTAAAAACCGTTGAAATCCAATGAAATACAATCAGTCGGTCAGCTATGTAACGGCTATCACTTTTTACTACCAAGCCATCCCTTCCGCCCCTTTAACCCGACCACCTATCAATCTACACCCATAAAAACCCATTAAAATCCATTACATTTAATTAAAATACAATCAATAAATCAGCTATGAGTCGTTTTAATATTCTTATCGGTTCCACTATTTATATCTTCAACAATTACCTCCGCAAACCTCAATGTTTTTATTCTCACGATTATCTCCCTTTGCTACCAACATCACGTCAAATTCCCCCACAACGCAGACAAATCTGGTGAAAAATCGATCAGCTATGGTTCAAAAATGTATTCTTCTATCTTTACCACCACCATCCCTAACCCTATGATACCGATCACAGACTACCTCCACCCCTCATCCAGCGCCACGAAAGGGATTCGACGTTAATCCTTCCCTTGAATCAAATTTCAGGTAGAATTTGACCCTAACCAACTACTCGCACCTTCCATGATTTTCCTCGTTGGCCCTGCTGCCCATTCTGCTCACAATGCCACTGTGTAGTGACCATCAGCACTGGCTTGGGGGTAGACGCATGCACGGGATATCAATACTTTATCAGCGATGGTTTGAATTGATGACTTATACGGCCTGTTCAGTCTGAGGAGACTAAAGCCTGCTCATCTCGACAACTCAAACAAAAGAGCTTGGAACCATAGCAAGCTAACATAATGCGCACTGTTCAGGGCAACGTGGAAGCCTAGAGAGGAGAGTCTAATTTACTAGAAATTGATGGATAATCGAAATAAATTTCAAGATTAAAGACATAGCATGGTAGATCCACTTGGTCTTCTCCAAATTGTGAACCAAAGTGATCATATCGTTCTTTTATTTTATCATTTATGAATTCGACTGCATCAATTTATCATAGTGTAGACAAACTGTAACACCAAAGAGCACTGCCTCATAATTCTGACCCAAAACTTGTGTCCGACAACATTACTAAAGCAATTTTATTTTCTATAACGCCTGGCCGAAAGCTCAACAAAGATCTGAAACGCAGGACATGGCGTGCAAACAACGGGCATCTAGATACCCCACACTGAACAGACGTGCAATGTGAGACCTGGGTGGCTTTTAATATGGTGATGTAGGCTTTTAGTCTAAAGTACCTGTTTTATGTTTGAAGAAATGTAGGCTTTTAGTCTAAAGTACGTGCTTTGTGTTTGAAGAAATGTAGGCTTTTAGTCTAAAGTACCTGTTTTGTGTTTAAAAAAATGTAGGCTTTAAGTCTAAAGTACCTGCTTTGTGTTTGAAGAAATATAGACTTTTAGTCCAAAGTACCCTGTTTTGTGTTTGAAGAATTCAACGTTTTGGTCTCTCTTCAAATTTAGGAAGCGATATTTTAAGGTATGACTACTTCTTGCTGTCCTTTTATTTCTGTATTATATATTTTATTTTCAGTTTTAACTTTTTTTTTATCATTGATATTTTGTTGCTAAAATATCTCGCGCTCTATCTCTCTCTTTCTCTTTCTTTCTCCTTCACTCTTTCTTTCTCCTTTACTCTCTCGTTCTCTCTTTGTCATTCTATTTCTCTCTCTCTTTCTTTCTCTCCCTCTCTGTTTTATTTAACTCGTGGCTTCCTCTACAATTAACAAGCACCTGTAAGTTAGTGATAGATAACAGCTGATTTTCCTTTTCAGATATCTTGTCTTATCTTTGCATTTTTCTTCACAAAAAATTACCAGACGCAAGGATTTCGCCGGACATGTGCTTTCTACGAGTGTGCCCTGCGTCTTATTAAATAATGTATCCAAAAAAAAAGAGCGTCACAGCATCATGTTATTTTTGTGTGTGTGTGTGACAAAGATCAATGTTTTTCGATAAAACGTCCATCTATTTATTGATATCAAATGTCCTTTTCTTTTCTATCATCTGGCAACTTAGCCTTTACAATTCAGACACACGATCCGCTGCATATGTCATTACCATGTGTCATTCTCTGGGACTACACTGAAACACCTGGTGTAAAACACGAACAGCCTGTGTCAATTTTCATATGAAAAACGTATTAAAAGTCCGTATACTAAATTCATATTCAGCGTCAGCCACAGTAGACAACTATTCGATTAGTAAAATATAAACTGCCTGCGACTGAATGTCCTTTGTTTTTAATGTTCTTCTAATTAAGTTGTATAGATTGGATCATAATGTAGACAACAGAGTCTACCACTAGTGGAAAACGATAGAGTATGCCATAATCGTTAAAACACTTAGATCTTTTTCTTCTACTTTCCATCCTCATTTGCTATTCAGCGTCAACAAAGGGAGACAGAATTTGTGCTCTTTGTCTCTTCAAATAGCCTCTGCTACTGTTATTTTTCCTAGTGTTTCTAATACTCCGCCAATCCATCTTTTTTCCGTGGTCGGCTTTTGGGTCCGGTGTTCTCACAACATTTATTAAAGGCTAGCTGTGTTGTTTTTTGTCTTTTTTTCTTATCACGTAGTTAGGACTTCCGGTTAATATGGCGGATATGCGACAGGCACCTTTGAGCCTATGTTTTAAAAGTGTTCCTTGTTGCAGTTTCCTCATATTCCAAGTCCAGCTTGCTGCTGGAGTTACTGAGTTTAATGCTCTGTGCACACCGTGAGTTGTGTATTTCATCATCATCATCGTCGAGTGCCTTCTCTGCAACGAAGGTTGGCTTCTTTGATACGACTTCAAATATATATATTTGTATATTCAAATGCGAACTCAAAAAAATAATCAATAACCAAGTCTAAAGTGATCTCGGATCATATACAAGCAATGAGAAAAAACCTAACGCACTGCAAACCATTTCACACAAAGACATATAAACCCCAAGAGAGCTCTAGGAAATAAATCTCAATATCATTCAAATGGCTTTTGAAGTCCATTATAATGGAATACAAAACTGAGGTTGAACAGATGGTGCCTCGCCAATAGGCAGGATTAAACTTAAATCCTTTTTTTTTTTTTGTGGTCAAGTCGGGTAATATTACCTGCTACTGTATGCAGTAAACAGTACAACCTGTGACTGCCCTGCAGGTATGATCGGGAGAGAAACAGGCTAAAGGAGGGTGCCCTTAAATGGTATGTAGGGCCAGTCTTAACATATGGATGTGAATCATGGACAATAGGACAACAGGGTTAGTCTGTAGAAATGTGATTTTACAGAAGAATGTTCAGAATGCCATGGACAGCTAAGAAGAGTAATGAAAAAGTTCTGAAAGAGACCACAGCAAAAATAGAGCTAATTTCAAATATTAAGAAGAAACTATCTGTTTTATTTCATGTTTTTTTCTTGTTTTACTACATGTTTTACTTCATATTTTACTTTGTGTTTTACTTTGTGTTTTACTTCTTATTTTACTTCATGTTTTACTTCTTGTTTTCCTTTTTGTTTTATATTTTTTTTTTGTTTTACTACTTATTTTACATCTTGTTTTATTTTTTATTTTACTACTTATTTTAGTTCTTGTTTTATTTCTTGTTTTACTACATGTTTTACTTCATGTTTTACTTCTTGTTTTACTACTTATTTTACTTCATGTTTTACTCCTTGTTTTACTACATGTTTTACTTAATGTTTTACTTCATGTTTTACTACTTATTTGACTCATGTTTTACTCGCTGACTGTTTCTACTTGGTCATTAACTCTTTGTGCTGCTGTTTGGTGTCGATAAAGTTTCCTTATTTTATTATCCTCAAATCTGTACTATCTATATGTATACTGTCTAGCATTTTTTGTAACCTCATTGTGGTCCGCTTTATCAAATGCCTTGGTGTAGTCAATACATCACACATATAAATCTTCCTTTTCCTCCATCGATTTTTCTATTAATGTTGTCTGATAATATATATCGCCTTATTTGTGCACTTAACCACTGCATACCCACACAGCTCCTCTCCATTTTCTGATTTATTTTACTTTTCCCACTCCTCGTGATAATTCGCAGCAGTAGTGGTCATGTATCTAATTTGGACTTCAGTCCGGTGGTCTTCAAATTGCATTGTTAATTTTTTTTTTCTTTTTAAGTTAGAGCTATGAATGTAGATCTCAACAAGATATATGATATGTGTCCACTGTCAGAAACGTTGTCATTTAGCAGCTTTATTGTCACTTCTGTCACAAACGTTGTCATTTAGCAGCTTTATTGTCACTTCTGTCACAAACGTTGTCATTTAGCAGCTTTATTGTAATTTCTGTCACAGACGTTGTCATTTAGCAACTTTATTGTAATTTATGTCACAAACGTTGTCATTTAGCAGCTTTATTGTAATTTATGTCACAAACGTTGTCATTTAGCAACTTTATTGTCACTACTGTCACAAACGTTGTCATTTAGCAACTTTATTGTCACTTCTGTCACAAACGTTGTCATTTAGCAACTTTATTGTCACTACTGTCACAAACGTTGTCATTTAGCAACTTTATTGTCACTACTGTCACAAACGTTGTCATTTAGCAACTTTATTGTCACTTCTGTCACAAACGTTGTCATTTAGCAACTTTATTGTCACTACTGTCACAAACGTTGTCATTTAGCAACTTTATTGTCACTACTGTCACAAACGTTGCCATTTAGCAGCTTTATTGTCACTTCTGTCACAAATTCTCCTAATGCTTCTATTTCTTCTGATAAACATTCAGTGTCTGGAGCTTTGCTTTCCTGTCTTAACGTATCCGCAGTTTCTGTCTTGAAAATATTTTTTCTGTTTTTCTGGCGTTCACCCGATGAATACTAAAGCAGTAGATAGCCTTCTTCGTCATCCGCCATTAAATAGACGTTAAGTGGGCGTAGATAAGATGCGCTGTGGTTTTTTTACGTTTTTCTGCAGAACACATCTGACTTCAGCACGGCTTTTTTGCGTACCTGATTACAAATGCCAGACCTGGACCCCTAGACGCAATACAATAAGTAAAATAACCTCTACTGAGATGAAATGTGTTAGACGAATGACAGGAAACAGTCTGGAAGATAAGATCAGAAATGAAGAATTGAGAAAAATGCTAAGAATAGACCCTGTCATAGATTATGTAAGGAAACAACAGATAAAATGATTTGGCCACGTGACAAGGCAGAAAGATGACACAACACAACGAGCCTTCAACAAACGTTGTGAGAACACCAGACCCAAGTGTCGACCACGAAAAAGATGGATCGATGGAACATTAGAAGCACTAGGAAACATATCAGCAGCAGAGGCGAACAGAAGAGCAAAAGACTACAAATTATATCTCCCCTCGACGCTGAAAGGCAGATGAGGAAGGAAAGAAGTAGCCGTCCTTCTTCGATTACTAGAAATTTCTTGACCGGGATGAATAGCCTGTTTCCGGGAGTACCACTGGGAGGTAGAGTAGGGTCTTGATCAGTTTTGTTGTTTGTTGGTTCTGACACTTGCGGTTCAAATGTTCCTCAGAATCTAGAAAAAGTTCGCTTTAGCAGTCTGCCCTTAGTCTAGTTTATACAGAGATTAAGCTGTTACGAAATCTATTGATTGATATATAATCGTTGGTGGTTATAGGCAAACATCTCCATGACACTTCCACGTCAAAAGTCGTTTAGGGTAATGTTTAAGCCACGTTGTTTCTACTAGTATGTTATGCATAACAATTCAGACCCGAATACCTCGCGGGAACCGCACTGGACAGGCAACCTTTATTCTTAAGTCCTATAAATCATCCCGAGTGACCCCAGTAATGTAAAATTGACGTAAGTATTGTTTATTCTTCTTCAAATATTATGTTTATCATAGTGTGATCCAGTGCCCATTCAATCGATATCCCCTCTTGTTTTTATCTTTCAACCAATGCTTTCGATAACATTTTTAAAACTTGTTTCCTTACACATATTTTTTTCATTTAATTCCCCCTTTATTATAATTATTTCATCAGAATTTCATAGAGCCATAGCCATATTGAGTTCTTCATAAAATTCATCTATTACTTTATGCGCACTGCATGCTGTTGCCGCATGTCCTTGTTAATATCTATTGGTAGGCCTTTTAATTTAACTAAAATTACTCTGTCTATTCTACTCTACTCTACTCTACTCTACTCTACTCTACTCTACTCTACTCTACTCTACTCTACTCTACTCTACTCTACTCTACTCTACTCTACTCTACTCTGCTCTACACTACCCTGCTCTACTCTACTCTACTCTACTCTACTCTACTCTACTCTACTCTACTCTACTCTACTCTACTCTACTCTACTCTACCCTACTCTACTCTACTCTACTCTACTCTACTCTACTCTACCCTACTCTACTCTACTCTACCCTACTCTACTCTACTCTACTCTACTCTACTCTACTCTACTCTACTCTACTCTACCCTACTCTACTCTACTCTACCCTACTCTACTCTACTCTACTCTACTCTACTCTACTCTACTCTACTCTACTCTACCCTACTCTACTCTACTCTACCCTACTCTACTCTACTCTACTCTACTCTACTCTACTCTACCCTACTCTACTCTACTCTACCCTACTCTACTCTACTCTACTCTACCCTACTCTACCCTACTCTACTCTACTCTACCCTACTCTACTGTACTCTACTCTACTCTACCCTACTCTACTCTACTCTACTCTACTCTACTCTACTCTACTCTACTCTACTCTACTCTACTCTACTCTACTCTACTCTACTCTACTCTACCCTAATCTTACCTACTCTACCCTACTCTACCTACTCTACTCTACTCTACCCTACTTTACTCTACCCTACTCTACTCTACCCTACTCTAATCTACTCTACCCTACCCTACTCTACTCTACTCTACTCTACTCTACTCTACTCTACTCTACTCTACTCTACTCTACTCTACTCTAATCTACTCTACCCTTCTCTACTCTACCCTACTCTACTCTACTCTACTCTACTCTACTCTACTCTACTCTACTCTACTCTACTCTACTCTACTCTACTCTACTCTACTCTGCTCTACTCTACTCTACTCTACCCTACTCTAACTTACTCTACCCTACTCTACTCTACCCTACCCTACTCTAATGTACTCTACTCTACCCTACTCTACCCTACCCTACTATACTCTACTCTACTCTACCCTACTCTAATCTACTCTACCCTACTCTACTCTACCCTACCCTACTCTAATCTACTTTACCCTACTCTACTCTACCCTACCCTACCCTACTCTACTCTACCCTACCCTACTCTACTCTACTCTACCCTACCCTACCCTACCCTACCCTACCCTACTCTACCCTACCCTACTCTACTCTACTCTACCCTACCCTACCCTACCCTACTCTACCCTACTCTACTCTACCCTACCCTACTCTACTCTACTCTACTCTACCCTACTCTACCCTACCCTACCCTACTCTACTCTACTCTACCCTACCCTACCCTACTCTACCCTACCCTACTCTACCCTACTCTACTCTACTCTACTCTACTCTACTCTACTCTACTCTACCCTACCCTACCCTACCCTACTCTACCCTACTCTACTCTACCCTACCCCACTCTACTCTTCTCTACCCTACTCTACCCTACCCTACTCTACTCTACCCTACCCTACCCTACCCTACTCTACTCTACTCTACTCTACTCTACCCTACCCTACCCTACCCTACCCTACTCTACTCTACCCTACCCTACCCTACTCTACCCTACTCTACTCTACCCTACCCTACTCTACTCTACTCTACTCTACCCTACTCTACCCTACTCTACCCTACCCTACTCTACCCTACTCTACTCTACTCTACTCTACTCTACTCTACTCTACTCTACTCTACTCTACACTACTCTACTCTACCCTACTCTACCCTACTCTACTCTACTCTACTCTATTCGAATTCTAAATTTCTTTCTTCCTCTTCTTCTTCCTCCTTTCAGCTCCCTGTGGAGCATAGGTCTTCAACAAACAATTTCCAAGTCGTTCTGTTTCTTGACATTCTTTTAAGATCATTCCATGTCTTCACCATCATCTTCATCTCTGCTTCTGTCTGTCTTCTCCAACAATTAATTGGTAATCCTCTTTGTCATTTCCTTTGGGATTTCAAAATTGTTATTTCTTTACTTATCTCATTGTATTCTCAATTTTCTTCATGGTTCCACATTTCCTGTCATCTTGTGCTATAATGAATAATTAATATTCTCGATGTTTTTGTCTTCACCCCTGAATGCTTTTTCCTTTGTGAATATATTATCAACTGAATGTCAATAACTACATAAAATATGGCAATAAACTAACAGAGAAACAAAGCTTAGGTATTTAAGAGCCTGTGATCTTTCCATGGTAACAATACTCCAATGTTTTTGAATGCAAGTGTTACAGAAGAATGCTCATAAAACGATGGATTCTGAATAGAACAAACATCTCAATTTTGCATAAGTTAAAATGTAATAAAACTGACTGATAAAGTCAAAAGTCGTTAAAGCATAAAAGCAAGGGAAATTTTTTTTAATGTAACATATGAGCTGGAGTAGGTTGCTGTAGATGCTGGGCCTCTAGCACAGGACAGAAATTCAGAGTAGCTGCAATGGGAGTCAAGTTCCTACCGATACAGACTTGTGATTATAATTATAGGTAGGCCAATGTAGCTTGCTCAAGTCAAGGGGATGTTTTAATACATTTGCTATTCTCTTCATGAAAGTACACTGTCCTGATGTTTGGCTGCAATTTGTTGCTGTTACTTTCATTGTTTACTGTCCTGATGTTTAGCTGCAATTTGTTGCTGCTACTTTCATTGTTTACTGTCCTGATGTTTGGGTGCAATTTGTTGCTGTTACTTTCATTGTTTACTGTCCTGATGATTAGCTGCAATTTGTTGCTGTTACTTTCATTGTTTACTGTCCTGATGTTTGGGTGAAATTTGTTGCTGTTACTTTCATTGTTTGCTGTCCTGATGTTTGGGTGCAATTTGTTGCTGTTACTTTCATTGTTTACTGTTCTGATGTTTGGGTGCAATTTGCTGCTGTTACTTTCATTGTTTACTGTTCTGATGTTTGGGTGCAATTTGTTGCTGTTACTTTCATTGTTTGCTGTCCTGATGTTTGGCTGCAGTTTGTTGCTGTTACTTTCATTGTTTACTGTTCTGATGTTTGGGTGCAGTTTGTTGCTGTTACTTTCATTGTTTGCTGTCCTGATGTTTGGGTGCAATTTATTGCTGTTACTTCCATTGTTTACTGTCCTGATGTTTGGGTGCAATTTGTTGCTGTTACTTCCATTGTTTACTGTCCTGATGTTTGGGTGCAATTTGTTGCTGTTACTTTCATTGTTTGCTGTCCTGATTTTTGGCTGCAGTTTGTTGCTATAACTTTCATTGTTTACTGTTCTGATGTTTGGGTGAAATTTGTTGCTGTTACTTTCATTGTTTGCTGTCCTGATGTTTGGGTGCAATTTGTTGCTGTTACTTCCATTGTTTACTGTCCTGATGTTTGGGTGCAATTTGTTGCTGTTACTTTCATTGTTTACTGTCCTGATGTTTGGCTGGAATTTGTATTTTATTTTGAATGAAATTATTATTATTTTTTTTTTTTTGCTGTTTGTGAGATATAGATTAACATACGTTTTCATATTCTGCTGAACACAGACTCTGCACTAGGTTGCATACACACTCAGCTTTTCGCTAATTCGTCTACTGCGTGTTCAAGCCACGTACCAACACGGCCAACGATTCGTTGATTTCCTAGCAGATTGTATACGTTAAGTACATCATTTTATCTGTTCACTTTTCAACTGTTCTGCGTTCATATATTTGTGTTATTCTTGGATGTTGGACAATCCGCTATTTGTTGCAATAATGTAAAACTTTACACAAAGACTGTCTCTTTAATACTTGAAAGAATTATGTTCTAATTTAGATGATTTCTTTCTGTCGACTGACTTGTGAGGAAATGAGGTCATGTTTGCCTTGTAACTAACATATCTTTGATGCCTCTGATGAAAAGTTCTCTCAAAATTTATTTCCATTTTCATGTCTTGTCCTGCCAAACATGTCCTCCCCGAACACTGGGGTCAGTCGAAATGTCCTCCCAGGCTGCTCAGATTAATCAACATGTTCTCTCCAGTTAGTTGGATTAATCAACATGTTCTCTTCAGTTAGTTGGATTAATCAACATGTTCTCTGCAGTTAATTAGATTAATCAACATGTTCTCTCCAGTTAGTTAGATTAATCAACACGTTCTCTCCAGTTAGTTAGATTAATCGACATGTTCTCTACACTTATTTAGATTAATCAACATGTTCTCTCCAGTTAGTTAGATTAATCAACATGTTATCTACAGTTAGTTAGATTAAACAACGTGTTCTCTCCAGTTAGTTAGATTAATCAACATGTTCTCTCCAGTTAATTAGATTAATCAACAAGTTCTCTTCAGTTAGTTAGATTAATCGACATGTTCTCTCCATTTACTTAGATTAATTAGTGTTCTCTCCAGTTGGTTAGATTAATCAACATGTTCTCTCCAGTTAGTTAAATTAATCAACATGTTCTCTTCAGTTAGTTAAATTAATCAACATGTTCTCTCCGGTTAGTTACAGTAATCACCATGTCCTTCCCATCTGCTAGACGATGTCATCAACATGCCCGATAAAGGAAATTAATGAGTTTGTTGATAACTTGTACCCAAACAATTTAAGTGTATCATGTGATATATTGTATCTGCTGATACTAGACTCTCACTATAATGAATATATGACTGACAGGTATCGCAGGTGAGCTGACCACGTGTGCTTGATTACACTAGTTAGAGTGTCTTTATAAGCCACTACGGTCTTCGAGAGAATAGAAGAAATAATAGAACTGCAGACTACACCTGATGTGCTTATTAAAGGCAACAGTGCAGACATTTTGTGAGTTGTCAGAAAGGCCATGTTATTAACTGATGTTTTCATGGTTCATTTTATTCTAATTGGTTTATCAACCAATTTTGCGCAATCTAATTACTGTCAGATGAATGATTGTTATCGTATGTGTCTCTCCTTATAATAATACGCAATGACATTGGAATGAATGTCTTTAGCTAAAGTGTTGAACATAAACTTGAACGTAACCACACACTTGCCACACCATCGCATACTAGCTCATCTCCAAGACAGATCGCTCTTTTTGAGGCGTCCTTGAGTTTGCTACTAGCACTTTGCGAAACGATCTGGATAACTACTCAGTTACTAACGGCTTGAGACAGCCAGAAAAGAATACTATTTTAAGTGTGATACAAGCGATGTGATATGCGGATGACACAGCCTTAATAGCAGAGACAGAGAATGAACTACAAGAAATGATAGTCATAATAGTAAAAGAAAGCAACAAGAAAGGTCTCAGTCTGAATAGTAAGAAAACAGAAGTAACGGTCATATCGAAGAAACAGTTATCACCAGCATGCAACATAACAATAAACAGGACAGAACTGAAACAAGTGCAACGCGTCAAATACTTGGGCACAATAATAACATCAGATGGAAGATGCACCACAGAAATGAAAAGCAGAATAGCTCAGGCCAAAATAGCATTTCAGACAATTAAAAACTTTTTATACAACAAATCTATGTCAATAGAAGTGAGAAAGGGAGTTCATCGGTGCTATAAAGAGCCAATTCTTACCTATGGAGCGAATCAATGACAGTAAACAAACAAATGAAAAGACTATTAGAGGCCACAGAGATGGGATTTCTCAGAAGAATGTTGACAGCTCCCGGGGCAGCTAAAAAGATCAATGAGGACACTCTCAAAGAGGCCAACACAAAAATATATCTCCTAAAAAACATCTGAAAGAAACAAAACCCACTTTTCAGGCACATCACGAGAAGAGGAAAGTTGGAATACTTGGTTACAACTGGCAAAATACAGGGAAAGAGAGATAGCGAATGACAAGAAGAGAAGATACTGGATAACTTGGTGTCATGGCATGGAAAACAATCAATAAAAGAATTGATACGATGCACTGTGAACAGAAGATTGTGGAAAGACATGGTTGCCTACGCCAATCGGCATGGCACGATGATGATGCTTGCGAAGTTCAAATAAGATTTTGCACTGGTTAACGGCAGAAGCAACCACAATAACAAAGTTACAGTTTACTTATACAAATTTGCACCACAAGAGAACAAAGAAAAACTAAGACCACACAAACTAAAATATTTATTGATGTTTTGTCATGCTATTTTATACCACTCAGATAAAAATGTATGGACAGAAACACAATCTTATTTGTAAACAAAGAATGTCGAGGAACAAGAACAAAGATTAAGAAATACAAGAGACGATGTATCACAATTTGATCAAGCTGACGACTGAGACAACAATAAGTATATACTAAGGGTATAAATAGTGAACTGGGCTACAAAGGACAAGGGGTAGGGTTCGATCCCATCCGACGGCTACCGGGTTCACCCAGACTTAAATGGGTACCGGATTTTTTTCTGGGAAAGAAAAGTAGCACGGGCGTAATACCGACCACATTACCCCAAAAATCTTGTGCTGAAGGTCTGTAAAATTTATGGTCACTAACACCATATTCCCCATATTCCACTTGGCGTGACGAGAGCTCTTTACTTACTTTTTTTAAGAGTATAAATAAGTAGTATGCAAACCACATGTTTTAAAGATAAATTATTGAATATATATATTTATATTCTATTTACTATAAAAAAAGAAGTAGTGAAAAACAATCTTTGAAAGAATTGTCAATGGTAGCTAAAGGACATGGAACAATGCATATCAACAGAAATGTTCACAAGCGAAACAGGATATGAAGATGATATTTCGAATAAACAAAACAACTAAATGTTTAAAAATATGGAAAAGAAATTAGATGAAATGTATTAAAGGAACAACGACTTTAGAATGGTTCGCACATATTTCTATTGAGGAAAATAAGAAGTCTAGAGCAGAAAAGAATAATGACAGATGTGGAAGACGTTCATATATATAGACAGCATGTGAAATGCAAAATGCTTGGAAAAATCACAATGGTCTTAACAAAGATCAAAATGACAACAATACATCCTGAACAGAATAATAAATAAAAAGACGCGAATAATCGATAGACACCAAGACATTTGGTAATGGTCCAATTCTGCTTTCTAGAACTGGACTTGACTAATGAAAGAGAGGTAATTCCTAAAGTTCAATTCTAGCAATTGGAAACACCAGGTAGGCATGCCATATTTATAAAACATAAACAATTAGGATGAATGGTCCAGAAAGTGTACATACATGAGTATAGATCAGAGTGAGTACAAGTATTCTTGAATGACAGAGAGGAAATGACAAAAAGATGTCAAGAAAAAACAACACGAATTGCACATTATTCTATTAAGATGAAATACAAACAATATGAGGTAATGACAAGTTAAGCCGGGTATCTTACAAATAAATGTTTCATCACAACATCTCTATAAAACTGAAGGGAAATAAACAGGGGAAATAAGAAGTGGAGATGTCTTGTAGGAAGTAGATCTTCAGCGTTTAGTCTAAAAGTGGGCGTGGTTGCGTTCTGATTTCTGTTTTTGGAAAACACATATTTACGTCGTCGGTCAGAGTCTGACACGCCCCTCATCGACATTTATATATATTTTTAAAACTTACCCGGGCAGCGTCTTTTTTATTCTACTCTTTTCTACCTTTTACTGCCATCAACTATGTAACGCATGCAGGGTGCACAAGGAATCTCCTGCTTTCAGCTGTAATGCGAGGTGGCTAGACATCGGATCACAGTCTCCCAAGTGACGGGGGAAATGTAAAACAAGGAAGAGATCGCAGACTGGAACACGACTGTAATCTACAACAAGCAAAAGGCTGGGTTGTCTAGTGATATGGCTTCGCGAAACTGGAACACGACTGTATCTACATCCAGCAAAAGGCTGGGTTGTCTAGTGATATGGCTTCGCGAAACTGGAACACGACTGTAATCTACATCCAGCAAAAGGCTGGGTTGTCTAGTGATATGGCTTCGCGAAACTGGAACACGACTGTATCTACATCCAGCAAAAGGCTGGGTTGTCTAGTGATATGGCTTCGCGAAACTGGAACACGACTGTAATCTACAACCAGCAAAAGGCTGGGTTGTCTAGTGATATGGCTTCGCGAAACTGGAACACGACTGTAATCTACATCCAGCAAAAGGCTGGGTTGTCTAGTGATATGGCTTCGCGAAACTGGAACACGACTGTAATCTACATCCAGCAAAAGGCTGGGTTGTCTAGTGATATGGCTTCGCGAAACTGGAACACGACTGTAATCTACATCCAGCAAAAGGCTGGGTTGTCTAGTGATATGGCTTCGCGAAACTGGAACACGACTGTAATCTACATCCAGCAAAAGGCTGGGTAGTCTAGTGATATGGCTTCGCGAAACTGGAACACGACTGTATCTACATCCAGCAAAAGGCTGGGTTGTCTAGTGATATGGCTTCGCGAAACTGGAACACGACTGTATCTACATCCAGCAAAAGGCTGGGTTGTCTAGTGATATGGCTTCGCGAAACTGGAACACGACTGTATCTACATCCAGCAAAAGGCTGGGTTGTCTAGTGATATGGCTTCGCGAAACTGGAACACGACTGTAATCTACATCCAGCAAAAGGCTGGGTTGTCTAGTGATATGGCTTCGCGAAACTGGAACACGACTGTAATCTACATCCAGCAAAAGGCTGGGTTGTCTAGTGATATGGCTTCGCGAAACTGGAAACCGAAACCTTCTTTGTCCGAAGTCGAAGCCGTATCTCTAGACTACCCAGCCTCTTGCTGGATGTAGATACAGCCGTGCTATAATTGTGCGGAAACTAATTAGAAAGGTTTAAATCAAACTATAACTATTGACTTATTTGCGGGTCATCATAATTGCACTCCGAACACGTCCTTAGGTGCTGAGATCCCCTCCTTAGCAAGTCCCGCAGTGTCCAGCGACTGACGACTCCAGTTTTATGTTGGTTGATAAGTCTTCTTATACGTCCACTTAGTTTCACGTTTCTGGCTGTGCCCATCTTTACTCCCATCTATTTCATCAGAAGGAGTGACGTGTTCTAATGGTTGTCGAAGTCGCGCGCCCTTCCCACATCTTGGAGGGGATTGATAACGTCCGCCCGATCCATTAGTTGACCATCTTCAACGACAGCGCAGCTAGCCAACCTGTCGGCTCTTTCATTTATCGTACTGAGTGGATTGACTCTCCTACCAGGACGGATGCGACGTGCGCAATAGGTGGAGTTGTTGCATCCGTTTTAAAGAGTCGCATATTTGTCCAAGGACGGGGTAAACCATGCGAGTAAGAGCCGTATTCAAATTTCTATTCATGGGGAAGGACACACCGGAAAACAAACCACTGCTGCCTAACAGTTACTATAAGGAGAAAGAAAGGCTATGGAAGAATAGCCGGACAGATAGCACGGGCACCATAGACTCAACATCTCTGGCTGGCATCCACATTACCAGAAGGAAAGTCTATGGGAGAACAGCCGGACAGATAGCACGGGCACCATGGACTCAACATCTCTGGCTAGCATCCACATTACCAGAAGGAAAACTTCTACGTCAAACCTAGATCCAGTCTGCTCTAGACGGAATGTGTTAGCCACGGCGCAGTTTCAGGGAAAAAATCAGGACGCACACTCGAGTGCAGACTATGCTTAGTCACATATTGTGCCATGATGTTGTTACTAACTCTCCATCATGATGCAGGACGAAGAGTCAAGTTCGCGTCATCAAAAGACCAGAACGTAGAAGGAGAAGAAAGGGAGCAAGAATAAGAAAAATTTTTTTTTTTTTTCACCTTTCTTCGTGTTTTAATTTCCAACGTGGTTTTTTTTCTATATTTCTATAAAGAAAATTATGAAAGGATAACACTGGCTTTGATCAGTAAACGATTTTTAATACAGATATTTTTAGTCTTATCATGTTGTCATAAATCTCTATAGGAGAATATGAGCCTTCGATGATAGATTGTCTTATGTTCTTATTGTCTCTATGCTCTTTATTTGTCAAGTTGTTTTTTTTTTCTTTTCAGAAAACAGACCTAATGGAAAAATACGATATTACGTATTTCACAGATTTGATTTAAAATGGAGCCACCAAACAGAAGAAATAAGTTTAGTTTCATTGCATTCTATAACAATAAATTATCCAAACGTTTTCAACTGTTTTGTATAATAGTGTTATTTCTAGTTGTACTAGTTCTACCATCCCTAAAAGTAGGAGTAAGACCATTTAAAATAGGAAAAGTTGACTGGTCTTCTCTGTTTGCACCGACAGAAGAGTTCTACAGTCCAACCTGTGGCAATGTTTTAGACAAGGCGGTCAAAGGTCACTGGGTCAACAAAGATGTCTCCCAACAGGAAGCGGAGGAGCTTTATACCTTTTTTAGAAATGCCAGAAACTATAAGGGCGTTGAGGGGAGACTGCAGCGTGAAGATGGTCGTTGTGGTGAGTCATTTGTTATAATGAATGTTTATATAGATTATATACTGCTTATTTGACTTTATAACTCTCGTTTCCATGTCTTCTTTGTTTCCTTTTTCTTGTTATTGCTCCTCCTTGAACAGGAGCATAGTGTGACCAGCTACTCAAAAGTCACTACCTGCGTTATGATCAGAGTCAACAGCAGCTATTCATGATCCAACTCCACCTCCGGTTGGTGACTATGGAAACAAACCTGAGTTAAGATCAACTTACCAATCTGGCCAAGTAAGAAGGAATCAGAGTTAGGATCGGCTTACCAATCTGGCCAAGTAAGAAGGAATCAGAGTTAGGATCGACTTACCAATCTGGCCAAGTAAGAAGGAATCAGAGTTAGGATCGACTTACCAATCTGGCCAAGTAAGAAGGAATCAGAGTTAGGATCGGCTTACCAATCTGGCCAAGTAAGAAGGAATCATAGTTAGGATCGACTTACCAATCTGACCAAGTAAGAAGGAATCAGAGTTAGGATCGACTTACCAATCTGGCCAAGTAAGAAGGAATCATAGTTAGGATCGACTTACCAATCTGACCAAGTAAGAAGGAATCAGAGTTAGGATCGGCTTACCAATCTGGCCAAGTAAGAAGGAATCAGAGTTAGGATCGACTTACCAATCTGGCCAAGTAAGAAGGAATCAGAGTTAGGATCGACTTACCAATCTGACCAAGTAAGAAGGAATCATAGTTAGGATCGACTTACCAATCTGGCCAAGTAAGAAGGAATCATAGTTAGGATCGACTTACCAATCTGACCAAGTAAGAAGGAATCATAGTTAGGATCGACTTACCAATCTGGCCAAGTAAGAAGGAATCATAGTTAGGATCGACTTACCAATCTGACCAAGTAAGAAGGAATCAGAGTTAGGATCAACTTACCAATCTGATCAAGTAAGAAGGAATCAGAGTTAGGATCGACTTACCAATCTGGCCAAGTAAGAAGGAATCAGAGTTAGGATCGGCTTACCAATCTGGCCAAGTAAGAAGGAATCAGAGTTAGGATCAACTTACTAATCTGACCAAGTAAGAAGGAATCAGAGTTAGGATCAACTTACTAATCTGACCAAGTAAGAAGGAATCAGAGTTAGGATCGGCTTACCAATCTGACCAAGTAAGAAGGAATCAGAGTTAGGATCAACTTACCAATCTGGCCAAGTAAGAAGGAATCATAGTTAGGATCGACTTACCAGTCTGACCAAGTAAGAAGGAATCATAGTTAGGATCGACTTACCAATCTGGCCAAGTAAGAAGGAATCATAGTTAGGATCGACTTACCAATCTGACCAAGTAAGAAGGAATCAGAGTTAGGATCAACTTACTAATCTGACCAAGTAAGAACGAATCAGAGTTAGGATCAACTTACCAATCTGACCAAGTAAGAAGGAATCAGAGTTAGGATCAACTTACCAATCTGATCAAGTAAGAAGGAATCAGAGTTAGGATCGACTTACCAATCTGACCAAGTAAGAAGGAATCAGAGTTAGGATCAACTTAACAATCTGACCAAGTAAGAAGGAATCAGAGTTAGGATCAACTTAACAATCTGGCCAAGTAAGAAGGAATCAGAGTTAGGATCAACTTACCAATCTGACCAAGTAAGAAGGAATCAGAGTTAGGATCAACTTACCAATCTGGCCAAGTAAGGAGGAATCGAAGACTAAATAGGAAGGCATCTCTGTACTTTAAAATGGCGTCCTGAGGCCGGAGGTGTCGGACTGAAAGATGCAATTTTTTTGTACATCAAAACAAATAACACCAGGGCTAAATCTAAGAATAGAAAAAATGTTTATATCTTCTCAACATTCCTGTATGGTGCAGATGCATAAAACGGACATTAGACAAGAAAACAAAAACAGCAAATTAAAGCTTTTGAAATGTAGATTTATAGGAGAATATGAAGAATTGAATGGAAAGAAAATTAAATAAAAAACAAATGATGAAGTCTTAAAACAACTAAAAATGAAAAGAATACTACAAAACACAATTAGAACAAGACAAATTATACTTTTGGCGCATGTTAAAAGACACAGGAGCCTATTATAAGTAATCTTGGAAGGGAAAATACAAGGTAAAAGAGGCAGAGGCAGACCAAGAGTAACATGCACGAGTAATATCAAAAGATGGACAAATTAGGTTATGACAACCTGCATTATCGAAGCAAGAAACAGAGTGGAATGGCGCTCCGTGGTAGCTAACCTTCGATGCGGAGACGGCACTCAATGATGATGATGATTTATGCTTAATTAACGTCCCTTTAAGGTGGTTGTTGAAGAGGATTTCTCGCAGGGAGAATTGTTAAGATAAAGAAGAGAGTTTGTACATTGAAGTGTTGCAGAGAGCAGATGTGTCTAGATTTCTCGCAGGGAGAATTGAGAAGTTAAAGAAGAGAGTTTGTACATTGAAGTGTTGCAGAGAGCCGATGTGTCTAGATTTCTCGCAGGGAGAATTGAGAAGTTAAAGAAGAGAGTTTGTACATTGAAGTGTTGCAGAGAGCCCATGTGTCTAGATTTCTGGATATAGCAATTATTGAATGTACATCATTCAGAAGACACAGCAGCTTACTAAAATTAATCTTGGAAGAATACAAGAAATACAAGGTAAAAGATGCAGAGGCAGACCAAGACTAACATGCAGGAGTAACATTTAAACATGGACAAGTTCGCCTGTGGCAACCTGCACCATCAAAGCAAGAGACAGAGCGGAATGGCGCTCTATGGTAGCCAACTTTTGATACAGAGATGGCACCTAATGAATGAAGAAGATCTTTGACAGAAACAAATTATTGCTATTATTATGTCAAACCATTCTAGCAGACAATAGAAACTATCGTTCCGGTTTTCTCTCACTGACGAGGTTTGCTGTGAATTGTCTGCAGTACTGGAGAATAAATGCCGCATGCCCTGTGTAGTAGTTACAAGGTGGTCGAGTGAGCGTTATGCAAACAAACAAAATTATAATGAACAGCAACAAGAGCATAGTTCCCATCGTCACAGAAAGGCAAATAATAAATACACACAATTTTATTACAAATAAAAGCATTAACTTCACACAGAAGCTAATATTTTTCAGTATTGCTCCCACATAAAATAGATTCCCTTTCTGTAGGTAACGTAAGACTGAATGGTGCTGGTGAAAATAGTAAAAAGACGTTCCCATACAGAGCCCTGTGTGACCCTAATGGTAGTTTGCCCTGTTGCTTTGAGCACCACTGTGTGTCCAAACCTGTGGATGAATGTAGATGTCAGAACTGTTACGACTTGCGTCAAAAAATACACGCAGAGTTCTCTACATGGATTCCTACAGATCCTTCGTGCCAGGTAAAGATATTTGTGTGAGTTTGTAAACTCACTATGAGTTTTTCTTCTCAATAATTACTGTTATAATTATATCTTTGTAACGTATTTAACGGGGTTAGGAGAACAAAGACAACCCTCAATGTTTGTGATGTACATCAACATAATCAGAGGTAGTAGTAGTACGTGCACTTGTTCATATCCTTTTTGAGATTTGTAGATGGAGATTGGGTGGTCTAGAAGTAAGGCGTCGATCTCAGGACAGAAAAGTACCAGGTTCGAAACGCGCTACAAGTAGTGGCCTTTTCCACTTCAATCTTGTGATTTCTTCTTGGCTTTACCCCCCCCCCCCCCCTTTTTCAGTCTCTAGGTAGTAATATCCGATGTCTAGAATTCTAGGATGTAACGAAAATAAAACCCAGAAGGTCCTGTCGTAAAAGTTGTAAAGAGTAGGTCCAAAATGGCCGCTACCTAGGCAAGTATTGTATGTAATTGGCATTTGGCATAACCAGGTCCGCCCACTTGATAGATCTCTTGATAGATCTCTTGATAGATCTCTTATAGATCTCTTGATAGATCTGCTTTAGATAGAATGCGATCTTTACTGATGATGATGAGACACTATTTATGAGCCAGGATCAATGGCGTCTTTTTCCATTCTTGCTCTCTCTCTCTCTCTCTCTCTCTCTCTCTCTCTCTCTCTCTCTCTATTAATATGAAAGATGATGTTGATGGTACAGAATCAATGGCGTTCTTTTCCATTCTTGCTCTCTCTCTCTCTCTCTCTCTATTAATATGAAAGATGATGTTAATGGTACAGAATCAATGGCGTCCTTTTCCATTCTTGCTCTCTCTCTCTCTCTCTCTCTATTAATATGAAAGATGATGTTGATGGTACAGGATCAATGGCGTCCACCGCTAAGAAGAGTAATGAATACATTCTGAAAGAGGCCAAAGCAAAAATAGAGCTAGTATCCAGTATTAAGAAGAAAGAATCATCATTTTTTGACCATATAAAGAGAAGGAAACAGCTGACATATATTGCGACAAATGGGGAAATTGAGGGACGAAGAGAAATAGGGAAGCAAAGAGAAAAGATAGTGAGACTATTTTAATTGATTTGATGTGAATTAGAAGGACACACGAGGATACGGGAATCGCTTTCAAATTGTGTAAGGATGTAGTGCTGAAGTAGAACTCACAATCACAACCGATACCATTCGGACAACACTTAAAAGGTCACGCAACACTGCTCCTGGTCCCGATGGTGTTCGGTAGGATGACATAAGCGATTTAGCTTATAGGCGATTTAGATGACGACGACTTGACAAAACTGGCTAATGAGTTTAATGCCAGCGTTCGGAGTGGCCAGATTAAGGAGGAGTGGCTACACAGCTACTTACTACCGCTACCGATGCCAAACAAGGACCATTCTAAGAGCAGTGCCTACAGAATCATCACAATGCAGAACACTGCGGGCAAACTGCTGTAGAAAATAGTTGCCCGTGTCCTCACCTGTCACCTTGAACAGAAACGCGCATTCCCACCCACACTCGGAGGTTATAGATATAACAAAGAGACATGGCTCAATGCGGCAGTCTTTGCCTATGACGTCTTCGAAGGCTTCCACAGTCGAGAGGAGACATGTGCTGCTGCTATAGATCTGGAGGATGCATACAACAGGGTACCATTTTAATACCTCATGCATATGCTCCTCAAACTAGCGGTTCACCACTTCCTCATTAGATGGATCGCTGCGGCACTGTTTCTGAGGAAGGTGATACTCAGATGTGGAAGTTGGTCTTCCGAGCCAACATCCATTTATCCAAGGCTGCCAAAAGGCTCACCATTGTCACCAGTTCTATTTAACGTGTACACAATACCTATCACGGAACAACAACTGGATGGGAGGGGAAGAACTATGACTTTTGCTGATGATATTCTGGTATATCGACAGGGAAGAGACAGACGGGGAATCGCCTCCACAATGCAAAACGAACTCGATCGCATTTCTTCCTGGTGTGGGGTTTCAGGTGCCTTGGTTAATCCTAATAAAGCATCAGTTTCATGGTTCTCCCTTAACAATCATATCATTAATACGACCACACCGGTAGTACGAATGGGAGCTGATGAGGTGACCAGGGACAAGTTGATGACATACCTCAGAGTTAAGTTTGATCGCAGACTGTGTTTTCGGGACCACGTCAACCATGTGATAACAAAATCCCGCAAAGGATTAGCCGCCTTGAAGGTCATGGCAGCTGCCAACATCGAGCAGAGGCTACTTACTCTTCTGTTCCAGGGATTAATCCTCGCACCAATCGAGTATGCCCTGGCAATTCTTACTGTCAGTACGACTCAAATTAATAGGCTGGAGAAAATACAAAATGAAGCCATGCACATTATCTTGGGATGTACAAGGGACACTCCCTGTGTAGCAATGAGGTATCGTCCTGACTTTCTAACCATGGATGACAGAATCAAGATCTGGAGAGCACGAGCATACTGAAGATTAGTACAGATAAAGAGCTCAACACAGGGAAAGGTGCCAGGCTAAAAAGAGGCAAATCACGGGTGGGCCGAGCAGAAGATGTCATCAAACAGGTCTGTGGGCGTGCTAATATCAGCGTTGGCGAGGAGTGGATACCGGTGCCTACGTCATCCAAGGGGACTTTCTCGTGTATTGTCACACTCGACAGGAAAAATAGGGAACATAACCCGGTCGCGGTTAATGCTGAGGTTAATCTGCGACACAACCGATGAGAAGGATGCAGTCATCTATACAGACGGATCTGTTAGACGACACCAAAGAAGTGCATGGACATTTATAGCACGATCGGCAGGCAGAATAGTTAAAGAAGACAGTGGTACATACGTCATGACCACGAGTAGCATGACAATAGAGGTGATGGCAGTGACAAGGCATTCAAATGGTCAGAGTCACAAGACTACACCCACGCCTGTATACTGAGTGATTCGATGAGCATGATAAATAGAGTGGAGGCAGGCCCTGTACGCATGCAATGGGTAGAGTCATTGCAGAAGTCGAAAATACGTAAGGTCATCATTGTCTTTGTCCCTGTACATGCGGGAGTACGGGGAAATGAAAGTGCGGACAGGTTGGCTAGCTGTGCTGTCGTTGAGGACGGGCAACCAATGGATCCGTAGGATATCATCAATGCCCTCCGAGATGTAGGAAGAGCACATGACTTCGACAAACACACGTCACTTCTTCGGATGATGGAAATGGGAGTTAAGATGAGCACATCCAGAAATTAGAAACTTAGTGGCCGTGTAAGAAGACTTATCAACCAACATAGAACTGGAGTCGTCGGTCGCTGGACAGTGCGGGATTTGCTGAGGATCTGAGCACCTATGGATATGTTCGGAGTGCAATGATGATGACCCGCAAATAACTCAATAACTCAAACGAGAAAAGATACCAAACAGCCTAAGAGAATGACTTGGCAGAAGGTCAACAACAGAAATGATAAATAACTGTCGAGATCGAAAGTTGTGGAGAGACATGATCACCTACGCTAGTAGGCTTGGTGCTTGATGATGAAGTGGAATTAAATATTTCATTCCTTTTTCGTTTACTTTCGTATACTTCATATTCATTTATTTATATTTTATTTGTACTTTTCATGGTTCCTTTCAATACACGGTTTTGAATCACACTTCTTTAGTCTTTTATGTCTATATGGCATCTTATTTTGTGTCTATTTACATGCTGGTGTTAGATATTTCTGAACTCTTTATATATTTCTTCAGACCTGTAGTCTAATTTGCTTTTGTTTTGTTCGAGACGAAGACCTTCTGATAGAAACGTTCGTTCTTTGTCTAACGTGCCTTGTTCGCAAGGCTGAAATGTCTTAGTTGTTTATTGTCTTTCATTGCATCTTCTACCAAGCTTGACTCCCGGTTGTATGTCTTGTAAACGTCACTCCATCATTGACCGTATTACTCCACAATAAACGATTATAGAGAGCTTTCAATATTTTTCTTGTGAAACTGTAAGGTTTTCACAAGTGCCATCAAAGCAAAACTTTTAGCTTCTTCCTTATCTTAAATATCCCCATTACCAAACATGTAGACTTACAATTTCCCGAAGGTCAGGGACTTAAAATGGTCCATTTATGACAGAACCGTATGACTCTGACTCTTAAGTAACAAGAACGAGAAGTCCAAAATAGTAATTTATTTAACGAACGTTGTCTCATAAAACTATATAAAGCGTTCATCATCATCATGTACCCTGCCGGTTGGCGTAGGCGATCATGTCCCTCCACAATCTTCTATCTACAGTGCATCGTATCAGTTCTGTTGTTGACTGTTTTCCATGCCATGACACCAAGCTATCCAGTATTTTCTCTCTTTGTCGTCCGCGATCTCTCTTTCCTTTTATTTTGCCAGTTGTAACCAAGTATTCCAACTTTCCTCTTCTCATGATGTGCCCAAAATGTGATATGTGATATAAAGCGTTAGTAACGGCTAATCTATATTTTAATTCTTAAAGCTGTTAACATTAGCTGTGTTCGACAATGATTTTACTTTTCACTTTAACAAAATAGTTATATCTCGTATCAACCACTTTCTCAAAGATCTCTCTCTTTTATTCATTTATTATCGAACAGAATAGTAATCTTTCATTAGACAAGAAAACAGAACAGAGAATTGAAGCCTTTGAAATGTGGATATATAGAAGAATAGGTAGAACTGGATGGAAGGAAAAGAAAACAAGCGATAAAGTCTTAAAACAACTAAAAATGAAAAGAGAACTACTAAACACAATTCAACAAGACACATGCGATTTTTGGTTCATGATAAAAGACACAACAGCCTACTAAAAGTAATCATCGAGAGGAAAATACAAGGTAAAATAGACAGAGGCAGACCAAGACTAACATGGTCGAGTAACATCAAAAGATGGATAAACCAGCTTATGACAACCTGCGCCATCAAAGCAAGAGACAGCAGAATGGCGCTCCATGGTAGCCACCCTTCGTTGCGGAGATGTCACTCGATGATGATGATGATGATTAAGTCCCGCCTCCTCATCGAAGAGCCATTTTTCTCTGTCTCTTGTCTTGATGGGTCATGTTGTCATAGGTTCACCTGTCCATCGTCTGATGTTATCAGTCTATTTTAGTCTTGGTCTGTCTCTGCCTCGTTTTCCTTGTATCTTTCCTTTCCAAGATGACATTCAGTTGGGCACTCTGTCTCCTACTCCTACTATTTTAATTAATTATTCATTTCTCATGTTAACTCTTATTTTCACATTAACTATTATTTGAAGGCACATCATCTCAGAAGTGTTTTTCCCTCCTTTGATTTTAATTTTCGGATTTAAAACTGGCAGCTTCCTTTTGGCCCAAATACTGAGTTGTATGTTGCTCATTTTTTAGTCCAAATTAGTACCCGAATTTAAATTTACTTGATACAGACAGATCACACTTTGACGAATAACAGACATATCTAGTCTTGTTCTGATATGTCTGTGGTTGGTTTTCTGCCTTTATTGTCCGGGGCAGGGATAAGTGGTGATAAGAACTCTTGCTCTGTCTCTGTCTTATTAATACCAAATACCAGCAAAATGTATGTTTACACATTTCTGTATTAATTTACTTGTATTTTAAGCTTACAGATTCATTGCCATTAACCAATAAAAAGGTTTCATTTTAAACCTCAGATTTTGATTTTTGAAGGCGAAGAGGACACGTGTCGAGTTCTGAAGGATTTGACTGTTTACTTTATTGGTGACTCGTTTGTGCGTCATCTCTTCCTCGCAGTTCTGGATCTAGTCAGAATAAACAAACCTTTTGGTATACTTAAGGAAAATATGACAACAGGTAATAGTTAATTATATAATTATATAATTATGTTTACACCATATATGTGTTATATGTTCATCATTGTCTGCGCAGTTAGTGCCTCTCTTTCTAAGACATTCAACCATTGTTATATACCTCATCATCTTCTTCTACCTCTTTCCTTCCTCACTTGCCTTTCAGCGTCGTGGGGAGATATAATTTGCGGTCTTTTGCGTTTCTGTTCGTTTCTGCTGCTGTTATGTTTCGTAGTGCTTTTAATATTACATCATATTTCATAGTCGATCCTTGGGTCTGGTATTCTCCAACCGTTTATTGAGGCCTCGTTGTGTTGTGTTTTGATCACTCTGCCTTGTCACGTGGCCAAACCATTTTGTCTATTGTTTCTTTATATATTCTATGACGGTGGCTACTCCTAGCTTTTTTCTCTTTTCTTCATTTATGATCCTGTCTCTCAGGCTGTTACCTGTCATTCATCTAACACATTTCATATCAGTAGACATATGATATCCAACTGCAACTGCAAATATGTTTGGGGGGCATCGTTTATCTGACAATAACCAAGAGACATAGATAAATATAAAGTGTAACAAAGCATACCAAGTTATTGGCCAAGTATCAACACTATTGAAAAACAAAGCAATAACTACGGAAGCAAAAAGGGCAATATACAAATCAATTTTTCTACCAACTCTGTGCTATCAGTGCCAGAATTGGACGCTGGACTGTAGAACAATAAGAAAGATAACGACCACCGAAATGAAATGTGTCAGAAGAATGACAGGAAACAGCTTAAGGGACAGAGTAAGAAACACTGACCTGAGGAAGAAACTCGAAATTGAACCAGCCATCGAATACATAAAGAAACAATAGATAAATTGGTTCGGCCACATAACAAGACAAAAAGAACTAACAATGACTCAAAGAGCCTTAAATAAACGCTACGAAAACGCCAGATTAAGAGGAAGACCGAGAAAGAGATGGATAAAGGGAATACTAGAATCACTAGGAGGGATAACACCAGAAGAGGCCAGCAGGAGAGCAAAGAATCGCAGATTGTATCTCCCCTTGACGCCAACAGCAACGGAGGAAGGATAGAAGAAGTAGAAGAAAATCGTTTATCTTAATATGAACAAATGGTGAGCGAATGATAGTTGGACAGAAGGAGAAGTGGCAGTTCTGAAATTGGATATAAAATGTCTACCGATGAGGATAAGTACAACTGATCATTTTATTGAATGTAGCAGGATTTGTGCTTGATATCCAAAGAGGCAGGGAAACAATTATGATCATGCTGAGTGGCGGCATACCAGGTGGAGATACACGAAAATAAATAACAAATATGATACATCGTCTTTACAGGCAAGACAGGTCTGGAAACCTTAACGAGGGACAGATATCAGTTGTCTGTGAGACATCCGGGTTGGAGAGAGTACCTTTTTCTTTTCGAATGGTCTTGGTGGGTTCACTCTCGAGAACGTTTTTACAGCTCACGTTGCTTCTTTAGATCCGAGCAGAATTATCTCCACTTGGTTCTTTAATGGCACTTCTAGTTTCTCTCTACACAACTCGGTGACCTCTTCTCTCGAATTCTCTTTCAGACCTTCACATCTCTTTTCCACCTTTCCTGTTCCCTTTCTATCCACTTGTATATTACAGCCAGGGGACTGGTTGCTCTCGAGGCAAGCCGCCGGTCGCGAGACAGAGAAGTTGTGGGTTCAAATCCCGGCTATACCGGTTGGGATTTTTATTTATGATTTCTCTCTGCGGCAACCACACCTGGTCTCAGCAGCGAGGCCCGGTTTGAAACGTCAATTACTCATCGACGGAAAAAAAAATATGAGTACCTCCGAAGTCGGAGTTATCTGCATGTGTGGCGAGGGACTCCTGTGCACACGGCTGCCAAGGAAAAATGGATTAACACGCAAAATTCAGTTCCTTGTCGCTAGAGACTTCGTCAGAGGTAAAAGCTGGCGAACGAAAAAAAAAAAATTACAGCCACTCCTTCATAGAACCACATCCGTTGCCATAGGACATCACATTTTCTTATAGAGACTGACAATACTTTCATTTTTACCCTTCACCATTTTCTTTAGTGTTAACCTTTCTAGGCCAATTTTTAAATATATAATCTATTATGTTGTACGTGCGCATCTCTCGTTGATTTAATTTGAAAAGCTGGTCTGCCAATGTCTTGTGTTACTCGCAAACTGAACATATTTGATTTATACATTTTTTTTTCTTTATTTTCTTGAAATCGGAGATAGGCTTAAACTAATCTTTGTTTTGAGTTAAACACGTATCATGTGGAATTGGAGCTGCGATAGCTCAGTGGTTAGAGAACTGGACTACAAAGGACAAGGAGTAGGATTCGATTTCAACAGACGGCCTCCGGGTTCACCAAAAGTGTTTAATGGGTACCGGATTTTTTTCTGGCAAAGTGAAGCGGCACGGGCGTAATACCGACCACATTACCCTAAAAATATTGTGCCGAATGTCTGAAAAATTTATGGTCACGAACACTATATTCCCAAAACGCCACTTGGCGTGACGGGGGTACTTTACTTTTTTACATGTGGGATTATCGACACCGTGTGCTACTGGGGTCTCATTATGAGGGAAGTAAAGAATAGTGACACTGTGACCTTCCAGGCATGTCGTAAGAGGCGACTAAGGAGATTGATTGATGGCTTGACAAGCTGTCATTGTAAAAAAGTATATTATGGAAACAGAACCATATATTTTAGAAGCAGTGATCTCTGCAATATGTGCCATTTTGGCACGCTAGGTTTCTGTTTTTGAGATTGTGGTTCTGCCCTATGTGCCGTCTTCGGCTCGAAAGGACAATAGATAGATAGATAGAATTATCGACTGTGATTAATATAGTAAGTTAAAGGGATCGATATAATAATCCTCGTTAGTGTTAAGAATGTTAACCTTTGGAAGGTCAAGAAAGATTCATCATCATCATCATCATCATCAAGTACCGGGCCTACTGGCGTAGGTGATCATGTCTCTCCACAACCTTCGATCTCGGCAGCTATTTATCATTTCTGTTGTTGACCTTCTGCCAAGCCATTCTCTTAAGCTGTCTGCTATTTTTTTCTCTTTGCTTCACTCTATCACTTCGTCTCTCAATTTTTCCAGTTGTTACAATATATTCCAGTTGTTCTCTTCTCATTACATGACCAAAAAATGATGATTGTTTCTTCCTAATATTGGAAATTAGCTCTCTTTTTGCTTTGACCTCTCTCAGAACATCTCCATTACTCTTCTTAGCTGTCCATGGTACTCTCAACATTCTTCTGTAAAACCACATTTCTACAGATTCCAATGATTTTCTTGTCTGTTGTCCTATTGTCCATGATTCGCATCCATATGTTAAGACTGGCTCTACATAACATTTAAGAACTCTTTTTCTTGTTTCTATAGTCAAAAATGGATTGCATAGTATCTTCCTCATTTTTTGGAAAGCTTTTGCCTGAGCCATTCTGCATCTCACCTCTTTTGTACATCTTCCGTCCGAGGTTAACAAAGTTCCCAAATAGTTTTAAATTCATTTACATGTTGTAAAATTGTTCCACTTGTCTTTATTTTACACTGAGGTGATGTCTTTTTCTTTGTTGCTACCATTACCTCTGTCTTTTTGCTATTAAGGCTGAGTCCTTTATTTTTGCTTTCTTTCACTATGATGTCCAACATTTCTTGTAACTCATTTTCACTCTTAGCGATTAAGACTGTATCATCAGCATACATTAGATTATTTATATTGTGACCTCCAATTGTTATTCCAGGCATGTCCCTTATGTATCTTAAAATAATCTCACTATAAATATGAAACAAATCTGGTGACAGCACACAAACTTGTCTAACACCCTGCTTTATTTGTTGAAACATTCCCAATTGGTTTCCAGTTCTTATGGCCGCTGTTTGTTGACAGTTCATGTTCTTTATTATTCTTAGATCATTGTTGTCTACGTTTATGCTTTCTAAAATGTTGATTGTTTCTTGGTGCTTTACTTTGTCAAATGCCTTGGTGTAATCTATGAAACATAGGTATATATCTGTTTTCACCTCTATGGCTGTTTCTACTAAAGATCTTATGATGTAAATGGCATTGCTTGTTCCTTTATCTCTAACAAAACCACACTGTTCATCGCTAATTTCTGGACTGATTTTTTTTTCTGGATCAAGAAAGATTAAAGGTATCTTAATATGGGAAACACTGGGACAGTTACGTACAAGGGAAACAAATATTGACTTTCTTTAGTTACACAAATAAGCCTGTTGTTGCCCTTTTAAGTTTAAATATGTTGGATGGTTTTAATATTATTCTACCTTGCTTCATGAGAAGAGGAAAGTTCGAATACATGGCTACAACCGGCAAAATGAAAGGAAAGAGAGATCGCGGACGACATAGAGATAACATACTGGATATCTTGGTGTCATGGCATGGAAAATAGTCAACAACAGAACTGATACGATGCACTGTAGATAGAAGATTGTGGAAGGACATGATCGCCTACGCCAACCGGTATGGCACATGATGATGATGATGATGACTGTGCTGCTGTCGCGTTAGCGTGACGCCTATGCCATCTATCGTCGTTAACTATGATTTTCAATCTACGAGATTCATTTAAGAACTGAATTCTTATGTTGCATACATTTTATTGATATCTGTATAATAAAGATTAAAAACAAGATTTCATTTATATCGGTAAATCTAATATTAAATAATATTAAATAAATCTAATGTTCATAAATCACAAATTTATATTTCTAATATTCTTAAATGTAATACTAATAGATCTAATATAAATACATATACTTTTCATAAATCTAATTTTAATTATTCTAATACTACTTATAAATCTTAAATAATAATCTAAAACTGATAAATATAAAGTTGATACATTTAATTTTAATAAATCCAATATAGATATTGATAGAGGCATTGATAAACAAGATTGGCAACTCTAACTTGATACATATGATATCTATGATGTATAATAACATTTATAAACATTAATATAAAAATCTAGTATTAATAATTGAATATTTTAAATATATTATTGATAAATCAAATATCAATAAATATAATATTTATAAATCTAGTATTGATAAACCTTACATAGATATATCTAGTATTGATAAATCTAACATGGATCTATCTATCTATCTATCTATCTATCTATCTATCTATCTATCTATCTATCTATCTATCTATCTATCTATCTATCTATCTATCTATCTATCTATCTATCTATCTATCTATCTATCTATCTATCTATCTATCTATCTATCTATCTATCTATCTATCTATCATCTATCTGTCTATCTGTCTGCCTGTCTATCTGTCTGTCTGTCAGTCTATTGACCTTTCGACCCGTAGCCGGACCATGCATAGACCCAGATACTCTTTCTCTTAAAGATATATAGGTAATATAGATAACAATATATAGGTATATATAGATAAATATAGTATTGATAAATCTAACATAGATAAATCTAGTTTTGATAAATCTAACATAGATAAATCTAGTATTGATAAATCTAACATAGATAAATCTAGTTTCGATAAATCTAACATAGATAAACTAGTTTTGATAAATCTAACATAGATAAATCTAGTTTTGATAAATCTAACTTAGATAAATCTAGTTTTGATAAATCTAACATAGATAAATCTAGTATTGATAAATCTAACATAGATAAATCTAGTTTTGATAAATCTAACATAGATAAATCTAGTATTGATAAATCTAACTTAGATAAATCTAGTTTTGATAAATCTAACATAAATAAATCTAGTACATGTATTGATAAATCTAACATAGATAAATATAGTATTGATAAATTTAACATAGATAAATCTAGTTTTGATAAATCTAACATAGATAAATCTAGTATTGATAAATCTAACTTAGATAAATCTAGTTTTGATAAATCTAACTTAGATAAATCTAGTATTGATAAATCTAACATTAATAAATCTAAGGCGATTCATTTCTATTTCAAGAACAACTGAAAGTATGTGACAAGTACTACAGATTTGGGCGAGACTGTAAACTTTCGATCATTCTGGATTCAGTTGAATGTGGTAACAAGGTACAAATTTATTTTACATCAGTGACTAGCATTAGCAAAGTTCCATAGTTTCATGAACATCGACACAGTAATGAGTGCCCTGGTCAGTACAACGTCAGGTCGGTAAGCATTATATTTGACTAAATATTTCGTGTACGTTTATTTTCGCAACTACGGTGTTGAAATAGTTAACGTTCGTGCCTGCTGATCACGTGACTGTACGGGCTCCGTTCTCAACTATATAGCTTTAGGGTTTACCTAGTCTACGACATATGTACCATAGGATTTGTCCAGTATAGCGTGGCTACTTGAGGCTCATGTCAATGATCGTGGGTAAGTATTGGTATATATTTCACCCGCCACAAAACGTGACTTTAATCTACTTGGGATATTCTTCTTGCCCATCGTTTAATCCACTTTTATTGTGAAGCGACCACACGTATAGAGATTTTAAATCTTTAGAAAATCTTGTGGCCTAAAATTCTGGGTGTAAGGGAATCTAGGGACGTGGGATCATGTCAAGTGTGTTGTCAACAATTTAATGTTCAGTGAAAGATAAAATCTACGGGTTCAACATGCCCAGCAAATCAAACGGAGATTTGTGTTTTCGTTTTAAAAAGAATTGCTCAATAAAATAAGAGAAGAATGATTGAAGTACAACAAAAGTACAACAAAAGTCCAACAAATTTCAAACAACAGATTTAAAAAAAATAATAAAATGCAAAATTAGATTCATATGTAGTGCTGTAACAAATTATAGTGAGACAGTAAAGAACGAACTCTGAGAAAACCGGAAGTACAATTAAAACTTCTGAACCTCCCACTGGAATGAAATTCTATTAGAATTACTATTATTAGAATTTACCAAAACAAATAAACTTACATCGTCTCTGCATCACCCCACGGTACAACAGTGAGGACCAAATAAAAACAAAAAGTGTATTACAACGAAGAACACTTTTTCCCTCGTTGCTACCTCTTTTTTTAGCAGAATCAGCAAGCTCGAAACTCTGGGGATCAAGACACGGATGATGAGAAGTGTGTGAGTGTGAGTGCTATCAGGGCATCTTCACGTGACGTTAAAAACAGCGAGCCATGTTTAGATGGTGTCCTGTATGATGATATCAAAGATTTGTTTGATAATGAGCTAGAGAAACTGGCTGACATCTACAATAATGGCGCCGAGAGTTCGGCGATTATCGAAGATTATTGACAGCTATTTGTTAACCTTTCCAAAACCTCGGAAAGACCTACGAAAGTTCAGGGTCACCGCATTATCCCCATCAAAAACACGTTGCGTAAGTGCTGGTAAAGATAGATTTCAGGAAGTTTGGGTTTACTTTAAAAATCGGCGTCTTTTTCAACCCATGTTTGGAGGCTCCAGTTACAGTAGAAAAACGTAGGGTAATGCTGCTTTTTTTCGCCCAAAAATGTGTACGAGGGCTTTCATTCGGACGTTGAGATGTGTGCTGTTGAGGACGCGTACAACAAGGTGCCCTTTTTTATTTCTTAATGACTCAGCTGCATGTGCTCGGTATCAGCTCAGTCCTCCTTAATTAGATAGCCATGGCCCATTTCCAGAAGCTCCTGCGACCTGTGGTCACAATAGCAGGGTCGGCGCACATCAGCTGACAAAGACCTAGCAGTTCTACCTCCTCGTGGTCTCCCCTGGTAACAGTCTGCGTCAAAACAGGCTGGCTAATAGAAGATGGATACAAATAATAATACATAAATATTTTTATATAGGGAACTTCCGAGGCGATAATAGGGAATAATAGAACAAAGAAGTATGTGTTAGCACTCGGAAAAAATGACAGACAAACAACAACAGAAAAAAAACAGAAAACAATATATGGTCCGAAGCAGGATTCGAACCCGTACTCCATGGCACCGCGCCTTGCCACGAGAAGCCGAACGCTTGGTACACTGCCACGCAGCTATAGTCCGTTCACATTCGTTTGCCGAGATGTTATGATTTATAATTCAAAAAGTTCTTGATGATTTCACATGATTTTTGGCATACGGTGTTAAAATGTCCATGTCACGAGAACATATGTGTTACTCGATGTCTAGCTATAACGGTTTTCTTAAAGCGGCGAATTCCTTTGATCTTTGCCCATGTAACTATTATTTTGACCCTAATCAAAATGTTTTACAGTAATCTAGTGCAACGATGACCCATAGGCGTGTCCATAAAATTTTACTTGGTGGCAAGTATACACATTTTAAATTATATATAGAACTTTTGATCGTAGAGTCAATTTGATATAGTTCCATGCTCTTGGTGTGAGTTTCCCAAATGTTGTCGCTGCCTTTCAAATACGTACATTTAGTTCCTCATCTAAGGAAAGTGTGGCTGTAATAGTGGATCCAAGATAGCTGAACTTCTGTACTGACTCAAGCAGGCTTCCATTCAAAGTAATGGTTGTTGGTTTGCTTATAACATATTTTTGATTGCTTGGGTGGTCTTGAACAATAAACTGTTTAACAAATCAACTAGGAAATTTTGCAAATCAAACTATTTATCTGTAGACTTAATCAGAGTAATGATCATTCAGAATCAGACGAGTCAAATAGGTCGATTACTGCTTTCGGCTGAACAAACAACAAACCATCCTTTTTCCAATATTCCTCTTCTTGTCGTAACACATGATCCTCACATTTTACCCAGTAGTCTTTATTTATATTTGATAGAGCCTGATTTGTAAGTGTCTCAACATCGCATAATTTGAAAGTTTTATTTGTATATGCTACGTGTCCTTTAACTTTTGCCCAAACTAGTTCTATAGGATTTAAGTGTGCATGATATGGAGGTAGTCTCAAACATCTATGGCCATGTTCTTGAATTAACTTGTCTATTTTAAATATCTTTGTACGTTGTGTCTGTTTTACAAGGCTAAGCAATTCGGGTTTCAAGTAGCTGTCGTTAACTTGTATGTGTTCTTTTATGAGCCACGTTTTGATTGCATCTTTTGTACTTGATGATGTTGGGATTCTATCTTCTACGTTAACTACGTTATGGTATGAAGCATTGTCCATTATCAGACAAGAAGGTCGATCTAATATTGGAAGGATACTTTTCTCGATCCAGTCTTTAAATATGTGCCCATTCATTTCGGAGTGGTAGTCTCTATTGTCTATGGATTTTGAAATGAAAACGAGATGAGCATTCTGCAACAACCCATTATGTCTGCTACCTGCATGTGCAACTATCAAACGTTGCCCTTTACTGCTTGGTACTGATCTTTTAATACTTCCATCTGCTAACTGCCATTCCTTTTCATTTGTATGATGAGCGTTGATCCAAGTTTCATCTAAATAAACAATATCATAATCATTTTCGCGCATTTCCTTCACTTCACGTAAATACTTGCTTCTAAGAGCTACTAGATATGGCTTCTCACAAATAATGTTTTTTCCACCAGCATACTTTCTAAAGGTGAAGCCTGCACTTCTTAATATTTTCCATAATGAAGTTTTTTATATTTCAATGTCGTTGTTAGTTTTCAGCCAAAGCTTCAACTTTCTAAGTGTCACTTCTTCGTTTATATCAAACATTCGACAGATTTCTCTTTTTACTAGGTCCTTATCAAAACTGTCTAACGTTTCTTTCCTTCCTTGCTTTCTTGCATTTGTTGGCAATAAATATCCGCTTCCTTTAACTATTCAATCAAATGAACGTTTACACAAACCTAAAATATGCATTGTTCTCTTCTCAGGGTTTGATAAAGAACAATAAAGATGTCCCTTTTACGCTCTCTGCAGAAGTATTGATAAATCTTTATAGCAATGTTATGCTCAGTAAAATATTTTGCCTTTATATTCATTCTCACATAGACTTGCAGAAGATAATATGGATAGTGCCGCCTCCTTTCTGTAAATATTGAGATTTGCCTCTGAATTATGACTCGAACTCGAGTCTACGGCCGTGATTTTGACGTCACATAATTTCCGGTTTCGGCTAAAATGTCATTTTGTGCTAAACGGGAAATTTCATATGTAACATTTCTTTATAAAAATTTATAGTGGAAACATAACTATTTTAGGACGGTGCGCATTCAGCCGTGAAGGTCATGCCTATATGTTAAAGAATCAGCTGTGAGATGTAAGCATCTACATAATCCCGCCGGTGTTTATAATATCGATTAACTTTTTTTTAATATAGGTTAAATAAGGCATCTTTGAAACTGGATCACATTTCTTTGATAAAAAAATATTTTTATAGCGACATTAGTATTCTAAACCTAACTTCAAAAGATCAATGCAAATGAACAATAAGTTTTTGAAAAAAATAAATTAATGTCTAGGCAAACGAATCTGAACGGACTATAACTAAAAAATTAGCTATTGTTACAAGTGTCTTACACGAAGGCGTTCCCATGACTATAGCATAGGGTTACGATCACAGATCGAAAATAACTTGTATTTCTTTACTTTCCTATTAATGCAAGTATCTCCCAGTAGGGCTGAATACTTGTGTTGCAGACAAACATTTATTGGACGAAACTAAACGAATAGTAGTTTCCAGTGGTTATATACTGGATACAAATAATAATACATAAATATTATTATATAGGGAACTTCCTGCCGTGCCATAGAGTACGGGTTCGAATCATGCTTTGGACCATATATTGTTCTCTGTTTTTTTCTGTTGTTGTTTGTCTGTCATTTTTTTCCGAGTGCTAACACATACTTCTTTGTTTTATTATCCCCTGGCTAATAGAAGCTAGGATCGCCGTGTTCCCTGTAGTGGTGGCTGTTTATTGCAGTACCTCTGGGCTGGACTAGTAGTTTCCCAGCATAACCTGGGATAGACGAACTCCAACTTCTTCAGTAAGAGCCGAGAATGTCAATAAAGCCGTTACGACCCGCCACATCAATGAGTCAAATGGCACCCTGCCCGCATAAACTCGTGGCATTACTTCAACAACAACAACAATAATGAAAGCCAAGAAAGGCCTCTCAGCACTGAGGGTAATGGCAGCGACAGACTGTGAACATCATCTTTTTGGCTTTATATATCAAGAACTCGTGCTCTCGATTATTGAGTATATACTGGCGATTCTATATGTCAGCAGCCTGCAGACTGAATGGCTGGCACCATGATCGAAAACCACACCAACACCAAGGATTGGTTTTCTTGTGAAGTTGGCCACATCAAGTGGGGCAATGTGGTATCTCCTCGATTTACTCAAAATCGCTAACACTAATGTCCCGTGTACTGCGAGTCAGTAATGCCCCGTGTACTCCAAGTCAGTAATGCCCCGTGTACTCCAAGTCAGTGTTGATGTGCAACATCCACTGCATAGTGAGACTGGGAGGAGAAAGGGCAGCGGGCTCAAAAGAGGAAAATCATGGATGGTGCGGGCTGAGGACATTGTTAAACAGAATTGTCCACTGGGCCAATGGAAGAGTAGATACGGGTGTCAGCAGAATTGTCTACGTCATTTTCTGGGTTCATCACTATCACCCCGTGGTTGAGGCGAAGATGTAGGTCATGATCTATGATAATGAGCGTTCGGTAGTTACTTACACTGACGGATCTTTTGTTCGGTAGTTACTTACACTGACGGATCTTTTGTTCGGTAGTTACTTACACTGACGGATCTTTTGTTCGGTAGTTACTTACACTGACAAATCTTTTGTTCGGTAGTTACTTACACTGACAAATCTTTTGTTCGGCAGTTACTTACACTGACAAATCTTTTGTTCGGTAGTTACTTACACTGACAAATCTTTTGTTCGGTAGTTACTTACACTGACAAATCTTTTGTTCGGTAGTTACTTACACTGACAAATCTTTTGTTCGGTAGTTACTTACACTGACAAATCTTTTGTTCGGCAGTTACTTACACTGACAAATCTTTTGTTCGGCAGTTACTTGCACTGACAAATCTTTTGTTCGGTAGTTACTTACACTGACAAATCTTTTGTTCGGTAGTTACTTACACTGACAAATCTTTTGTTCGGCAGTTACTTACACTGACAAATCTTTTGTTCGGCAGTTACTTACACTGACAAATTTTTTTGTTCGGCAGTTACTTACACTGACAAATCTTTTGTTCGGCAGTTACTTACACTGACAAATCTTTTGTTCGGCAGTTACTTACACTGACAAATCTTTTGTTCGGCAGTTACTTACACTGACAAATCTTTTGTTCGGCAGTTACTTACACTGACAAATCTTTTGTTCGGTAGTTACTTACACTGACAAATCTTTTGTTCGGCAGTTACTTACACTGACGGATCTTTTGTTCGGTAGTTACTTACACTGACAAATCTTTTGTTCGGCAGTTACTTACACTGACAAATCTTTTGTTCGGCAGTTACTTACACCGACGGATCTTTTGTTCGGCAGTTACTTACACCGACGGATCTTTTGTTCGGTAGTTACTTACACTGACAAATCTTTTGTTCGGCAGTTATTTACACCGACGGATCTTTTGTTCGGCAGTTACTTACACTGACGGATCTTTTGTTCGGTAGTTACTTACACTGACAAATCTTTTGTTCGGCAGTTACTTACACCGACGGATCTTTTGTTCGGTAGTTACTTACACCGACGGATCTTTTGTTCGGCAGTTACTTACACTGACGGATCTTTTGTTCGGTAGTTACTTACACCGACGGATCTTTTGTTCGGTAGTTACTTACAACGACGGATCTTTTGTTCGGTAGTTACTTACACCGACGGATCTTTTGTTCGGCAGTTACTTACACCGACGGATCTTTTGTTCGGTAGTTACTTACACCGACGGATCTTTTGTTCGGTAGTTACTTACACCGACGGATCTTTTGTTCGGTAGTTACTTACACTGACGGATCTTTTGTTCGGCAGTTGCTTACACTGACGGATCTTTTGTTCGGCAGTTACTTACACTGACGGATCTTTTGTTCGGCAGTTACTTACACCGACGGGTCTTTTGTTCGGCAGTTACTTACACCGACGGGTCTTTTGCTTTAGTTCGGTAGTTACTTACACCGACGGGTCTTTTGTTCGGCAGTTACTTACACCGACGGGTCTTTTGCTTTAGTTCGGCAGTTACTTACACCGACGGGTCTATTGCTTTAGTTCGGCAGTTACTTACACCGACGGGTCTATTGCTTTAGTTCGGCAGTTACTTACACCGACGGGTCTATTGCTTTAGTTCGGCAGTTACTTTCACCGACGGGTCTATTGCTTTAGTTCGGCATTTACTTTCACCGACGGGTCTATTGCTTTAGTTCGGCAGTTACTTACACCGACGGGTCTATTGCTTTAGTTCGGCAGTTACTTACACCGACGGGTCTATTGCTTTAGTTCGGCAGTTACTTTCACCGACGGGTCTATTGCTTTATTTCGGCAGTTACTTTCACCGACGGGTCTATTGCTTTAGTTCGGCAGTTACTTTCACCGACGGGTCTATTGCTTTAGTTCGGCAGTTACTTACACCGACGGGTCTATTGCTTTAGTTCGGCAGTTACTTTCACCGACGGGTCTTTTGCTTTTGTTTGGTAGTTACTTACACTGACAAGTCTTTTGCTTTTGTTTGATAGTTTCTTACACTGACGGGTCTTTTGTTCGGCATTTACTTACACAGATGCGTCTTTTGTTCGGCATTTAGTTACACTGACGGCTCTTTTTGTTCAGCAGTTACTTACACTGACGACTCTTTTGTTCGACAGTTACTTAAACTGACGGCTCTTTTGTTCGACAGTTACTTACATTGACGGCTCTTTTGTTCGACAGTTACTTAAACTGACGGCTCGTTTGTTCGACAGTTACTTACATTGACGGCTCTTTTGTTCGACAGTTACTTAAACTGACGGCTCTTTTGTTTGGCATTTACTTAAACTGGCGGCTTCTTTGTTCGACAGTTGCTTACACTAACTGCTCTTTTGTTCGACAGTTACTTACACTAACGGCTCTTTTGTTCGACAGTTACTTAAACTGACGGCTCTTTTGTTCGGCATTTACTTAAACTGACGGCTCTTTTGTTCGACAGTTGCTTACACTGACGACTCTTTTGTTCGACAGTTACTTACACTGGCGGCTCTTTTGTTCGACAGTTGCTTACACTAACTGCTCTTTTGTTCGACAGTTACTTACACTAACGGCTCTTTTGTTCGACAGTTACTTAAACTGACGGCTCTTTTGTTCGGCATTTACTTAAACTAACGGCTCTTTTGTTCGACAGTTGCTTACACTGACAAATCTTTTGTTCGACAGTTGCTTACACTGACGACTCTTTTGTTCGGCAGTTACTTAAACTGACGGCTCTTTTGTTCGAAGTTGCTTACACTGACGCTCATTTATTCGACAGTTGGTGACACTGAAGGCTCTTTTGTTCGAAGTTGCTTACACTGACGCTCATTTATTCGACAGTTGCTTACACTGACGGCTCTTTTCTTCAGCAGTTACTTAAACTGACGGCTCTTTTGTTCGGCAGTTACTTAAACTGACGGCTCTTTTGTTCGGCAGTTACTTAAACTGACGGCTCTTTTGTTCGAAGTTACTTACACTGACGGCTCTTTTGTTCGGCAGTTACTTAAACTGACGGCTCTTTTGTTCGACAGTTTCTTACTCTGACGGCTCTTTTGTTCGTCAGTTGCTTACACTGACGGCTCTTTTGTTCGGCAGTTACTTAAACTGACGGCTCTTTTGTTCGACAGTTTCTTACCCCGACGGCTCTTTTGTTCGGCAGTTACTTACACTGACGGATCTTTTGTTCGACAGTTACTTAAACTGACGGCTCTTTTGTTCGGCAGTTACTTACACTGACGGAATGTCTATTTTTGAGAGAGAATCGCGTGTCAGAACTTCAACATCACACATTTTAAACGTCCTGTTCTGTTCTGCAACTTGTCCTTTGACGTGAGCCCAGACAGGTTCGATTGGATTAAGGTGCGCATGATATGCAGGGAGTCGAAGAGAGGTGTGGCTGTATTTCTCAATGATTTTGTCAACATGGTACACCTTTTTCTTATTCGTAATCTTCACAAGTTGTAACAATTCGGGTTGTTATATAAATGTGTCGTCAATTTTGACATTTTCATTCGCAAGCCATGTCCTAATTTGCTCTTTTGTATTTGATGCAGTAGTTACTTTGTCTTCCTCTGATACGACATTGTGATATGAAGTATTATCCATGACTATGCATGAAGGTCTCTCCAGGATTGGTAAAAGATCGTTCTCCAACCAGTGCCTGAAAATGTTTCCATTCATTTCAGTATGGTAGTCCCTACCGTCGGTACTTTTTGGTTGAAAAATAAGTCCCGCATCATGGACAAGGCCGTTTTCAGTGCTTCCAGCATGCGTTAATATAATGCGCTGGCCTTTGCTGCTCGGAATTGTTCTTTTGAGTTTGCCATTTACTGACTGCCACTCTTTAGCATAGGTGTGGTGTGCGTTGACCCATGATTCGTCCAAATATACAATATCATACCGTTCACTCCGCCGCTCACAGATCTGTCTCAGGTATTTGCTTCGAGCAATGACCAAGTGTGGTTTTTCACAAATAATGTTCCTGCCCCCAAAAGTTTTTCTGAAAGTGAAGCCGGCTCCTCGCACAATCTTCCATAGAGTACTTTCAGAAATGTCAATATTGCAGTCTGCATGCAATTTTAATTTCAAATTCCTGAGAGTAACAAGTACATTATTAGCAAACATGTTCAATATCTCACGTTTTATGACATCCATGTCAAAGCTGTCGACTTTCCTTTTCCTTCCTTGATTGACATGAGTGCACTCTGAGTCTTGTTTAATCCAACGAGAAAATGACGATCTATTAAGACCAAGCGCGAGTTGCGTTCGTCTATCTGGGTCATGAATATCACAATATAAATGCCCCATCTTGGATTCCCTAAGGAAGTGCTGATATAGTAAAAATGTAACATTTTGAATAGTTATAAATTTGCATTTCAAACTCATTGTAATTTAGATATAAATATTGGTATTTAAAGTCAATAAATTGTCTACCGAGTCTTCACAAAATTAATAAAGATACGCCTTCCCTTCGGTAATTAATGCCAAGGCCGTGGTGCGTCATGTCGTTCAATATTCAGTTTTATGCACGGGATTTTCCTGAAGTTAGTGTTTCTGCAATAGCCAAACTATTTTACGTGAACGACCGCACCAAATTAATGTATATATCCTAAAATGGTGTCAAATTCGAACAAGGTCAATTTAATATAGCCTAAAGAAAAAAACGTTTAAACTAGATCAAATTTCTCAGAGCAAAAAATATTTCTATAACGTCATCAATATTCTAAGATTGCGTGCAAATTTTGAAAGCAAATTAACAAACGGTTATCACGCAAAACTAATTCAGGAGTGATTAAGAATTTCTGAACGGACTATAGTTCTAGCAGGCAACCAGGGTATGTGGGTAGGGAAAGGTAACTATAGTTCGTTCCGAAATTCGTGCCCACAGAGTTGATCAATTATCTCGGAAACTGTTTGATGAATTTTAGTAATTCTGTTTCATGAAATCTTACTTTTTTCACCGACCTTAAGATTTTATAACATTTAAGTGCAAAGGTAGTCTGAATTTTGCACAAATCGTATTTTGTTATATAATTTTAGGAAACCGTGTGCTCTAAATATTAGATTTTACTGTAAATTATGTTAATTTTTTAACAAACCTCTCAGTGGAATTCGCCTTACAAGTTACGGTTCAATGAGCGCGAGATAGTGATAAGATTGTGTGGAGAACACGTGAAATTTGCCTTTTTAAACGGTCAGTTGATTACAACAAATGTGCGTATTGTAAGATCCTAAAAATTAGGAGAACGAAGAAAATTATGCTTTTATATACCTCAAAGAAGCAAAAATCTTACATAGATTATGACAGTAGGGCAAAAAATCAGATTTAAGGTCGGTCAAAAAAAATAACATTTCATGAAAAAGAATTGCATAAATTCATCAAACAGTTTCCGAGGTAATTAATAAACTCTGTGGGCACGAATTTCTGAACTAACTAAACTATAACATCTTAACTCCATAAATTCTTGCGTGCGTAGCTAAATAAAATTGTCCAGGTTCTCCCACTTTGCTATTTTTAATTTGTTCTAGAGTGGCTTCATTTATTCCCTCCTTGATCATCTGGAGACCTGTAGACTCCTGATTATTTCGAATTCACGGGGACCTTGCAAACTTGTCCAGAGTCAACTGTTCTCTTTATTTTCAAGAACTTTCTATGTCCCTTCGAATTTGACCCTTTAATCTATTTAAGTCAGTCATGTATTACTACTTAGTGTCTAACCAGGTGAGATAGTGCACTCCTGGATAGCCTAATGAATACTCTCATCATATGTCCACTCTGTTACAACAGGGGAGTAGCCGATATCTGAGCTGAGTATAGCCAGCAACCCATAACTGACCACATACAGCAGGATCGACGAACAAGAGAGCTGATCAGCACCCTGCCCCACTCACAGTGTTGCTTCTGGAAGCAAGTTATCCAGTCTGATAAACAAGTTGGTGACGACGATGAAAGGCATCCTCGTACTAAAAATTGTGTGCTAAAGTCGGATGTTTGGGCTGAAAGACGCAAATATCACAGCCTTCATGTAAACTACAATACAACGCATCGTCAACTACTGTAGGGCGGATGAGGAAGTGGGATATTCATTACTTTAGTACTCGTCTGGTGAAAGAGAGAGAGATACTCAAACAGTGAGCGGTGGTCGAAAGGATAAGTTGTTGTGTAACAAATCAGGAGAAACCGGATCGCATCACAGTAGTGTCTAAAAGTTGTTTGTTTCTGTGGGGACGAAATACAATGACCCAAACACATCGTAAAGTCTCCTCGCGACTTTTATTGTTGTGCCCTTCAGTCTCCTGGCAGACACCAGGAATGGGTCTTATCAACGTAGGGATTATTTTCTTTTTTACAAACAGCTTGAAACAGGTTGTCGTCAATCTTTGGTCTCTTCTGCAGGACACTATTTTGCTAGACACCTTCTTTTATGGCTGTTTCTGAAAATATTTTAATTGCAACTTCGGCTGCAGGATGAACAAGGTACAATTACCCTCTAGTCTCACTTCTGCTATGACGTATCTTCCAACGTTGTCTTCATTTCATTTTCGAATGTTATCAACTTAAGAGCTAACTTTGTAGATTCCTTTTTAACCTGATTTACTTTTCTTTGCAGACACGATTGAGCTACGTACAACACTGGAAATCTGGCGATACTGTTCGGTCAATGAAATATATAAGAGGGCTTCAGGGGCGGCCCAACACCTTTGTCTTCTTAGGTACTGGGATTCATGATAAATATAACCTGGAAATTACTGAAAAAAAGGTAAGGGGTACTTTAATTGTGGACTTGCATTTGGGTATTTGTTACTTTGGTGTGGATGTTGCACCGTTAAGTGATGGTTTTTGTGAAGCTTGGTTAGGTTCATTAATTCTAAATAAAAATAAAAATATAGGAAACAGCATAACATTTTATCCGAAGAAGCGGGGCATTTCACAAAGACGAATTTGATAAAATGACGCAATTTTTCAATACAATACAATATATATATATATATATATATATATATATATATATATATATATATATATATATATTTATAAATGTTAACCACACTGAAAGCGTTCATAGATTCAATCACCGTAAGAACGTCAGAAGAAATCTATTTCGAGTACTTGAATTACTGCATGAGATCACCAGTTGGTGACCGATGAGCTTCAAACTAAAGAATCTACGAGCTTCTTCGTCTGACTAGGGAAAACAAAGAAAATGACGTTTACGCTGTAAACCAAATATTTAAATGAGCAAACAGAATAATCAACAAGGAATACAGGCCATCACGCGATTAAGACAAATGGGAATCAGGCGCTGCGTGCCATATTCTGAAGCAGACTCTTAAGCAAGTTTCAAGTATGGATCCTTTAACTAATGATGGTATAAAAACTGTAAGTACACTGCTGGTGTATGAAGCTGGTTCGTGTATTGTAGAAGAGGAGAGACAGCTAGTTCATCAGTTTATTGTTGGGAGTATCACAAGAACTGTTATTTGTAGCTCTGTACTCCAGTTCATGTCGATCATAGACGAGCATTAACGCCAGACTAGCTATTTTGCAGCAAGCCTCGTCATTCAAAATAGTTAAAATGCTGGAGCTGGTGTTAAAGACAGGAAGAAAGTGCCAAGTGCGTGCAGCAGTTGATGAAGCATATGAAAAGAGGCGATGGGCTACATGCAGACCAATATGTGTAGGTTTGACAATGACGACACTGAATGATGTTAAAGAGCTTTCAACAAGCAACACAGGCATAATGTGTATGGTAAAGGGAACAAGCACGTTCTAAATAGAAAGTGTAGCAACAAATCACATGGGATGATATTTGTAGACAACGTCGACAAGGAATAGCATAGGGATCATCATAAATCCCTAGACCGGCCGTACGCTAATCTTGCCGTCTGTTGTTTGATGTGCGACGGGGATAATCTGACGACTAACTGTGTGTTTGTATGTTCGGAATTGGAGTCAATAACGATGGCCTAACATCATCATGCGTTCTACATTTTAAAAAAATATGACGATAATCATTTTCAAGAGGACATGAACTCCCGGTATATGGTGGATAGACAGAGGATTCTCGGCGGGAACAATTGAAGGCTATGCATGAAAAGTGTTTCTTGTTGCAGTTTCCTCATATTCCAAGTCCGGCTTGTTGCAGGAGCTACTGAGTTAAGTGCTCTGTGCACACCGTCAGCTGTGTGTCTCATCCGTTTTGATCATGTTTCGATATTCCAATTGCTTTCGATGAATGATGATATCGTATGACAGGGAACAGTTGGCTATGTTCACTTTCTGCGCGGTTTCGCCTTATGTCTTTTGACGTGTGCTGAGACTGCTATGATGGGGACAACAGTTACCTTTCTTTGTTTGGGAGATGAGATTCGGATGATTACCCTGGCACGGGCGGTTGAGCAATTATGAATTTTAATTCGTTTGCAGTGATACCGGGGCATTCCATAACCAAATAAACAAATAGCATATGGTATAGCCCTACCATTGTCTAAGTCAGGAATGGCCAATTGGGTGCCCGCGGACCACAAGTGGCTCACGACGTCCCTTTTGTGGCCCGCGGCGGATAAAAAATAAAATCAGGTTCCATTGAGCAAAATGTCCTGGGTAATATTGATTTAAATATAATTTCATCATTTCTATAATTTCATTCGTCATTCCCGGCCCATCCTTTTTTTTCCTTTTGATCATCCTGCGATCGACTTAAACAAAGGAAAAAGCCAACGAATGGTTCTAGAGCCGACTCTCGGTTCGGCGAGTTCAAACAGTTTCCGCCAAGAAATACTGTCAGTCACCCACCTCCTCCACCCCAACACATTCACCTCACAATTATTTTACTTTCAGTTTCTTCTCTCCAAACCTCATTTTTCATCAGTCAAAATTATATATCCGATCTGATCATTCTGATTTCGTCGAGTTACGGTGAACAGTTCCATTTTAACAGGAAGCAGTGCTATTGTTGTAATCTGTGTTTTCATTGTTTGTTGCTTCGGTCGTGGTATAACATGAACAATAAACGTCAATTAATTGAAAAAATCAGAGTTTTTTCATGAGAAATGGGAACATGATTTTTTTTATTTATCAACAATAAGGGTAGCAAACCGCAGTACCTTGTGTGTTTGCAAGTGGTGTCTGTAAATAAAGAGTATAATCTTAAACGGCATTACACACAGCATCACGTTGCTAAATACAAGGACTACATTGGTACAATACGTTCTAGACTTGTGTGCGTTTTGAAGAAAAAGGTTAGTGCTCAGAAATCTGTTTTTAATACATTAACAACAAAACAAACAAGTTCCTTAATGGCATCGTTTGTTGTAAGCGCAGAGATAGCGAAATAAAAAAAAAAAATCATTATGTGACGGCGACTTCGTAAAGCGTTGTTCTATTAACATGGCGCGTGCATTTGGGGAGGAAACATGATACCAACAAAGAACTAATCAGAAAAATGTCTCATCCACATTTAAACAGCGTCTTGGCCTTTTTAACTGATATCACCCAGCACATGAATTAACTCAACGTGAAGCTACAGGGACGTTCCCAAACAGTCTCAGATTTGGTAGGACACCTAGATGGATTTATAAGTCAACTAAAAGTTTTTAGATTTACCCTGGCCAAAGAAAACTTCATTCATTTTCCTTCGTGCAAAGAATTGATTGAGGAGCGCAGTGACACTGATTTCAAATTTTCTGTATTAATGTTAGACAAACTATAGGAGCAATTCAATGAACGATTTTCTGACTTCAGTGGTATACGACCAGAAATTGCATTGTTTAACTACCCTATGAAGTGTGACATTTTCTAACAACATGACACTTTTCAGTTGGAGTTATGTAACCTCCAAGGTGACCCCTTTTTCCAATCAAGGATGGAGATAGGAGTTGACTTTTGGAAACTTGTGCCACAGGAAAAATATCCCGCATTGAGTGATTTCAGTTAGAAAATTACTTTTATGTTCGGAAGCATATATATATATGTGAATGCGCTTTTTCAACAATGAAGGAGATTAAAACATCACAAAGAAACTGACTCACTGATGGCCACCTTCAGGATTTATTACGAATATCATCATCATCTTTACACATTAACTTTGATGAACTTGTTGCTGCACGTGAACGTCCACATTGTTCTCATTAAGGTTTGTTACATGTCAACTTTAAAATGACCTAGCTAAAACGTGTTTGTTAAACAATATAAATAGCAAATTTTATTCATTTTTATAAATCAACTAGGCATTTTTAACTCTGTTGCAATAAAATGATTTATGTAAGCAAATAATGCCGATAAAAAACAAAAATATTACCTTAAAACAAATGCCAAGTTTATTTGTATTGATGTTGTTATGTGTGTGGCCCGCCACAAAAAAAAATAATAAAAAAGTGGCCCGCCATTTGAAAGAAATTGGCCATCCCTGGTCTAAGTTATGGAATGAAGTCTAAGTACGATATTTTATAGTCAGATTGTAACATGGGGAAGTCGGAAAGGACAGATGACGTTCGTTGCCCCCTTCTGCCACGTAAAGTAGAAGTTGTAGAATGTTCTCTCTTCGTAGCAAAACATCACTAGACAAAGATGCTACTCATAGCAACGCAACAAAGCGCTGTACCGATTAGCTGATAAAAGTAAATAGTGATTTCTGACCAGCCAGAACTAATACTTATCTCACATGAGCAAGATAAGCAACACTCTCAAAGCAAAACCAACTAGAGCGACTAAAAAGTCATAGACAAAGCGAAATAAAGGGAGATGGCTGTAGACTTCCCAAAGCGAGAGATAGTTCCAGAGTGCATCTAATGAAGCATCTTGGTGATTTATCTTGTTTATATTTCTTATTTATATTATATAGTCACATGACAGCACAACGCGCATTCACCAATGTAGTCAACAATGAGTTTGACACAACTAATCATCACAGAATACTCACTCAAGTTCATATTCAGGTTCATTGATTCAGTCTCGGGCACGTGATACTTATTAGTTGTAGCTCTTATTTTGAGAATTACTTTTCTTTCATTCTAGACAAATCATTAGTTTAACATCGATCTTTATCGAGTTTGTCCTCATGTGCTTATTGTCTGTGACAAGTACAATTTAATCTCTCTCACAATTTATCTTGTTACATATATTTGTCTACTTACTGCTCGTCCTAGTTGAGCACAACTATGAAATACACTTAACACGTTCACAACTAAATTATCACTGTCTCTAACTTATCTATATTCTGTACTGTGCTCTAGGTTTCTAATTAACTTTTACTGCTCTTGTTCAATCTACTTTTCAACTGAGTATTCTGCTTAACTTCTACTGATCTAGTCTTGTTTACATTTCTGATTCTTGACTCTTTTTAACTTTGTGCCTAGTTCTTCTTTCTGTCCTAACTAACTTTGTCTTTTTGTGTCGAAGGTTAAATACTCAAGTCTCTTTCTTGCGTATTTTTTCTCCCAACCAATGGAGTTGTGCGACAACTAGCGACAAACCGGAATTCACGGTACTGAACTATACCTGACCTTAGTCTCAGAATTGCCAAAACAAGTTGATTGAGTTGATTTCATGACTTGAAAGTAACCTCAGATCAACTTGACCTCTGCTGAGTTTCAAAATAATGATATTTATTTCACGAACTTGACCTCTGAGTTTGTCAACTTATTTCTTTGACTTGTTGACAGATCAAATCATGTGTTTATCCATGGGACTTAGTGGGACTGGTTGGCCTCGAGGCAAGACGCCGGCATCGAGACAGAGAGGTTGTGGGTTCAAATCCCGGCTATACCGGTTTGGATTTTTATTTGTGATTTCTCTCTGCGGCAACCACCCCTGGTCTTAGCAGCGAGGCCCGGCTTGAAACGTCAATTACTCATGGACGGAAACAAATTATGAGTACCTCCGAAGATGGAGTTATCTGCCTTTGCGGCGAGGGACCCATGTGCACACGGCTGCCAGGGGAAAACGGATTAACACGGCACAATTCAGTTCCTAGTCTCTAGGGACTTCAACAAAGGTAAAAGCTAGCGAACGCAAAAAAAAAAAAATAATTGTTTTTATCCACACCTTTACAATAACTGCTAGGAAAATGTCCATTTTCTCGAAACTTGTTATGTCCGAACTACTATTATGTTACTACTTTGGTTACTATTTTCCATCCCCACGCCTCACAATAACAGCCATACAATTTCCACTCTATGTTACTCTGTCACTAAGCACTGGCGACTGCTATTCAATGGCACTGTTATAATCGGTTGAGAAAATGGTACCGACTGAGTGAACTGACCAATGCTTCTCTCCACATGTACTGTTACACTAAGACGTCGTGTTTAGAATTGCGTTGCGGACATCACCAATGACATGGAGAAGTAGTATCATGCTTTCATGGGGTCCAAAGTCTGGTTTGTCATCGATGTGAGCTGCTTGAGAAATAGCGCATCCAATTTGTGTGAAAAAATAACCTCTACTGAGATGAAATGTGTCAGACGAATGACAGGAAACAGTCTGAGGGATAAGATCAGAGATGAAGAACTGAGAAAAAGCTAGTAATATCTCCCGCCATAGTTTATATAAAGAAACAACCGATAAAATGGTTTGGCCACGTGACAAGGCAGAAAGATCAAAACACAACACAACGAGCCTTCAACAGACGTTGTGGGAATACCAGACCCAAGATCCCGACCACGAGAAATATGGATCGGTGGAATATTAGAAGCACTAGAAACCATAACAGCCGCAGAGGCGAACAGAATAGCAAGAAACCGCAAATTATATATTCCCTCGACGCTGAAAGGCAAATGAGGAAGGAAAGAGGAAGAATATGTGTGAATTATTCATTGAAGATTTTCTTGTGTATTGACCGTGGACAGAGCACGATATTTTTGTTTAAATAATGGCTTTGAATAGAGTCTTGTTCAGCAATGACCTGCTAGCCCTGATGTCAGTAGTGAGCTGTGAGTTACCGGATGGTTTGCTACGTCTAGCTTCAGCTTATTAATCAAATAAACAGTTGCCTTTTTAAATGTTAAAAAGTACAAAAACAACCAAGTAATGTAAACAACATTATCATATATTGTCATATATATGTAGAAATTGTTCTCCTGTTGGAGGAGTTTGACTGTTACACAGGACTGACTAACAAAAAGTTGAGATACATTCAATAGAACTATACGTTATATTAGGTGTAGTTGGACGTGCATCTTGTTGGTCACAAATCTATTAATTCCACAATAGTAGTGAGGTGGGCGTCATCCCGCATCCCAAATGATCCTATTATCCTACTTTAGTCTCCCTTGACTCTGGATTGACTTCCCTTACCTTGACCATGAAAAAGAACACAACAGATTTATTATTTTCCGAGTTAAATCTCCTAGATATTTGCTATTTAGAGATTACATAAATAAAAACCATCGAGGACTGTCTGGTTTCTTAGTTTGGAATTCTTTCGTTGCAATAAGAACATCATTCTTATCCTGATAGCAACAGCAGAGTTTACAAACACAACCACCACTTTTCGTTCATTCCGTGCGACGTGTTAACCAATTGTTTTCCCGACAAAAGCTAGTACTGGACAATAATATGGTAGTCAAGGCCGAGACATCTTCAGTTAGGGTGGTCTCTGTCAGTTATTTTTCAGCAAATACATACTACCAGTAATTTTTGATTATATTGGAATTATACAAATATAATATTCAAAATATGAATATTTGCTCATCAATATTTGCTGAAGTCAGTTAAGCTCTATCACCCCACATTAACTTCCATGCTTTACTTGCCTCCCTATCAGGTCTTGAAGCCAATCTTGGATTTGTTGTCCAAGTCTCCGTGGCCATTCCCAACATGGCTGTCTCCACACTCCCATGGGTTGCTATATGCGTCCATCAACGAGAATCAGCAGACACCACTTGTTGAAAAGTTCAATCTCAGAATTAATAAAGTGATGAGGAAACATGAAATTCCCATCCTCGACCTGTACCAGATGACCAATAAAGTGATATCTTACGATGGACTTCATTATGGTCCAGGAATGAACTACTGGAAAGCTCAAATTCTTCTTAATTATTTGTTAGAGCTTAGAGTAAATGCAACACATTAGTGAACCGTTATTTGAAGAACAGCGTTGCCTTTATTTAATTTTGTTGCTGTAATAATTTTAGGAAAATCAGTTTATTTTATTCATATGTTATGTAAATAAATGATGGGTACTAGATTACTCGTGAAAAAAAGTATACGTTGATGCTCCGTGGGGTGAGGCAACCTATATGTTCTCTAAGTAGAGAACTTAGAAGGATGTTCTAGTAAACTTAAAGTTTGGTGTTTTTTGTGAGCCAATTGTTTTCCCACGCTCCTTATACAAGTATGGAGATTGTGACTGATGCTTACAAATGCGTCTGCTGGCATCGACTTCAAGGGAAACTTAATAATATTGGAACCAAACCATGTAAAGTTGTTGACCACTGTCAGAGTATGAGCTTTAATTATAAGAGTGTAGGCCCCACTAATCAGACAATGGTTCTGTGTGATTGTATAGATGTGTAGAACAACAGACTCAATCAAGAGTGTGACACAGAACAAGTTTAGTTATTATGTACCTAAAATAGAGTGAGCTTTCAAGTTAAATGCCGCTGTTCTTCTAGCGTGTCAAGCAGCAAATATTTGCTTAACGGTGTACACTTCTGATGATCAGATTGCCTCCTAATGCGAAGCTCTGTGCAAATTGTATCGTATCACTTATTAATGCTAATAAAATTATAAAATACATTAAATAAGAAGTTTCAGGTTCTGTGGACAAATCAAATCAGATTTTGTACTCATAAAGATTTCATTAAAGATAACTGTGGACAAACAGACACAAAAGCAGATTATAAATCTTAAAGTTAAAAGAAACAAAACATGTAAAAATAGAAGCAAAAGCGGAGCTAACAAAGAGGATGCGAAATAAACACTGTACAGATGCAACATTCTCTTTGTAGTGAAGTTTTTTTATTGAGACCAGAGTCTCTTAAAATGTAAGTAAACAAAACAAATCCTACTTAGCCAACTAGCAATGAAACATATCCAAAACAAAATAATCGAAATATGTTAAAGAAAAGAAAATTGACTACCCTGTGTCGTGGACCGTGGTCAGAATGGGAAAGGAATTGTACCACGGGTGTGGCGGTAATTATACCCTCTGGTCAGGGGTGAAGGGTTCTAAAAATACACGAGTGGGGGGAACGCTGTCTAGGTTACGTCGACTGCAAAGACACCGACAATGTCTGAAAGTATCGAAGGGGCCATAAATACATGTATGTACATAACACACACACACACACAGATGCGTGTATACATATATACACGTACAAGCAGACTTGCACATACTATACATAACAACATACACACATATATACATCCACATACATATATGTGCATGCAAGCGAGCACACACATACATGCATATACATATATATACCAATACCCGCACATATGAACACATATATGCATGTGCACATCCATACGGGGACAATTATATGTGTAGAAATGTGCGCGTAACGCACAACTAACCAGCGGAGTTCACACCGGGGTCAGTGTGCAAACCCGAAGGAGAAAGAATAGAATAACAAGTACTACAAGGCGGAAAGAGTGAGAAGTCTGAGAGTGGGGTACAGTAAAAACATGAGGGGTACGTAGCACAGAAAAAATGGTGTATAGGAGACTACCGAAGTGTCTCAATGGGGACTAGTGGAGAAGAACTTGGAATAGCATGGCATAGTAGATAGACTAAAGAGCCAAAACATGGGTGGGAGAGAGAGATCAAGATCACATCTTGTATATCCACTTCCTCTGTTACCTTCCTAGATCTTATTGTTTCCATGGGTACCTCGGGCCTCCACACCTCGGTTTTCTATAAACCCACATTTTGCATTTTCCATCATTGGTTATAGTATGTCCCAGGTAGTTGTAGCTCTGGACTGTCTCCAGATGTATTTCCTCAACTGTGATATTTAATTGTAGGTCTATAGACTTACTTGAGAATTTTCTTTGTTTATGATCATAGTCTTTTTGATATTCATTTCTAGCCCATATTTTTTGCTTGTTATGTTTTATATATATATATATAACTAGATAGATATAAAAAAAATACCAAAACACGATCTTTTAATTGTAATGGGAGACTTCAACGCCAAAGTAGGACAAGATAACGCAGGAGTGGAACATGTGATGGGGAGAGAAGGCTGTAATACAACAAGTCAGAATGGAGAAAGATTAATAGAATTATGTTTAATAGAAAATTTAGTTATAGGTGGGACATTATTTCCACATAAAAATATCCACAAAACAACATGGATATCTCCTGATGATAGAACATCAAATCAAATTGACCACCTATGTATTAAACAACAATTCAGATCATCATTAATAGATGTAAGAGCATACAGAGGTGCTGATGTTAATAGTGACCACAACCTGTGCATTGGGAAAATAAGATTAAAATTTAGAAACCAACAGAAGAGGTCAATTACACATAAAATTGATAGTCATAAACTGAAAGATGAAGCAATAAAGGAAAAGTTTAACATAGAGCTAAGTAATTGTTATTCAGCACTTGGTGAAATAGACTTAGATATCAATGAAATGTGGGACTCACAGAGCAAAATACTAATGACAGCAGCAGAAGCAAGTGCTGGACTGAAGAAAATGGAAAAACGAGCTTGGATCTCAGACACCACATGGAAATACATCAAAGAAAGAAGAGAAGCGAAGAGAGCCATGACTAATGTAAAGACAGATCTTGGAAAGGTTCTGGCAAAAGCAACATACAAAGAATTAGACAACAAAGTGAAAAGTTCGGCAAGAAGAGATACAAGAGCTTATATAGACAACTTGGCAGAGAAAGCAGAGACAGCTGCAATTACAGGAGACAGCAGAACTCTTTATACTGTACAAAAGATGCTGACAAACACCTATACATCCAGTGGAACACCAATTCTAGACAAATCTGGATTAATGCTAACAACAAGCGCAGACATAAAAGCCCGTTGGGCGGAACACTTCAAAGAAATTCTTAACCGTCCACTACCTCACAGTTTAATAGATTTTGAAGCTGAAACACCAGCAGCAGAATTAGATGTAAATTTAGATGACTTCACCTTGAGTGAAATAGAAACCACCTTAAAGCTAATGACCAATAACAAGGCTGCTGGAGAGGATAAGTTAACAGCTGTGATCCTCAAGGCAATTGATAGCCATAATTTAATACATCTCCAAAAAATGTTCAACATCATTTGGAAAACAGAGAAGACGCCTCATAAATGGAAAAAAGGAATCATTGTTAAGATCCCAAAAAAGGGCAATCTTAGAGATTGTAACAATTGGAGAGGCGTGACACTTTTGTCAGTTGCCTCAAAATTATTCTGTAAAATCATCCTAAATAGAATAAAGGATTCAATAGATACAGTAATGCGTGAAGAACAGGCTGGGTTTAGAAAAGGGAGAAGCTGTCTTGACCACATTTTCACTCTACGACTTATATTGGAGGAACACATTGAAAAGCAAAAACCTTTTGTACTTAACTTCATCGACTTCAAAAAAGCATTTGATAGTATTCATAGAGATTCTTTGTGGAAAATTCTGAAGCAATATGGCTTACCATCAAAAATCATAAATATTATCAAAGTCATGTATGATGGTTACACATGTGCAGTTCGAACAGAGGAAGGACTGAGCGAATGTTTCCCAATAGAAACTGGGGTTAAACAAGGATGTATTTTATCGCCCTTGTTATTTGGAATTGTTATGGACTTCATAATGAAGAAATGCTGCACTGGTAATAAAGGCATCGAATGGATACAAGGAGACCATTTGGAGGACCTGGACTTTGCTGATGACATAGTTCTCATCAGCAATCAGATAAAAACGATGCAGGAAAACACAAATGAACTATCATCAATAGCCAGCAAAATTGGGCTTGAGGTCAATCATGAAAAGACTAAAGTCATGAAAAGTTTAATTCCAACAAGTGACAAAATATACATGGAAAACAAACCAGTAGAAGAGATCGATCACTTCATCTATCTTGGAAGTCACATTGATCGAGAAGGGGATACGAGCAAAGAAATTAGAATCAGACTGGCTAAAGCAGCAATGTCTTTCAGAAGCCTTGAAAAGTTGTGGAAATCAAAACTCATTAGCACAAACACAAAACTTAGGCTATTCAAATCAAATGTACTATCAACCCTTACGTATGCGTGTGAAAGCTGGAAAACAACAAGAGATATAGAAACAAAGTTGAACGCATTCGAAAATAAATGTCTAAGGAAAATACTTGGTATAGAATGGAACGAATTCAAAACAAACGAGGAAATTAGAGAAATCGCCAATCAACCACTAATATCTTCAGTAATAAAGAAAAGACGATGGTCATACGTTGGACATGTGATGAGAAGAGATAATAATCGATTAGCAAAGCAAGCCCTCATATGGGAAACAACAGGTAAAAGAAAAAGAGGAAGACCCAGGGAGACACTGAGAAGAACATTGATGAGAGAGGCAAGAGCAGCAGGAATCGGCTCCCTCAATGAGATAGAACTGCTTGCACAGAACAGAGACAGATGGCGAGATTTGATAAAATATCTTTAAAAGAAAACTGCTAGAACAAAAATTCATATAGGAGAAGGTGTATCTTGGTCTACGCCCTATGGGCCGGTTACGGCTCGAAAGGAATCAAGACAAGAAGAAGAAGATAGATAGATAGATAGATAGATAGATAGATAGATAGATAGATAGATAGATAGATAGATAGATAGATAGATAGATAGATAGATAGATAGATAGATAGATAGATAGATAGATAGATAGATATATATATATATATATATATATATATATATATATATATATATATATATATATATATACAAATAAAACAGGGTGTTAGACAAGGTAGTGTGCTGTCACCAGATTTGTTTCATATTTATAGTGAGATTATTTTAAGATCCATAAGGGGCATGCCTGGAATAACAATTGGAGGTCATAATATAAATAATCTTGATACAGGGAGGTAATAAGGATAGGAAAGAGACGGATAATTTAGTAGAGGTCAAGGGGTTGATATGGGTTGAGATAAAGGTTGAGAGGAACTTACAGTCCACGTGGAAGTTAAGAGAGTGAACAGGTCGGAAATCACGAGATTTGGAAACGAGGCGGGGGGACTTAAGTAGACAAAGGATAATTTGAGTAGAGGGGCATTGTGTTGGATCGGTCAGTCGATAAATGGCGAGGGTTCAGTCCAGACATCTGTGTGACAGAACACAGTTGAAACTGGGAACCGGAATGTTGTGAAGAATTTCGTAAGAGCAGGTCAGTGTAAGGGTAGCTGTTTGGATAGGTGGAAGTGTTAGGGATTCCTGAACGTTGGCTAGGGAGATTAGCATGGACGTACTAGAGTACTCTTTCAGTATAAACAGTATTATGCAAGTTGTTAGTACTCGTCTTGTGAAGAGACATTCATCATGTTAAAGACATTGTCTGCAGTTATTTGAGTCGTCTGGTGAAGAGATAATCATCAGGTGGTGACGCCACGTGTTCATAGGCTTAGTATAAGCCGGAACGGAGACCTTATTATGCTATGTATCGAAGTAGTGTGGTGAAGAAATAGTCATCCATGGTGATGAGCCACACAATCAGATACTGGTTTCGAAGCTGTTAATGTGAGTCCTGTGAAGGGACATTGTCAGAGATTGTACAAGAATAAATCAGTCATCTTTGTTACAAATGGTGTCAGTTCATGCTTTCATTTGTAGCTGTGTTGTGGTCCTAGTGAAGAACGGGCGCTGGAGGTCGTGAGCAGGCAAGTCACAACGCGAAGTCAGGAAGAGTCTAATCAGAGGCCTCGACAGTTCCTGTGGTCGGCGGCATGTGAGTGATCTCACGTGCTAATTGGCAAGGCGACGGGGAACCAGAACCGAACCTGAGTGTACCTGAAGCAGTCCAGATCAACTACAGGGTAGACTACATACAGATGAACGAAATCAACTACAGGGGAGACTACATACAGACGAACGAAATCAACTACAGGGGAGACTACATACAGATGAACGAAATCAACTACAGGGGAGACTACATACAGATGAACGAGATCAACTACAGGGGAGACTACATCCAGATGAACGAGATCAACTACAGGGGAGACTACATACAGATGAACGAAATCAACTACAGGGGAGACTACATACAGATGAACGAGATCAACTACAGGGGAGACTACAAACAGATGAACGAAATCAACTACAGGGGAGACTACATACAGATGAACGAAATCAAATACAGGGGAGACTACATACAGATGAACGAGATCAACTACAGGGGAGACTACATACAGATGAACGAGATCAACTACAGGGGAGACTACATATAGATGAACAAGATCAACTACAGGGGAGACTACATACAGATGAACGAAATCAACTACATGGGAGACTACATACAGATGAACGAGATCAACTACAGGGGAGACTACATACAGATGAACGAAATCAACTACAGGAGAGACTACATACAGATGAACGAGATCAACTACAGGGGAGACTACATACAGATGAACGAAATCAAATACAGGGGAGACTACATACAGATGAACGAGATCAACTACAGGGGAGACTACATACAGATGAACGAAATCAACTACGTGGGAGACTACATACAGATGAACGAAATCAACTACAGGGGAGACTACATACAGATGAACGAAATCAACTACAGGGGAGACTACATACAGATGAACGAAATCAACTACAGGGGAGACTACATACAGATGAACGAAATCAACTACAGGGGAGACTACATACAGATGAACGAAATCAACTACAGGGGAGACTACATACAGATGAACGAAATCAACTATAGGGGAGACTACATACAGATGAACAAAATCAACTACAGGGGTGACTACATACAGATGAACGAAATCAACTGAAGGCAACATGGTCATCACGTCAAAAGTAACAGTAGTGGAAGCAGGCAGTAGTGGGTGTTGGGTAACACCCGTTATCGAACCTTTACACTCGGCGGTGATTGGTCCATTACAATCATTGAAGAGGGGGGTTAAGCCCGTTACGTCTGGTGAAGGGTGTGCACCCCGTTACAACCTAAGGTATGCTGATGATACAGTCTTAACCTTCTTCTTCTTCTACCTTTTTAGCTCCCAGTGGAGCATAGGTCTTCAACAAACACTTTCCAAGTCATTCTGCTTTTTGCCATTCTTTTAAGATGATTCCATGTCTTCCTCGTCATCTTCATCTCTGCTTCTATCTGTCTTCTCCAAGAATTCCTTGGTCTTCCTCTTTGTCTTTTCCCCTGGGGATCTCAAAAAAGGGCCTGTTCTGTAATACTCTCAGTTGGCTTCCGTAGTGTGTGTCCTATCCAGCGCCATCGTATTCGCTGTATCTCTTTATCCACTGGTGTTTGACTGGTACATTTCCATAATTCTATGTTAGTGATTTTGAGCTGCCATTTCCATTATTTTATCCTACGTAAACATCCATTAATGAAAGTCTGTATCTTCGTGATTGTCAATTTTGTTTCGTAATATTAAATCAAAGTACAAACAAAAGTGAAAAGACTTCATTAATATTAAATCAAAGTACAAACAAAAGTGAACATACGTCATTAATATTAAATCAAAGTACAAACAAAAGTGAACAGACGTCATTAATATTAAATCAAAGTACAAACAAAAGTGAACAGACGTCATTAATATTAAATCAAAGTACAAACACAAGTGAACAGACTTCATTAATATTAATCAAAGTGCAAACAAAAGTGAACAGACGTTATTAATATTAAATCAAAGTGCAAACAAAAGTGAACAGACGTCATTAATATTAAATCAAAGTGCAAACAAAAGTGAACAGACGTCATTAATATTAAATCAAAGTGCAAACAAAAGTGAACAGACGTCATTAATATTAAATCAAAGTGCAAACAAAAGTGAACAGACGTCATTAATATTAAATCAAAGTGCAAACAAAAGTTAACAGACGTCATTAATATTAAATCGAAGTACAAACAAAAGTGAACAGATGTCATTAATATTAAATCGAAGTACAAACAGAAGTGAACAGACGTCATTAATATTAAATCAAAGTACAAACAAAAGTGAACAGACGTCATTAATATTAAATCGAAGTACAAACAAAAGTGAACAGACGTCATTAATATTAAATCGAAGTACAAACAAAAGTGAACAGACGTCATTAATATTAAATCAAAGTACAAACAAAAGTGAACAGACGTCATTAATATTAAATCAAAGTACAAACAAAAGTGAACAGACTTCATTAATATTAAATCAAAGTACAAACAAAAGTGAACAGACGTCATTAATATTAAATCAAAGTACAAACAAAAGTGAACAGACGTCATTAATATTAAATCAAAGTGCAAACAAAAGTGAACAGACGTCATTAATATTAAATCAAAGTGCAAACAAAAGTGAACAGACGTCATTAATATTAAATCAAAGTACAAACAAAAGTGAACAGACGTCATTAATATTAAATCAAATTACAAACAAAAGTGAACAGACGTCATTAATATTAAATCAAAGTACAAACAAAAGTGAACAGACGTCATTAATATTAAATCAAAGTAGAAACAAAAGTGAACAGACGTCATTAATATTAAATCAAATTAAAAACAAAAGTGAACAGACGTCATTAATATTAAATCAAAGTGCAAACAAAAGTGAACAGACGTCATTAATATTAAATCAAAGTGCAAACAAAAGTGAACAGACGTCATTTATATTAAATCAAAGTGCAAACAAAAGTGAACAGACGTCATTAATATTAAATCAAAGTACAAACAAAAGTGAACAGACGTCATTAATATTAAATCAAAGTACAAACAAAAGTGAACAGACGTCATTAATATTAAATCAAATTAAAAACAAAAGTGAACAGACGTCATTAATATTATATCAAATTACAAACAAAAGTGAACAGACGTCATTAATATTAAATCAAAGTACAAACAAAAGTGAACAGACGTCATTAATATTAAATCAAAGTACAAACAAAAGTGAACAGACGTCATTAATATTAAATCAAAGTACAAACAAAAGTGAATAGACGTCATTAATATTAAATCAAAGTACAAACAAAAGTGAACAGACGTCATTAATATTAAATCAATGTACAAACAAAAGTGAACAGACGTCATTAATATTAAATCAAAGTGCAAACAAAAGTGAACAGACGTCATTAATATTAAATCAAAGTGCAAACAAAAGTGAACAGACGTCATTAATATTAAATCAAAGTGCAAACAAAAGTGAACATACATCATTAATATTAAATCAAAGTGCAAACAAAAGTGAACATACGTCATTAATATTAAATCAAAGTACAAACAAAAGTGAACAGACGTCATAAATATTAAATCAAAGTACAAACAAAAGTGAACATACGTCATTAATATTAAATCAAAGTACAAACAAAAGTGAACAGACGTCATTAATATTAAATCAAAGTACAAACAAAAGTGAACAGACGTCATTAATATTAAATCAAAGTACAAACGAAAGTGAACAGACTTCATTAATATTAAATCAAAGTGCAAACAAAAGTGAACAGACGTCATTAATATAAAATCAAAGTGCAAACAAAAGTGAACAGACGTCATTAATATTAAATCAAAGTACAAACAAAAGTGAACAGACGTCATTAATATTAAATCAAAGTGCAAACAAAAGTGAACAGACGTCATTAATATTAAATCAAAGTACAAACAAAAGTGAACAGACGTCATTAATATTAAATCAAAGTACAAACAAAAGTGAGCAGATGTCATTAATATTAAATCAAAGTACAAACAAAAGTGAACAGACGTCATTAATATTAAATCAAAGTACAAGCAAAAGTGATCACAAATTCATAGAAGTACTAATAATTCAAGGACAAAACAAAAGTTTAACAATAACAAATGTCGTGGATAGAAAACACAGTAGCGGCGGTAATGCTTGTGTGAAACAGTGGGAATAGCTATGGCAACAAACATAATCAAGTGGAGCCGTAGTAAAACTGGTATAGATAAAGATAAAAGTATAGAGTCACTCCAAGTGACGTATAGGGAATATGGTGTTAGTGACAACAATTTTTACAGACCTTCGGCACATGATTTTTGGGGTAATGTGGTCGATATTACGCCCGTGCCGCTTTACTTTCCCAGAAAAAAATCCGGCACCCATTTAAGACTGGGTGAACCCGGAATCAGGATCGAACCCTACCTAGTGTCCTTTGTAGTCCAGTTCACTAACCACTGAGCTATCTCGGCTGGTAAAACTGGTATAGATAAAGGTAAAAGTAAAGGGAGTCCCTAGCGATTGTTACTGAGTAATGAAGTAAAATAGATTTAATTGTACGAAACCTTAGCTTCATGAGCTATAATGACCAGTTACCTTCCACACTACGTTTCCTTCTCACAGACTACCTATAGAAGACATTTTAAGAGGGGGGTTAAGGCAAAGAAATGCAAATAAATGCATAAAAATGCGAAGCTGCAGTAAAGCTGAATGTGAGGGAAAATTGAAAAAAAAAAAAAAATAGAAAAAATGGTATGGTGAAAGCTTTAAGTGGTTAGTAGACGACATTGATTTGAACGACATTTCGGCTCAATAGGCCTTCACCAGGAATAAACAAACAACAACACACACAGAAATGTAAGTAAATAAAACTATTCCTACATAGCTGACTAGTAATGAAACATCCAAAACAAAATAATCGAAATATGTTAAAGAAAAGAAAATTGACTTCCCTGCTTCGTGGACCGTGGTCAGAATGGGAAAGGAATTGTACCACGGGTGTGGCGGTAATTATACCATCTGGTCAGGGGTGAAGGGTTCTAAAAATACACGAGTGGGGGGAACGCTGTCTAGGTTACGTCGACTGCAAAGACACCGACAATGTCTGAAAGTATCGAAGGGGTCATAAATACATGTATATACACACACACGCACACAGATGCGTGTATACATATATACATAAATACATGTATACACACACACACACACAGATGCGTGTATACATATATACATAAATACATGTATACACACACACACACACACACACAGATGCGTGTATACATATATACACGTACAAGCAGACTTGCACATACTTTACATAACATACACACATATATACATCCACATACATATATATACATGCAAGCGAGCACACACACACACACACATATATATATAAATATATATACCAATACCCGCACATATGAACACATACATGCATGTGCACATCCATATGGGGACAATCATATGTGTAGAAATGTGCGTATAACGCACAACTAACCAGAGGAGTCCACACCAGGGTCAGTGTTCTCGAAGGAGAAAGAATAGAATAACAAGTACTCAAAAGGTGGAAAGAGTGAGAAGTCTGAGAGTGGGGTGCAGTAAAAACATATGAGGGGTACGTAGCACAGAAAAAAAAAGCGCATAGGAGAACACCGAAGTGTCTCAATGGAGACTAGTGGAGAAGGACTTGGAATAACATGGCATAGTAGATAGACTAAAGAGCCAAAACATGGGCGGTAGAGAGAGATCAAGATCACATCTTGTATATCCACTTCCTCTGTTACCTTCCAAGATCTTATTGTTTCCTTGGGTACCTCGGCCTCCACACCTCGGTTTTCTATAAACCCACAGACGCTCATTGTTATCTCCACTATACTTCATCACATTCACCTTCTTGTCGTGATTCTATTCCGTTCTCACAGTTATTGCGTCTCCGTCGCATCTGCCAGGATGACCAAGATTTCCTCCAACAGGCTCACCTCATGTTAGGTTTCTTCAGCCGTCGGCTTTATCCAGACTCGATCCTTCAGTCTGCCCTCAAGCGGGTCCTCCACATCTCCCGTCCGGAGGCACTCACTCCTTCTAACCGCCCCCCGTCCCCTCTGAGAGAACTATACTCACCCTCACCTATCATCCTCACAACTTAGCTTCTGTGAAGATACTCAACCGCTACCGTTCCATTCTCCTCTCTGATCCCACTACCCGTCTACTTTTCAGTGAACCCCCGATGATCGCCTTCAAGCGCGACAGGAATTTGGGAGATATTCTGGTTAGGAGCCATCTCCCTCGCTCCGACCCTCAACACTTTGGGACGGCCCCTTGTGGTCGGAACTGTATCACCTGTGCCTATGTGCTCCCTACTGACTCGGTCTTATTCCCTAATGGACGGTTCGAGATCAAGCATGGCTTTACATGTATGTCCCGTAACATCATTTATGCCATCATATGCCAACGATGCTACCCCTCATATGTTTTTACTGCACCCCAATCTCAGACTTCTCACTCTTTCCGCCTTTTGAATACCTGTTATTCTATTCTTTCTCCTTCGGGTTTGCACACTGACCCCGGTGTGTTCTCTGGTTAGTTGTGCGTTATACGCACATTTCTACACATATGATTGTCCCCGTATGGATGTGCACATGCATATATGTGTTCATATGTGCGGGTATTGGTATATATATATGTATATGCATGTATGCGTGTGCTCGCTTGCATGCACATATATGTATGTGGATATATTCACATGTGTTCATATGAATATGAATGTATGTTGTTATGTATAGTATGTGCAAGTCTGCTTGTACGTGTATATATGTATACACGCATCTGTGTGTGTGTGTGTGTGTGTGTGTGTGTGTGTGTGTATACATGTATTTATGGGCCCTTGGATACTTTCAGACATTGTCGGTGTCTTTGCAGTCGACGTAACCTAGACAGCGTTCCCCCCACTCGTGTATTTTTAGAACCCTTCACCCCTGACCAGACGGAATATTTACAGCCACACCCTTGGTACAATTCCTTTCCCATTCTGACCACGGTCCACGACACAGGGAAGTCAATTTTCTTTTCTTTAACATATTTCGATTATTTTGTTTTGGATGTTTCATTTCTAGTTGGCTATGTAGGATTAGTTTTGTTTACTTACATTTTAAGAGACTCTGGTCTCAATACAAAAACTTCACTACAAAGAGAGTGTTGTTTCTATACAGTGTTTATTTCGCATCCTCTTTGTTAGTTCCGCTTTTGCTTCTATTTTTACATGTTCTGCTTCTTTTAACTTTAAGATTTATAATCTGCTTTTGTGTCTGTTTGTCCACAGTTATCTTTAATGAAATCTTTATGAGTACAAAATGTGCTATGATTTGTCCACAGAACCTGAAACTTCTTATTTAATGTATTTTATAATTTTATTAGCAGTAATAAGTGATACGATACAATTTGCACAGAGATTCGCTTTAGGGGGCAATCTGATCATCAGAAGTGTACACCGTTAAGCAAATATTTGCTGCTTGACACGCTAGAAGAACAGCTGCATTTAACTTGAAAAGCTCACTCTATTTTAGGTACATAATAACTAAACTTGTTCTGTGTCACACTCTTGATTGAGTCTGTTGTTCTACAGATCTATACAATCACACAGAACCATTGTTTGATTAGTGGGGCCTACACTCTTATTATTAAAGCTCATACTCTGCCAGTGGTCAACAACTTTACATGGTTTGGTTCCAATATTATTAAGTTTCCCTTGAAGTCGATGCCAGCAGACGCATTTGTAAGCATCAGTCACAATCTCCATACTTGTATAAGGAGCGTGGGAAAACAATGGGCTCACAAAAAAACACCAAACTTTAAGTTTACTAGAACATCCTTCTAAGTTCTCTACTTAAAGAACATATGGGTTGCCTCACCCCACGGAGCATCAACGTATCGTTTTTTCACGACTAATCTAGTACCCATCTCACTTCCCCTACACCCCCCCTCTTTCCCTCCGATCTTCCTTTCGTATTTTCTCCCCCACTCTTTCCCCTCCTTTGGAACGCTATTTTGTGGAGCAGCTTCTCTCATGACTGATTTTTTTTTTACCAAAATCGAAATGGCAGGTTTGGCTGCATAATGAACCAGGAATAGTTTGCCGTGGGGTGGGGGGTGGGGGGTCATACCTCTTTTCTCTTGCACCTTTTTTTCAATAATATAGACTTTATTTACATAACATATGAATAAAATAAACTGATTTTCCTAAGATTATTACAGCAACAAAATTAAATAAAGGCAACGCTGTTCTTCTAATTAAGGTTCACTAATGTGTTGCATTTACTCTAAGCTCTAACACATAATTAAGAAGAATTTGAGCTTTCCAGTAGATCATTCCTGGACCATAATGAAGTCCATCGTAAGATATCCCTTTATTGGTCATCTGGTACAGGTCGAGGATGGGAATTTCATGTTTCCTCATCACTTCATTAATCCTGAGATTGAACTTTTCAACAAGTGGTGTCTGCTGATTCTCGTTGATGGACGCATATAGCAACCCATGGGAGTGTGGAGACAGCCATGTTGGGAATGGCCACGGAGACTTGGACAACAAATCCAAGATTGGCTTCAAGACCTGATAGGGAGGCAAGTAAAACATGGAAGTTAATGTGGGGTGATAGAGCTTAACAGACTTTCAGCAAATATTGATGAGCAAATATTCATATTTGGAATATTATATTTGTATAATCCCAATATAATCAAAAATTACTGGTAGTATGTATTTGCTGAAAAATAACTGACAGAGACCACCCTAACTGAAGATGTCTCAGCCTTGACTACCATCTTATTGTCCAGTACTAGCTTTTGTCGGTAAAACAATTGGTGAACACGTCACACGGAATGAACGAAAAGTGGTGGTTGTGTGTGTAAACTCTGCAGTTGCTATCAGGATAAGAATGATGTTCTTATTGCAACGAAAGAATCCCAAACTAAGAAACCAGACAGTCCTCGATGGTTTTTATGTATGTAGTCACTAAATAGAAAATATCTAGGAGATTTAACTCGGAAAATAATCAATCTGTTGTGTTGTTTTTCATGGTCAAGGTAAGGGAAGTCAATCCAGAGTCAAGGGAGACTAAAGTAGGATAATAGGATCATTTGGGGTGCGGGATGACGCCCACCTCACTACTATTGTGGAATTAATAGATTTGTGACCAACAAGATGCACGTCCAACTACACCTAATATATCGTATAGTTCTCAACTAACGTATCTCAAATTTTTGTTAGTCAGTCCTGTGTAACAGTCAAACTCGTCCAACAGGAGAACAATTTCTACATATATATGACAATATATGATAATGTTGTTTACATTACTTGGTTGTTTTTGTGCTTCTTAACCTTTAAAAAGGCAAATGTTTATTTGATTAATAAGCTGAAGCTAGACGTAGCAAACGACCGGTAACTCACAGCTCGCTACTGACATCAGGGCTAGCAGGTCATTGCTGAACAAGACTCTATTCAAAGCCATTATTTAAACAAAAATATCATGCTCTGTCCACGGTCAATACACAAGAAAATCTTCAAGGAATAATTCACACATATTCTTCCTCTTTCCTTCCTCATTTGCCTTTCAGCGTCGAGGGAATATATAATTTGCGGTTTCTTGCTATTCTGTTCGCCTCTGCGGCTGTTATGGTTTCTAGTGCTTCTAATATTCCACCGATCCATATTTCTCGTGGTCGACCCTTGGGTCTGGTATTCCCACAACGTTTGTTGAAAGCTCGTTGTGTTGTGTTTTGATCTTTCTGCCTTGTCACATGGCCAAACAATTGTATCTGTTGTTTCCTTATATACTCTATGGCGGGAGATATTACTAGCTTTTTTCTCAGTTCTTCATCTCTGATCTTATCTCTCAGACTGTTTCCTGTCATTCGTCTGACACATTTAATCTCAGTAGAGGTTATTTTTTTTACACAAATTGGATGCGCTATTTCTCAAGCAGCTCACATCGATGACAAACCAGACCTTGGTTCCCATCAAAGCATTACACTACTACTCCATGTCATTGGTGATGTCCGCAACGCAATTCTAAACACGACGTCTTAGTGTAACAGTACATGTGGAGAGAAGCATTGGTCAGTTCACTCAGTCGGTACCATTTCCTCAACCGATTATAACAGTGCCATAGAATAGCAGTCGCCAGTGCTTAGTGACAGAGTAACATAGAATGGAAATTGTATGGCTGTCATTGTGAGGCGTGGGGATGGAAAATAGTAACCAAAGTAGTAACATAATAGTAGTTCGACATAGCAAGTTTCGAGAAAATGGACATTTTCCTAGCTGTTATTGTAAAGGTGTGGATAAACACAATTATTATTTTTTTTTTTGCGTTCGCTAGCTTTTACCTTTGTCGAAGTCCCTAGAGACTAGGAACTGAATTTTGCGTGTTAATCCGTTTTCCCCTGGCAGCCGTGTGCACAGGGGTCCCTCGCCACAAAGGCAGATAACTCCAGCTTCTGAGGTACTCATAATTTGTTTCCGTCCATGAGTAATTGACGTTTCAAGCCGGGCATCACTGGTGAGAACAGAGGTAGTTGCCGCAGAGAAATCACAAATAAAAATCCCAACTGGTGTAGCCGGGATTTGAACCCACAACCTCTGTCTCGAGGCCGGCGTCTTGCCTCGAGGCTAACCTGTCCCATGGATAAACACACGACTTGATCCGTCAACAAGTCAAAGAAATGGGTTGACAAACTCAGAGATGAAATAAATTCATGAAATGAATGAAGTTCATGAAATAAATATCATTATTTTGACATTCAGGAGAGGTCAAGTTCGTGAAATAAATATCATTATTTTGAAACTCAGCAGCGGTCAAGTTGATCTGAGGTTACTTTCAAGTCATGAAATCAACATTGTTTTGGCAATTCTGAGACTAAGGTCAGGTATAGTTCAGTACCGTGAATTCCGGTTTGTCGCTGGTTGTCGCACAACTCCATTGGTTGGGAGAAAAAATACGCAAGAAAGAGACTTGAGTATTTAACCTTCGACACAAAATGACATAGTTAGGACAGAAAGAAGAGCTAGGCACAGAGTTAAAAAAGAGTCAAGAATCATAAATGTAAACTAGACTAGATCAGTAGAAGCTAAGCAGAATACTCAGTTAGTTGAAAAGTAGATTGAACAAGAGCAGTTGTGAACGTGTTAAGTGTATTTCATAGTTGTGCTCAACTAGGACGAGCAGTAAGTAGACAAATATATGTAACAAGATAAATTGTGAGAGAGATTGAATTGTACTTGTCACAGACAATAAGCACTTGAGGACAAACTCAATAAAGATCAATGTTAATCTAATGATTTGTCTAGAATGAAAGAACAGTAGTTCTCAAAATAAGTGCTACAACTAATAAGTATCACATTTCCGAGACTGAATCAATGAACCTGAATATGAACCTGAGTGAATAATCTGTGATGATTAGTTGTGTCAAACTCATTGTTGACTACATTGGTGAATGCGCGCTGTGCTGTGATGTGACTCTATAATATGAATAAGAAATATAAATAAGATTGTTCACCAAGATGCTTCATTAGATGAACTCTGGAATTATCTCTCGCTTTGGGAAGTCCACAGCCATCTCCCTTTATTTCGCTTCATCTATGATTTTTTAGTCGCTCTAGTTGGTTTTGCTTTGAGAGTGTTGCCTATCTTGCTCATGTGAGATAAGTATTAGTTCTGGCTGGTCAGAAATCACCATTTGCCTTTATCAGCTAATCCGTACAGCGCTTTGTTGCGTTGCCATGAGTAGAATCTTTGTCTAGTGATGCCTTGCTACGAAGAGAACACTCTACAACTTCTACTTTACGTGGCAGACGGGGCAACGAACGTCATCTGTCCTTTCCGACTTCCCCGTGTTACAGTCTGACTATAAAATATCGTACTTAGACTTCATTCCATAACTTAGACAATGGTAGGGCTATACCATATGATATTCCTTGTCAAGGTTGTCTACAAATATCATCCCATGTAATTTTTCTGCTGCACTTTCTTTGTGGACGTGCACATTCCCTTTACCATATACGTTATGCCTGTGCTGCTTGTTGAAAGCTCTTTAACATAACTCAAAGTACCTCGGTGTCGTCATTGTCAAACCTACACATATTGGTCTGCATGTAGCCCATCGCCTCTTTTCATATGCTTCATCAACTACTGCACGCACTTGCCACTTTCTTCCTGTCTTTAACACCAGCTCCAGCATTTTAACTATTTTGTCTGACGAGGCTTGCTGCAAAATAGCTAGTCTGGCGTTAATGCTCGTCTATGATCGAAATGAACTAGAGTACAGAGCTACAAATAACAGTTCTTGTGATACTCCCAACAATAAACTGATGAACTAGCTGTCTCTCCTCTTCCACAATACACGAACCAGCTTTATACACTAGCAGTGTACTTACAGTTTGTATACCATCATTAGTTATAGGATCTATACTTGAAACTTGCTTAAGAGTCTGCTTCAGAATATGGCACGCAGCGCCTGATTCCCATTTTGCTTAATCGCTTGATGGCCTGTATTCCTTGTTGATTATTGTGTTTGCTCATTGAAATATTCGGTTTACAGCGTAAACGTCATTTTCTTTGTTTTCCTGGTCAGACGAAGAAGCTCCTAGATTTCTTTAGTTTGAAGGTCACCAACTGTTGATCTCATGCAGTAATTCAAGCATTCGAAATAGATTTCTTCTGATGTTCTTACGGTGAATTTCATCTATGAACGCTTTCAGTGGTTAACATTTATATATATATATATATATATATTGTATTGTATTGAAAATATGCGTCATTTGATCAAATTCGTCTTTGTGAAATGTCCCGCTTCTTGCGATAAAGTGTTAGGCTGTTTCCTAATTTTTTATTTTTATTTAGAATTAATGAACCTAACCAAGCTTCACAAAAACCATCACTTAACGTTGCAACATCCACACCAAAGTAACAAATACCCAAATGCAAGTCCACAACTAAAGTATTCCTTACCTTTTTTTCAGTAATTTCCAGGTTATATTTATCATGAATCCCAGTACCTAAGAAGACAAAGGTGTTGGGCCGCCCCTGAAGCCCTCTTATATATTTCATTGACCGAACAGTATCGCCAGATTTCCAGTGTTGTACGTAGCTCAATCGTGTCTGCAAAGAAAAGTAAATCAGGTTAAAAAGGAATCTACAAAGTTAGCTCTTAAGTTGATAACATTCGAAAATGAAATGAAGACAAAGTTGGAAGATACGTCATAGCAGAAGTGAGACTAGAGGGTAATTGTACCTTGTTCATCCTGCAGCCGAAGTTGCAATTAAAATATTTTCAGAAACAGCCATAAAAGAAGGTGTCTAGCAAAATAGTGTCTTGCAGATGAGACCAAAGATTGACGACAACCTGTTTCAAGCTGTTTGTAAAAATAAAAATAATCCCTACGTTGATAAGACCCATTTCTGGTGTCTGCCAGGAGACTGGAGGGCACAACAATAAAAGTCGCGAGGAGACTTTACGATGTGTTTAGGTCATTGTATTTCGTCCCTACAGAAACAAACAAATTTTAGAAATTACCGTGATGCGATCCGGTTTCTCCTGATTTGGTACACAACAACTTATCCTTTCGACCACCGCTCACTGTTTGTGGAGAGTATCTCTCTCTCTTTCACCGGACGAGTACTAAAAGAATGAATAGCCCACTTCATCATCAGCCCTACAGTAGTTGACAATGCGTTGTATTGTAGTTTACAGGAAGGCTGTGATATTTGCGTCTTTCAGCCCAATACATCCGACTTTAGCACACAATTTTTAGTACGAGGATGCCTTTCATCGGCGTCACCAACTTGTTTATCAGACTGGATAACTTGCCTCGGTAGCCTAGTTGGGAAAACCACCCGACTAGACTACCGACGTTCGGACAACCCGTGTTCAATTCCCGCTGGGAGCAGTGTGAATTGTACTCGTGGTTGGAATAAAAAAAAAATACCCCCACGGTCGACCCAGCCGTTGGCAGAAATGGGTACCAGGGTATATTATCCTGGGAAGGTGAGGAATGTCGCTTCGCATCTGAGTTTCGATGCTTGAGGCTACACTATACAGAAATATCCGAACATTTCTGGATAGGCGGCCGAGCACATATGGGTATATACTCGCGTGCTAAGACGCCGGTTCAAGTCTCGTACTTTACCTTACCTTTATTGGATAACTTGCTTCCAGAAGCAACACTGTGAGTGGGGCAGGGTGCTGATCGTTGTTCGTCGATCCTGCTGTATGTGGTCAGCTATGGGTTGCTGGCTATACTCAGCGCAGATATCGGCTACTCCCATGTTGTAACAGAGTGGACATATGATGAGAGTATTCATTAGGCTATCCAGGAGTGCACTATCTGACCAGGTTAGACACTAAGTAGTAATACATGACTGACTTAAATAGATTAAAGAGTCAAATTCGAAGGGACATAGAAAGTTCTTGAAAATAAAGAGAACAGTTAACTCTGGACAAGTTTGCAAGGTCCCCGTGAATTCGAAATAATCAGGAGTCTACAGGTCTCCAGATAACCAAGGAGGGAATAAATGAAGCCACTCTAGAACGAATTAAAAATAGCAAAGTGGGAGAATCCGGACAATTTTATTTAGCCATGCACGCAAGAATTTAGGGAGTTAAGATGTTATAGTTTAGTTAGTTCAGAAATTCGTGCCCACAGAGTTTATTAATTACCTCGGAAACTGTTTGATGAATTTATGTAATTCTTTTTCATGAAATGTTATTTTTTTTTTACCGACCTTAAGTCTGATTTTTTTTGCCCTACTGTCATAATCTAGGTAAGATTTTTGCTTCTTTGAGGTATATAAAAATATTATTTTCTTCGTTGTCCTAATTTTTAGGATTTTACAATACCCACATTTGTTGTAATCAACTCACCGTTTAAAAAGGCAAATTTCACGTATAATATATAGATAAATATATAATATTTAGAGCACACGGTTTGATATTTTCCTAAAATTATATAACAAAAAAAGATTTGTGCAAAATTCAGACTACCTTTGCACTTAAATGTTATAAAATCTTAAGGTCGGTGAAAAAGATAAGATTTCATGAAACAGAATTACTAAAATTCATCAAACAGTTTCCTAGATAATTGATCAACTCTGTGGGCACGAATTTCGGAACGAACTATAGTTACCTTTCCCTACCAACATACCCTGGTTGTCTTGTGCCAGCTAGAACTAGTAGATTGTAATAGTGGTAGTTACGCACGCACCTGTCTGACAGTACGATATAGATAAGCACTTATGACGATCTAGGTAGTTAAGAAGTGATAGTTGGTCAACCAGTTAGGACAAGTTATATTATATCATATCATTGATAGTTAGCAGTGACACGGAATATAATTAATACAGTGTGACAAGGACAGTAGCTGGAAAGAAACCTCTCTATAGCTTATATATAGAATAGTTATATATTTTAATGTTATTGTTATGCTGTCATGTTTGTGGCAATACACACGGCGGAGACTTCGTGGTGATAACCAGTCTCCGCCACATTTTAAAAATGAGTTAACGATGTGTTTGTTGTGTCCCTGTCAACCAGCTTAAGTAGACCACGATCACACGATGGAGAGAGGAGTCGGCCAGAAGAAAATAGAAATCTTAAGTACGACTGGTACGAGAGCAGGCTTAAGAGAACTCACAACATCACACCACGTTGTCACTTGGTGTTGTGACATGACTAGTTGACATCTTATGTTGGCGAGGCGATCACATAAAGATATAAAGTGATATAGTTCCCCGCGTACTTTAGCATTTATGGTACGCTTTGGTGCATGAACTACTGCCATATATGGGTACAGCTAGTGTCGTGCCCTGACCAGCTGAATCTTAAGTCTACAGGTCCACGGTGAGGTACTACCACACTGTTAGCAGAAAAAAGCCATATAATTTCAAACTGAGTCAAAGAGAAAAATGCTACAAAATATTAACTCTTTTATCCCGGACTAGTACGCTTTTTTTACGCAGAATAAACGGATGGAAATGGCAGGACAAAATCACTAACATAGAATTATGGAAATGTACCAGTCAAATACCAGTGGATAAAGAGATACAGCGAAGACGATGGCGCTGGATAGGATACACACTGTAGAAGCCAACTGAGAGTATTACACTAAAGGCCCTTTTTTTGGAATCCCCAGGGGAAAAGACAAAGATGAAGACCAAGAAATTCTTGGAGAAGACAGATAGAAGCAGAGATGAAGATGATGGGGAAGACATGGAATGATCTTAAAAGAATGGCAAGAAATAGAACGAATTGGACAGTGTTTGTTGAAGACCTATGCTCCACAGGGAACTGAAAGGTAGAAGAGGAAGAACACTTTTGATTATTTTATATAAAAGAAAGCCGTAAACAACTTGAGCTTGTAGCACGGTGCTCAAACATGCGAACAATGGTAACATACTTACCCTAAAGTACATTATCTCTGAAACTATCGTCAGTGTAAGTAACTGCCGAACAAAAGAGCCGTCAGTTTAAGTAAATGCCGAACAAAAGAGCCGTCAGTGTAAGCAACTGCTGAACAAAAGACCCGTCAGTGTAAGACACTACCAAACAAAAGCAAAATACCCGTCAGTGTAAGTCACTGCCGAACTAAAGCAAAAGACCCGTCGTTGTAAGTAACTGCCGAACAAAAGACCCGTCGGTGTAAGTAACTGCCGAACAAAAGAGCCATCGGTGTAAGTAACTGCCGAACAAAAGATCCGTCGGTGTAAGTAACTACCGAACAAAAGATCCGTCAGTGTAAGTAACTACCGAACAAAAGATCCGTCAGTGTAAGTAACTACCGAACAAAAGATCCGTCAGTGTAAGTAACTACCGAACGCTCATTATCATAGATCATGACCTACATCTTCGCCTCAACCACGGGGTGATAGTGATGAACCCAGAAAATGACGTAGACAATTCTGCTAACACCCGTATCTACTCTTCCATTGGCCCAGTGGACAATTCTGTTTAACAATGTCCTCAGCCCGCACCGTCCATGATTTTCCTCTTTTGAACCCGCTGCCCTTTCTCCTCCAAGTCTCACTATGCAGTGGATGTTGCACATCAACACTGACTTGGAGTACACGGGACATTACTGACTTGGAGTACACGGGACATTACTGACTTGGAGTACACGGGACATTACTGACTTGGAGTACACGGGACATTACTGACTTGGAGTACACGGGACATTACTGACTTGCAGTACACGGGACATTACTGACTTGCAGTACACGGGACATTACTGACTTGCAGTACACGGGACATTACTGACTTGGAGTACACGGGACATTACTGACTTGGAGTACACGGGACATTACTGACTTGGAGTACACGGGACATTATTATAGTGTTAGCGATTTTGAGTAAATCGAGGAGATACCACATTGCCCCACATGGTGTGGCCAACTATATCCTTGGTGTTGGTGTGGCTTTCGATCATGGTGCCAGCCATTCAGTCTGCAGGCTGCTGACAGATAGAATCGCCAGTATATACTCAATAATCGAGAGCACGAGTTCTTGATATATAAGGCCAAAAAGATTATGTTCACAGTCTGCCGCTGCCATTACCCTCAGTGCTGAGAGGCCTTTCTTGACTTTTATTGTTATTGTTGTTGAAGTAATGCCACGAGTTTATGCGGGCAGGGTGCCCTTTGACTCATTGATGTGGCGGGTCGTAACGGCTTTCTTGACATTCTCGGCTCTTACTGAAGAAGTTGGAGTTCGTCTATCCCAGGTTATGCTGGGAAACTACTAGTCCAGCCCAGAGGTACTGCAATAAACAGCCACCGCTACTGGGAACACGGCAACCCTAGCTTCTGTTTGCCAGCACGTTTTGACGCAGACTGTTACCAGTGGAGACCACATGGAGGTAGAACTGCTAGGTCTTTGTCAGCTGATGGTGCGCCGACCCTGCTATTGCGACCATAGGTTGCAGGCGCTTCTGGAAATGGGCCGTGGCTATCTAATTAAGGAGGACTGAGCTGATACCAAGCTCATGCAGCTGAGTCATTAAGAAATAAAAAAGGGGCACCTTGTTGTACGCGTCCTCAACAGCACACATCTCAACGTCCGAATGAAAGCCCTCGTACACATTTTTGGGCGACAAAAGCAGCATTACCCTACGTTTTTCTACTGTAACTGGAGCCTCCAAACATGGGTTGAAAAAGACGCCGATTTTAAAAGTAAAACCCAAACTGTCCTGAAATATATCTTTACCAGCACTTTGCGCAACGTGTTTTTGATGGGGATAATGCGGTAACCCTGAACTTACGAAGGTCTTTCCAAGGTTTTGGAAAGGTTAACAAATAGCTGTTCAATAATCTTCGATAATCGCTGACCTCTCGGCGCTATTATTGTAGATGTCAGCCAGTTTCTCTAGCTCATTATCAAACAAATCTTTGATATCATCATACAGGACACCATCTAAACATGGCTCGCTGTTTTTAACGTCACGTAAAGATGCCCTGATAGCACTCACACTCACACACTTCTCATCATCCAAGTCTTGATCCCCAGAGTTTCGAGTTTGCTGATTCTGCTAAAAAGAGGTAGAAATGAGGGAAAAAGTGTCGTTCGTTGTAATACACTTTTTGTTTTTATTTGGTTCTCACTGTTGTACCGTGGGGTGATGCAGAGACGATGTAAATATATTTGTTTTGGTAAATTCTAATAATTGTAATTCTAATAGAATTTCATTCCTGTGGTAGGTTCAGAGCTTTTAATTGTACTTCCGGTTTTCTCAGAGTTCGTTCTTTACTGTCTTACTATAATTTGTTACAGCACTACATATGAATCTAATTTTGCATTTTATTATTTTTTTTAATCTGTTGTTTGAAATTTGTTGGACTTTTGTTGTATTTCAATCATTTTTCTCTTATTTTATTGAGCAATTCTTTCTAAAACGAAATCACAAATCTCCGTTTGTTTTGATGGGCATGTTGAACCCGTAGATTTTATCTTTCACTGAACATTAAATTGTTGACAACACACTTGACATGATCCCACGTCCCTAGATTCCCTTACACCCAGAATTTTAGGCCACAAGATTTTCTAAAGATTTAAAATCTCTATACGTGTGGTCGCTTCACAATAAAAGTGGATTAAACGATGGGCAAGAAGAATATCCCACGTAGATTAAAGTCACGTTTTGTAGCGGGTGAAATATATACCAATACTTATCCATGACCATCGACATGAGCCTCAAGTAGCCACACTATACTGGACAAATCCTACGGTACATATGTCATAGACTAGGTAAACCCTAAAGCTATATAGTTGAGAACGGAGCCCGTACAGTCACGTGATCAACAGGCAAGAACGTTAACTATTTCAACACCGTAGTTGCGAAAATAAACGTACACGAAATAATTAGCCAAATATAATACTTACCGGCCTGACGTTGTACTGACCACAGCACTCATTACTGTGTCGAGGTTCATGAAAATATGGAACTTGGCTAATGCTAGTCACTGATGTAAAATAAATGTTTACCTTGTTACCACATTCAACGGAATCCAGAATAACCGATAATTTACAGTAGCGCCCAAATCTGTAGTACTTGTCACATGCTTTCAGTTGTTCTTGAAATAGAAATGAATCGTCTTAGATTTATCTATGTTATATTTATAAAAACTAGATTTATCTATGTTAGATTTATCAAAACTAGATTTATCTATGTTATATTTATAAAAACTAGATTTATCTATGTTAGAATTATCAATACTAGATTTCTATATGTTAGATTTATCAATATTAGATATATATCTTTAAGAGAAAGAGTATCTGGGTCTGTGCCCTATGGGCCGGCTACGGGTCAAAAGGTCAATAGATAGATATACAGACAGACAGACAGACAGACAGACAGACAGACAGACAGACAGACAGACAGACAGACAGATAGACAGACAGATAGATAGATAGATGACAGATATATACATGTTAGATTTATCAATACTAGATATATCTACAAAATGTGACTGGGGGGGGGGGCATGTCCTTGGCGAGACGAATGACAGAGGGGATAGATTGGTAGATTTGGCAAAGACACATGAAATGACTATAGGTAACACCTGGTTCAAACAACACCCTAGGCGACTATGGACATGGCAAAGCCCAGACAAAAAAGTACACAATCAAATTGATTTTATACTGGTACAGAGAAGATTTAGGAATGGGCTAACGTCTGTTAAAGCAAGGCCAGTGGCAGATTGTAATAGTGACCATGTACCAGTAGTTGGAAAGATAAGAATAAAACTGAGGAAGTCACAGACATCACCAAGAAATATAAAATTAGAACTAGATATGCTAAGAGTGGATAAACAGATGAGTGATAAGTACAGCATGATAGTACAAAATAGATATAATGCTATTGAGAAAATACAGGACATCCAGGAGCAGTGGGAAATGCTCAAACAATCGATTCAGCAAACATCAAAAGAAGTAATACCAGTGACTAAAAGAATCAACAAAAAGAAATGGATGACAGAAGAAATATTACAACTAATGGACGAAAGAAGAAAACATAAGAAAGAAGAACGAGCATACAAAATATTGCACAAAGAGATCCAAAACAAGTGCAGAGAAGCAAAGGAAGGATGGTTAAAACAGAAATGTGAAGAAATGGTAAAACAACAAAAGAAAGACCCAAAATTTATGCACAAGCATTTAAATGAATTAACAGGAAGAAAAGAAGTAAAAGTTTCAAGATGTGTGAAATCAAAGGTAGGAAATATAATAATGGGACAGGAGAAGACAATGGAAAGATGGGCAGAATATATCAGTCAACTCTATGATGATGAAAGACCAGAATTAAACAATTCAAATGAAGACACAGGACCACCAATAATGCAGAGTGAAGTAGAGGACGCAATTCAACACATGAAAAGAGGCAAAGCTCCAGGTCCTGACAATATAACAATCGAAGAGATAAATGCATTAAGAGAGCTGGGAGTACAAGTCATAACAAAATTACTCAATGACTTATATAACACTTGACACATACCCGAAGATCTACTAAAATCTATCTTTGTAGCCATACCGAAGAAGTCAGGCGCCACTGATTGTGAAGACCATCGCACTATTAGTCTCATGAGCCATATGACTAAAATATTACTAAGAATAATCATGAGACGTGTAAGGAACAAAATAAAACCAGAAATAAGTGAGGAACAATGTGGATTTGTGGAAGGAAAGGGCACCAATAACGCAATATACATCTTAAGGACATTGATAGAAAGATCTATAGAGGTAAAGAAAGATCTATATATATGCTTTATAGACTACACGAAAGCATTTGACAAAGTAAAGCATGTGGAAATAATCAATATGCTGGAGAAATTAAACATTGATGGCAAGGATCTGCGAATCATAAAAAAACATGTACTGGCAACAAACAGCAGCTATACGAATTAACAACCAACCAGGACAATTTCAATATATAAAACAAGGAGTCAACCAAGGCTGTGTTCTGTCACCGGACTTGTTTTCACTTTACAGCGAATATATTATGAGATCAATAGCAGACAAAAAAGGAATTGAAGTCAACGGTCACAACATAAATAATTTGCGATATGCGGATGACACAGTCTTAATAGCAGAGACAGAGAACGAACTACAAGAAATGATAGACATAATAGTAGACGAAAGCAACAAGAAAGGTCTCAGTCTGAATAGTAAGAAAACAGAAGTAATGGTTATATCGAAGAAACAATCATCACCATCATGCAGCATACAAATAAACGAGACAAATCTAAAACAAGTGCAACGTTTCAAATACTTGGGCACAATAATAACATCAGATGGGAGATGCACCACAGAAATAAAAAGCAGAATAGCTCAGGCCAAAAAAGCATTTCAGAAAATGAAAAATATCTTATGCAACAAATCTATGTCAATAAAAATGAGAAAGAGAGTTCATCGATGCTATATAGAACCAATTCTGACCTATGGAAGCGAATCATGGAAGCGAATCAGTAGACAAACAAATGAAAAGACGATTAGACGCCACAGAGATGGGATTTCTCAGAAGAATGTTGAAAGTTCCCTGGACAGATAAAAAGACCAATGAGGAAGTTCTCAAAGAGGCCAACACAAAAAGGGAGCTCTTAAAAAAACATCAGAAAGAAGCAATCAACATTTTTCGGGCACATCATGAGAAGAGGAAAGTTGGAACACTTGGTTACAACTGGCAAAATAAAAGGAAAGAGAGATCGCGGACGACAAAGAGAGAAAATACTGGATAGCTTGGTGTCATGGCATGGAAAACAGTCAACAACAGAACTGATACGATGCACTGTAGATAGAAGATTGTGGAGGGACATGATCGCCTACGCCAACCGGCAGGGTACATGATGATGAGATATATCTGTTAGAATTATCAATACTATATTTCTATGTGTTAGGTTTATCAATGCTAGATTTATTATAAATATTATATTTATTGATATTTGATTTATCAATAATATATTTTAAATATTCAATTATTAATACTAGATTTTTATATTAATGTTTATAAATGCTATTATACATCATAGATATCATATGTATCAAGTTAGAGTTGTCAATCTTATTTATCAATGGCTCTATCCATATCAATGTTGGATTGATTAAAATTAAATGTATCAACTTTATATTTATCAGTTTTAGATTATTATTTAAGTTTTATAAGTAGTATTAGAATAATTAATATTAGATTTATGAAAAGTATATGCATTTATATTAGATCTATTAGTATTACATTTAATAATATTAGAAATATAAATTTGTGATTTATCAACATTAGATTTATCAATATTAAACTTATTAATATTAGATTTACCGATATAAATGAAGTTTTGTTTATAATCTTTATTATACAGATATCAATAAAATGTATGCAACATAAGAATTCAGTTCTTAAATGAATCTCGCAGATGGAAATCATAGTTAACGACGATAGATGGCATAGGCGTCACGCTAACGCAACAGCAGCATAGTCATCATCATCATGTGCCATACGGGTTGGCGTAAGCGATCATGTCCTTCCACAATCTTCTATCTACAGTGCATCGTATCAGTTCTGTTTTTGACTGTTTTCCATGCCATGACACCAAGATATCCAGTATTTTATCTTTATGTCGTCCGCGATCTCTCTTTCCTTTTATTTTGCCGGTTGTAGCCATGTATTCGAACTTTCCTCTTCTCATGAAGCAAGGTAGAATAATATTAAAACCATCCAACATATTTAAACTTAAAAGGGTAACAACAGGCTTATTTGTGTAACTAAAGAAAGTCAATATTTGTTTCCCTTGTACGTAACTGTCCCAGTGTTTCCCATATTAAGATACCTTTAATCTTTCTTGATCCAGAGAAAAAAATCAGTCCAGAAATTAGCGATGAACAGTGTGGCTTTGTTAGAGATAAAGGAACAAGCAATGTCATTTATATCATTAGATCTTTAGTAGAAAGAGCCATAGAGGAGAAAACAGATCTATACCTATGTTTCATAGATTACACCAAGGCATTTGACAAAGTAAAGCACCAAGAAATAATCAAAATTTTAGAAAGCATAAACGTAGACAGCAAAGATCTAAGAATAATAAAGAACATGTACTGGCAACAAACAGCGGCCATAAGAACTGGAAACCAATTGGGAATGTTTCAACAAATAAAACAGGGTGTTAGACACGGTTGTGTGCTGTCACCAGATTTGTTTAATATTTATAGTGAGATTATTTTAAGATCCATAAGGGGCATGCCTGGAATAACAATTGGAGGTCATAATATAAATAATCTAAGGTAAGCTGATGATACAGTCTTAATCTCTAAGAGTGAAAATGAGTTACAAGAAATGTTGGACATTACAGCGAAAGAAAGCAAAAATAAAGGACTCAGCCTTAATAGTAAAAAGGCAGAGGTAATGTTAACAACAAAGAAAAAGACATCACCTCAGTGCAAAATAAAGACAAGTGGAACAATATTAAAACAAGTAAATGAATTTAAATATTTTGGAACTTTGTTAACCTCAGACGAAGATGTACAAAAGAGGTGAGATGCAGAATGGCTCAGGCAAAAGCAGCTTTCCAAAAAATGAGGAAGATACTATGCAATCCATTTTTGACAATAGAAACAAGAAAAAGAGTTCTTAAATGTTATGTAGAGCCAGTCTTAACATATGGATGCGAATCATGGACAATAGGGCAACAGACAAGAAAATCATTGGACTCTGTAGAAATGTGGTTTTACAGAAGAATGTTGAGAGTACCATGGACAGCTAAAAAGAGTAATGAAGATGTTCTGAGAGAGGTCAAAGCAAAAAGAGAGCTAATTTCCAATATTAGGAAGAAACCAACATCATTTTTTGGCCATGTAATAAGAAGAGAACAACTGGAGTATATTGTAACAACTGGGAAAATTGAGGGACGAAGAGATAGAGGGAAGCAAAGAGAAAAAAATAACAGACAGCTTAAGAGAATGGCTTGGCTGAAGGTCAACAACAGAAATGATAAATAGCTGGCGAGATCGAAGGTTGTGGAGAGACATGATCACCTACGCAAGTAGACCCGGTACTTGACGATGATGATGAATCTTTCTTGACCTTCCAAAGGTTAACATTCTTAACACTAACGAAGATTATTATATCGATCCCTTTAACTTACTATATTAATCACAGTCGATAATTCTATCTATCCATCTATTGTCCTTTCGAGCCGCAGACGGCACATAGGGCAGAACCACAATCTCAAAAACAAAAACCTAGCGTGCCAAAATGACACATATTGCAGAGATCACTGCTTCTAAAATATATGGTGCTGTTTCCATAACAATACTTTTTTACAATGACAGCTTGTCAAGCCATCTATCAACCTCCTTAGTCGCCTCATAGGACATGCCTGGAAGGTCACAGTGTCACTATTCTTTACTTCCCTCATAATGAGACCCCGGTGACACACGGTGTCGATAATTCCACATGTAAAAAAGTAAAGTACCCCCGTCACGTCAAGTGGCGTATAGGTAATATGGTGTTAGTGACCATACATTTTTCAGACATTCGGCACATGATTTTTAGGGTAATGTGGTCGGTATTACGCCCGTGCCGCTTCACTTTCCCAGAAAAAATCCGGTACCCATTAAACACTGGGTGAACCCGGTAGGTTCTGTTGAAATCGAAACCTATCCCTTGTCCTTTGTAGTCCAGTTCTCTAACCACTGAGCTATCGCAGCTCCAATTCCACATGATACATGTTTAACTCAAAACAAAGATTATTTTAAGACTATCTCCGATTTCAAGAAAATAAAATAAAAATAAAATGTATAAATCAAATATGTTCAGCTTGTGAGTAACACAAGACATTGGCAGACCAACTTTTCAAATTAAATCAACGAGAGATAAGCACGTACAACATAATAGATTATATATTTAAAAATTGGCTAGAAAGGTTAACACTAAAGAAAATGGTAAAGGGTAAAAATGAAAGTATTGGCAGTCTCTATAAGAAAATGAGATGTCCTATGGCAACGGATGTGGTGCTATGAAGGAGTGGCTGTAATATATTTTTTTTCGTTCGCCAGCTTTTACCTCTGACGAAGTCTCTAGAGACTAGGAACTGAATTTTGCGTGTTAATCTATTTTTCCTTTGCAGCCTTGTGCACAGGGGTCCCTCGCCGCACATGCAGATAACTTCAACTTCGGGGGTACTCATATTTTTTTCCGTCGATGAGTAATTGACGTTTCAAGCCAGGCCTCGCTGCTGAGACCAGGAGTGGTTGCCGCAGAGAGGAATCATAAATAAAAATCCCAACCGGTATTGCCGGGATTTGAACCCACAACTTCTCTGTCTCGAGGCCGGCGTCTTTCCTCGAGACCAACCAGTCCCCTGGCTGTAATATACAAGTGGATAGAAAGGGAACAGGAAAGGTTGAACAGAGATGTGAAAGTCTGAAAGAGAATTCGAGAGAAGAGGTCACCGAGTTGTGTAGAGAGAAACTAGAAGTGCCATTAGAGAACCAAGTGGTGATAATTCTCCTCGGATCTAAAGAAGCAACGTGAGCTGTAAAAACGTTCTCGAGAGCGAACCCACCAAGACCATTCGAAAAGAAAAAGGTACTCTCTCCAACCCGGATGTCTCACAGACAACTGATATCTGTCCCTCGTTAAGGTTTCCAGACCTGTCTTGCCTGTAAAGACGATGTATCATATTTGTTATTTATTTTCGTGTATCTCCACCTGGTATGCCGCCACTCTGCATGATCATAATTGTTTCCCCGCCTCTTTGGATATCAAGCACAAGTCCTGCTACATTCAATAAAATGATCAGTCGTTCTTATCCTCATCGGTAGACATTTTATATCCAATTTCAGAACTGCCACTTCTCCTTCTGTCCAACTATCATTCGCTCACCATTTGTTCTAAACGATTTTCTTCTACTTCTTCTATCCTTCCTCCGTTGCTGTTGGCGTCGAGAGGAGATACAATCTGCGATTCTTTGCTCTTCTGTTGGCCTCTTCTGGTGTTATCCCTCCTAGTGACTCTAGTATTCTCCTTATCCATCTCTTTCTCGGTCTTCCTCTTAATCTGGCGTTTTCGTAGCGTTTGTTTATGGCTCTTTGCGTCAATGTTAGTTCTTTTTGTCTTGTTATGTGCCCGAACCAATTTATCTGTTGTTTCTTTATGTATTCGATGGCTGGTTCAATTTCGAGTTTCTTCCTCAGGTCGGTGTTTTTTACTCTGTCCCTTAAGCTGTTTCCTGTCATTCTTCTGACACATTTCATTTCGGTGGTCGTTATCTTTCTTATTGTTCTAGAGTCCAGCGTCCAATTCTGGCACTGATAGCACAGAGTTGGTAGAAAAATGGATTTGTATATTGCCCTTTTTGCTTCCGTAGTTATTGCTTTGTTTTTCAATAGTGTTGATACTTGGCCTATAACTTGGCATGCTTTGTTACACTTTATATTTATCTATGTCTCTTGGTTATTGTCAGATAAACGATGCCCCCCCCCAAATATATTTGCAGTTGGATATCATATGTCTACTGATATGAAATGTGTTAGATGAATGACAGGTAACAGCCTGAGAGACAAGATCATAAATGAAGAAAAGAGAAAAAAGCTAGGAGTAGCCACCGTCATAGAATATATAAAGAAACAATAGACAAAATGGTTTGGCCACGTGACAAGGCAGAGTGATCAAAACACAACACAATGAGCCCCCAATAAACGGTTGGAGAATACCAGACCCAAGGATCGACTATGAAATATGATGTAATATTAAAAGCACTATGAAACATAACAGCAGCAGAAGCGAACAGAAGCGCAAAAGACCGCAAATTATATCTCCCCACTACGCTGAAAGGTAAATGAGGAACGAAAGTAGAAGAAGAATAATATGAGGTATATAACAATGGTTGAATGTCTTAGAAATAGAGGCACTAACTGTGCAGACAATGATGAACATATTACACATATATGGTGTAAACATAATTATATAATTAACTATTACCTGTTGTTATATTTTCCTTAAGTATACCGAAAGGTTTGTTTATTCTGACTAGATCAAGAACTCCTAGGAAGAGATTACGCACAAACGAGTCACCAATAAAGTAAACAGTCAAATCCTTCAGAACTCGACACGTGTCCTCTTCGCCTTCAAAAATCAAAATCTGAGGTTTAAAATGAAACCTTTTTATTGGTTAATGGCAATGAATTTGTAAGCTTAAAATAAAAGTAAATTAATACAGAAATGTGTAAGCATAAATTTTACTGGTATTTGGTATTAATAAGACAGAGACAGAGCGAGAGTTCTTATCACCACTTACCCCTGACCCGGACAATAAAGGCAGAAAACCAACCACAGACATATCAGAACAAGACAAGATATGTCTGTTATTCGTCAAAGTGTGATCTATCTGTATCAAGTAAATTTAAATTCGGGTACTAATTTGGACTAAAAAATGAGCAACATACAACTCAGTATTTCGGCCAAAAGTAAGCTGCCAGTTTTAAATACGAAAATTAAAATCAAAGGAGGAAAACACACTTCTGAGATGATGTGCCTTCAAATAATAGTTAATGTGAAAATAAGAGTTTAAATGAGAAATGAATAATTAATTAAAATAGTAGGAGTAGGAAACAGAGTGCCCAACTGAATGTCATCTTGGAAAGGAAAGATACAAGGAAAACGAGGCAGAGACAGACCAAGACTAAAATAGACTGATAACATCAGACGATGGACAGGTGAACCTATGACAACATGACCCATCAAGACAAGAGACAGAGAAAAATGGCTCTTCGATGTGGAGGCGGGACTTAATCATCATCATCATCATCGAGTGACATCTCCGCAACGAAGGGTGGCTACCATGGAGCGCCATTCTGCTCTGTCTCTTGCTTTGATGGCGCAGGTTGTCATAAGCTGGTTCATCCATCGTCATTACTCGTCCATCTTAGTCTTGGTCTGCCTCTGCCTCTTTTACCTTGTATTTTCCTCTCCAGGATTACTTTTAGTAGGCTGTTGTGTCTTTTAACATGACCCAAAAATCGCATTTGTCTTGTTTGAATTGTGTTTAGTAGTATTCTTTTCATTTTTAGTTGTTTTAAGACTTTATCGCTTGTTTTCTTTTCCTTCCATCCAGTTCTACCTATTCTTCTATAAATCCACATTTCAAAGGCTTCAATTCTCTGTTCTGTTTTCTTGTCTAATGAAAGATTACTATTCTGTTCGATAATAAATGAATAAAAGAGAGAGAGAGATCTTTGAGAAAGTGGTTGATACGAGATATAACTATTTTGTTAAAGTGAAAAGTAAAATCATTGTCGAACACAGCTAATGTTAACAGCTTTAAGAATTAAAATATAGATTAGCCGTTACTAACGCTTTATATCACATATCACATTTTGGGCACATCATGAGAAGAGGAAAGTTGGAATACTTGGTTACAACTGGCAAAATAAAAGGAAAGAGAGATCGCGGACGACAAAGAGAGAAAATACTGGATAGCTTGGTGTCATGGCATGGAAAACAGTCAACAACAGAACTGATACAATGCACTGTAGACAGAAGATTGTGGAGGGACATAATCGCCTACGCCAACCGGCAGGGTACATGATGATGATGAACGCTTTATATAGTTTTATGAGACAACGTTCGTTAAATAAATTACTATTTTGGACTTCTCGTTCTTGTTACTTAAGAGTCATACGGTTCTGTCATAAGTGGCCAATTCTAAGTCCCTAACCTTCGGGAAATTGTAAGTCTACATGTTTGGTAATGGGGATATTTAAGATAAGGAAGAAGCTAAAAGTTATGCTTTGATGGCACTTGTGAAAACCTTACAGTTTCACAAGAAAAATATTGAAATCTCTCTATAATCGTTTCTTGTGGAGTAATACGGTTAATGATGGAGTGACATTACAAGACTTACAACCGGGAGTCAAGCTTGGTAGAAGATGCAATGAAAGACAATAAACAACTAAGACATTTCAGCCTTGCGAACAAGGCACGTTAGACAAAGAACGAGCGTTTCTATCGGAAGGTCTTCGTCTCGAACAAAAAAAAACAAAAACAAATCAGACAACAAATCTGAAGAAATCTATAAAGAGTTCAGAAATATCTAACACCAGCATGTAAATAGACACAAAATAAGATGCCATATAGAAATAAAAGACTAAAGAAGTGTGATTAAAAACCGTGTATTGAAAGGAACCATGAAAAGTAGAAATAAAATACAAATAAATGAATATGAAGTATACGAAAGTAAAAGAAAGTAAACGAAAAAGAAATGAAAAGATTTAATTCCACTTCATCATCAAGTACCAAGCCTACTAGCGTTGGTGATCATGTCTCTCCACAACTTTCGATCTCGACAGTTATTTATCATTTCTGTTGTTGACCTTCTGCCAAGTCATTCTCTTAGGCTGTTTGGTATCTTTTCTCTTTTTAGTTATTGAGTTATTTGCGGGTCATCATCATTGCACTCCGAACATGTCAATAGGTGCTCAGATCCACCCCCCCCCCTCAGCAAGTCCCGCACTGTCCAGCGACTGACGACTCCAGTTCTATGTTGGTTGATAAGTCTTCTTACACGGCCACTAAGTTTCTCATTTCTGGCTGTGCCCATCTTAACTCTCATTTGCATCATCCGAAGATGTTACGTGGATCTGTGTTTGTCGAAGTCCTGTGCTCTTCCCACATCTCGGAGAGCATTGATGATGTCCCACCGATCCATTGGTTGCCCGTCCTCAACGACAGCACAGCTAGACAACATGTCCGCTCTTTCATTTCCCCGTACTCCCGCATGTCCAGGGACATAGACAATGGTGACCTTACGTATTTTGGACTTCTGCAATAACTCTACCCATTGCCTGCGTCCAGAGCCTGCCTCCACTTTTTTATCATGCTCATCGAATCACTCAGTATACATGCGTGGGTGTAGTCTTGTGACTCTAACCATTTGAATGCCTTGGTCACTGCCATCACCTCCATTGTCATGCTACTCATGGTCATGACGTATGTACCACTGTCTTCTTTAACTATTCTGCCTGCTGAGCGTGCTGTAAAGGCCCATGCACTTCTTTGGTTCGTCTAACAGATCCGTCTGTATAGATTACTGCATCTTTCTCATCAGTTGTATCGCAGATGAGACCGTTGACCTCAGCATTAACCGCGACCGGGTTATGTTCCCTATTTTTCCTGTCGTGTGTGACAATACACGAGAAAGTCCCCTTCAATGACGTAGGCACCGGTATCCACTCCTCACCAACGCTGATATTGATAAGCCCACAGACCTGTTTGATGACATCTTCTGCTCGGCCCACCCATGATTTGCCTCTTTTTAGCCTGGCACCTTTCCCTGTATTGAGCACATGGTGCAATGGATGCCCTTTATCTGTACTAATCTTCAGGTATGCTCGTGCTCTCCAGATCTTGATTCAGTCATCCATGGTTGGAAAGTCAAGAAGATACCTTATTGCTACACAGGGAGTGTCCCTCGTACATCCCAGGATAATGCGCATAGCTTCATTTTGTATTTTCTCCAGCCTATCAATTTGAGTCGTACTGACTGTAAGAATTACCAGGGCATACTCGATTGGTGCGAGGACTAATCCCTGCAACAGAAGAGTAAGTAGCCTCTGCTTGATGTTGGCAGCTGCCATGACCTTCAAGGTAGCTAATCCTTTGCCGGATTTTGTTATCACATGATCGACGTGGTTCCGAAAACACAGGCTGCGATCAAACTTAACTCCGAGGTATGTCATCAACTTGTCCCTGGTCACCTCATCAGTTCCCATTCGTACTACCGGTGTGGTCGTATTAACGATATGATTGTTAAGGGAGAACCATGAAACTGATGCTTTATTAGGATTAACCAAGGCACCTGAAACCCCACACCAGGAAGAAATGCGATCGAGTGTGTCTTGCATTGTGGAGGCGATTCCCCGTCTGTCTCTTCCCTGTCGATATACCAGAATATCATCAGCAAAAGTCATAGTTCTTCCCCTCCCATTCAGTTGTTGATCCGCGATCATTATTGTGTACACGTTAAATAGAACTGGTGACAATGGTGAGCCTTGTGGCTGCCCTGGACAAATGGATGTTGACTCGAAAGACCAACTTCCACATCTGAGTATCACCTTCCTCAGAAACAGTGCCGCAGCGATCCATCTAATGAGGAAGTGGTGAACCGCTAGTTTGAGGAGCATATGCATGAGATATTCAAATGGTACCCTGTTGTATGCATCCTCCAGATCTATAGCAGCAGCACATGTCTCCTCTCGTCGGTGGAAGCCTTCGAAGACGTCACAGGCAAAGACTGCCGCATTGAGCCATGTCTCTTTGTTATATCTATAAACTTCGAGTGTGGGTGGGAATGCGCGTTTCTGTTCAAGGTGACAGGTGAGGGAATAATAGAACAAAGTATGTGTTAGCACTCGGAAAAATTGACAGACAAACAACAATAGGAAAAAACGAAGAACAATATATGGTCCGAAGCGGGATCGAACCCGTACTCCCTGGCACCGCGCCTTGCCACGAGAAGCCGAACGCTTGGCACACTGCCACGCAGCTAACGCGGGTTCGATCCCGCTTCGGACCATATATTGTTCTTCGTTTTTTTCTATTGTTGTTTGTCTGTCAATTTTTCCGAGTGCTAACACATACTTCTTTGTTCTATTATTCCCTATTATCGCCTCGGAAGTTCCCTATATATGACAGGTGAGGGCACGGGCAAGTATTTTCTCCAGCAGTTTTCCCGCAGTGTTCTGCATTGTGATGATTCTGTAGGCACTGATCTGAGAATGGTCCTTGTTTGACTTCAGTAGCGGTAGTAAGTAGCTGTGTAGCCACTCCTCCTTAATCTGGCCACTCCGAATACTGGCATTAAACTCATTGGCCAGTTTTGTCAAGTCGTCGTCAGCTAAATCGCCTATGTCATCATACCGAACACCATCTGGACCAGGAGCAGTGTTGTGTGACCTTTTAAGTGTCGTGCGAATGGTATCGGTTGGGATTGTGAGATCTTCTTCCAGCACTACATCCTTACACAACTTTGAAAGCGATTCCCGTATCCTCATGTGTCCTTCTAATTCACATCAAATCAATTAAAATAGTTTCACAATATTTTCTCTTTGCTTCCCTATATCTCTTCGTCCCTCAATTTCCCCATTTGTCACAATATATATCAGCTGTTCCCTTCTCATTATATGGTAAAAAAAATGATGCTTCTTTTTTCTTAATATTGGATACTAGCTCTATTTTTGCTTTGACCTCTTTCAGAATGTATTCATTACTCTTCTTAGCTGTCCATGGTACTCACAACATTCTTCAGTAAAACCACATTTCTACAGACTCCAGTGATTTTCTTAGTCTGTTGTCCTATTGTCCGTGATTCACATCAATATGTTAACACTGGCTTTACATAACATTTAAGAACACTTTTTCTTGTTTCTATTGTCAAAAATGGATTCCACTGTATTTTCATAATTTTTTTGGAAAGCTGCTTTTGCTTGAGCCGTTCTGCATCTCACCTCTGTTGTACATCTACCATCTGAAACTAACATTGTTCCCAGATATAATTCATTTACCTGTTTTAATATTGTTCCATTTGTCTTTTTTGTGCATTGCAGTGATGTCTTTTACAGCACGCAACCTTGCCTAACACACCGTTTTATTTGTTGAAACACACCCAATCGATCTCCAGCCTCCATGGCTGCTGTCCGCTGCCAGCACATGCTCTCCATTATTCCTAGATCTCCGATATCTACGTTCATGTCCTCTAAAATTTTGATCATCTCTTGGTGCCTTATCACGTCAAATATTGTCATTATATTATATATTTGTAATAGCCACGAAACACGCGGAACACAGGCACAGATCTGCCCTCATGTCCATTATGTCAGGTCGGATAATTTCGCCTGCTAGTGTATGCAGAAGACAGTACAACCTGCGGCTGTCCTGCTCCTTTGCAGGTATGCTCGGGATAGTAAAAGGCTAAGAGAGGGTACCCTGAAACAAAACAACAGCACTGCCTTGTGGGTGAGACTTTTTAGTCAAAGGTCAAAGAGACAAACATAGAACAAACCGACGAAAGGCAACAGAAAACTATCGTCGTAATTTCTTTGTACAATCATGTATAATTCCACTTAGGTAAAAAAAAAAAAAGCCCAAAGTGAGCTTTCAAACCGGTTCTCCAAAGTTAAATATTCATCCATGGGTAAAGAGATCATGACTGTAATGCGGGATGTGATCAGCGTTAGAATAGGCAAGAGTATTGAAAGACTTCCGCAGGAATACCGTCATTAATTGAGATGTCACTGAGAAGCTCAGGAAAACGATCAAGCAAAATCAGAATTTTGAAACCAGGCTTGGTGCTAGACTCCCCAAATCATCCATAATTCATCTTCTGATCTTTTTAGCGTTCACCCATTAATTGAACGTGGGTGCGCTGTGTCGCTAGCTTACGCTACAGTCGTAATATCTGCGGCTTTATGTCCACCACATATGTGTTAGGTATGAGTAAATTTTCTTAATAATGCTCGCCTAGGTAACGGCGATTTTGGCCCTACTTTTTACAACTTTTACTTGCTTGACATGTAAATAGGATAATAATGTAACAATGCATTTGGGGACAATAGAATGAAAATGGAGAGAACCATAGTGTGTTATGAGCTCAGGGTCTCGCGTGAAAGGGCGTGATGGGTAGAGTTAAGGGAATCTTGTGAATATGGGGGGGGGGGTGTTCAGAAACACAAAGTGTGATTATAATTTGAGACTGGGAGTATGACGTGGATGAATTTGATTGGTTGCGACGGGGAGTATTAGAGGGTGTGGGCGAGAAGAAAAGTTACAGAGATATAAGACGATACAGGTAGCCCAGGGAAGGTAGTACGGCTGGTTCATGTGTAGTGCAGTGAGATTTTAGTTAGCAGCAGGGCGAATGCCCTATGGAGTTAGATGTGCGTAGGTAGGGAATAATTTGGTCCGAGAGTTAGTTCACGAATAATAAATTGCAGCAATTAGGATGTGCTTTAGTCGGAAGAAGGAGGGACAGCAATAAGGGCTGTGCTACTATACCATTAGAAGGTGAAAAGGGAGGAAAGGAATCCATTGGTCATGTTCCATCAACGTCATCTTTCTTATTAATAGATAGAGAGAGAGAGAAAGACAGACAGAGAGAGCAAGAATGGAAAAGGACGCCATTGATCCTGTACCATCAACATCATCTTTCATATTAATAGAGAGAGAGAGAGAGAAAGAGAGAGAGAGAGCAAAAATGGAAAAGGACGCCATTGATCCTGTACCATCAACATCGTCTTTCATATTAATAGAGAGAGAGAGAGAGAGAAAGAGAGAGAGAGAGCAAAAATGGGTAAGGACGCCATTGATCCTGTACCATCAACATCGTCTTTCATATTAATAGAGAGAGAGAGAGAGCAAAAATGGAAAAAGACCCATTGATCCTGTACCATCAACATCGTCTTTCATATTAATAGAGAGAGAGAGAGAGCAAAAATGGAAAAAGACCCATTGATCCTGTACCATCAACATCGTCTTTCATATTAATAGAGAGAGAGAGAGAGAGAGAGAGAGAGAGAGAGCAAAAATGGAAAAGGACGCCATTGATCCTATACCATCAACATCGTCTTTCATATTAATAGAGAGAGAGAGAGAGAGAGAGAGAGAGAAAGCAAAAATGGGTAAGGACGCCATTGATCCTGTACCATCAACATCGTCTTTCGTATTAATAGAGAGAGAGAGAGAGAGAGAGAGAGAAAGAGAGAGAGAGAGAGAATAAATGGAAAAGGACGCCATTGATCCTGTACCATCAACATCGTCTTTCATATTAATAGAGAGAGAGAGAGAGAGAGCAAGAATGGAAAAGGACAACATTGATCCTGGCTCATAAACAGTGCCTCATCATCATCAGTAAAATCGCATTCTATCTAAAGCAGTTATATCAAGAGATCTATCAAGTGGGCGGACCTGGTTATGCCAAATGCCCAATAAAACAAACAATACTTGCCTAGGTAGCGGCCATTTTGGACCTACTCTTTACGACAGGACCTTCTGGGTTTTATTTTCGTTGTCATCCTAGAATTCTAGACAACGGATATTACTACCTAGAGACTGAAAAAGGGGGGGGGGAGGGGTAAAGCCAAGAAGAAATCACAAGATTGAAGTGGAAAAGGCCACTACTTGTAGCGCGTTTCGAACCTGGTACTCTTCTGTCCGGAGATCGACGCCTTACTTCTAGACCACCCAATCTCCATCTACAAATCTCAGAAAGGATATGAACAAGTGCACGTACTACTACTACCTCTGATTATGTTGATGTACATCACAAACATTGAGGGTTGTCTTTGTTCTCCTACACCCGCTAAATACGTTACAAAGATATAATTATAACAGTAATTATTGAGAAGAAAAAATCATAGTGAGTTTACAAACTCACACAAATATCTTTACCTGGCATGAAGGATCTGTAGGAATCCAGGTAGAGAACTCTGCGTGTATTTTTTGACGAAAGTCGTAACAGTTCTGACATCTACATTCATCCACAGGTTTGGACACACAGTGGTGCTCAAAGCAGCAGGGCAAACTACCATTAGGATCACACAGGGCTCTGTATGGGAACGTCTTGTTACTATTTTCACCAGCACCATTCAGTTGTACGTTACCTACAGAAAGGGAATCTATTTTATGTGGGAGTAATACTGAAAAATAAGCAGACATAAATAAAAGCAAAACAAGAAGTAATAAAGCCAAGACACAGGAAGCTTACACAGAGGTGAACAAAGAAGTGAGAAGATGCATTAAAAGGGATAAGAGGAAATATATAGATGAACTAGCTAAAGAGTCAGAAGAAGCAGCAAATAAAGGGAATATGAAAGGACTATACAACAGCACAAAGAAATTAGGTGGAAAATACAAACAGATCAACGCCTTTATCAAAGATAAGAAAGGAAATCTGCTTAGTAATATAAGGGAACAAATGGAGAGATGGAAAGGGCACTTTGAAGAACTTTTGAACAGACCCGGCTCAAATAATCCTCCATATATACTACCAGCAGAAGAAGAGTTACACGTTAACTGCGGAAAACCAAGCAAAGAAGAAATAATGAAAGCCATCAAACTATTAAAAAATGGTAAAGCCACAGGACCAGATGAAATTCCTTCGGAAGCCATCAAAGCAGATATTAACACCTCTACCAAGATGTTACATGATCTATTGGATAAAATTTGGGAGAGGGAAGAAATACCTAAAGACTGGAGAGAAGGTTATATGATCAAACTACCAAAGAAAGGAAGTTTACAGGAGTGCACAAATTATAGGGAAATTATGCTACTATCAGTGCCAGGAAAAATATATTAAGCAGAATCATTCTGGAGAGACTAAAAGAGGCCACAGAGAAACATTTGAGAGATAATTAAGCAGGTTTTAGGGAAAACAGATCATGTGCTGATCAAATAACTACTCTACGTATAATAGTTGAACAAAGTTTAGAACTAAAATCCCCACTTTATATTGGATTCATAGATTACGAAAAGGCATTTGATAGTTTAGACAGAGGTATACTTTGGAAGTTGCTGAGTCATTACGGAATCCCCATAAAGTTTATTAACCTGATAAAAACAATGTATGAAGGAACAAAATGTAGAGTGGTGCATGAAGGACAGCTTACAGAAGCATTTGAAATAAGAACAGGAGTAAGGCAAGGATGCCTTCTGTCCCCATTTCTCTTTCTACTGGCCATAGATTGGATTATGAAAATAACTCAAAACAACAGAAATGGGATCCAGTGGTAACTGACCAAACAACTTGATGATTTAGACTTTGCTGATGACATAGCTCTCCTATCACACAGCCATCAAACAGATGCAGGATAAAATGAGTATATTATATGAGAGATCACAACAGCTAGGACTGTAAATTAATAGAGATAAGACCAACATTATGAGAATTGATGCAGTTGGCAATAACCAATAAAACTAGGAGAAATACCTCAACTAGACGTACAATCTTACATATATATGGGAGGTAATATAGATAAAGAGGGAGGAACAGAAAATGATACCAAAATAAGGATATCAAAAGCAAGAGAAGCTTTCATTGCACTGGGAAACATATGGAAATCCTAAGAAATTAGGTTAAATACTAAAATAAAAATGTTCAACTCAAATGTTAAGTCGGTCCTATTATATGGCTGTGAAACATGGAGAATAACAAAATTGACAATCACGAAGGTACAGACTTTCATTAATGGATGCTTACGCAGAATAAAGGGATGGAAATGGCAGGACAAAGTCACTAACGTGGAATTATGGAAATGTACCGGTCAAACACCAGTGGTTAAAGAGATACAGCGTAGATGATGGCGATGGATAGGACACACACTACGGAAGCCAACTGAGAGTATTACACAACAGGCCTTTTTTGGAATCCCCAGGGGAAAAGACAAAGAGGAAGACCAAGGAATTCTTGGAGAAGACAGATCGAAGCAGAGATGAAGATGATTGGGAAGACATGGAATGATCTTAAAAGAATTGCAAAAAAACAGAACGACTTGGAAAGTTTTTGTTGAAGACCTATGCTCCACTGGGAGCTAAAAGGTAGAAGAAGAAAACTGAAAAATATTAGCTTCTGTGTGAAGTTAATGCTTTTATTTGTAATAAAATTTTGTGTGTATTTATTATTTGCCTTTCTGTGACAATGGGAACTATGCTGTTGTTGCTGTCCATTATAATTTTGTTTATTTGCATAACGCTCACTCGACCACCTTGTAACTTCTACACAGGGCATGCGGCATTTATTCTCCAGTACTGCAGAAAATTCACAGCAAACCTCGTCAGTGAGAGAAAACCGGAACGATAGTTTCTATTGTCTGCTAGAATGGTTTGACATAATAATAACAATAATTTGTTTCTGTCAAAGATCTTCTTCATTCATTAGGTGCCATCTCTGTATCAAAAGTTGGCTACCATAGAGTGCCATTCCGCTCTGTCTCTTGCTTTGATGGTGCAGGTTGTCACATGCGAACTTGTCCATGTTTAAATGTTACTCCTGCATGTTAGTCTTGGTCTGCCTTTGCATCTTTTACCTTGTATTTCTTGTATTCTTCCAAGATTAATTTTAGTAGGCTGCTATGTCTTCTGAATGATGTACATTCAATAATTGCCATATCCAGAAATCTAGACACATCGGCTCTCTGCAACACTTCAATGTACAAACTCTCTTCCTTAACTTCTCAATTCTCCCTGCGAGAAATCTAGACACATCGGCTCTCTGCAACACTTCAATGTACAAACTCTCTTCTTTATCTTAACAATTCTCCCTGCGAGAAATCTAGACACATGGGCTCTCTGCAACACTTCAATGTTCAAACTCTCTTCTTTATCTTAACAATTCTCCCTGCGAGAAATCTAGACACATGGGCTCTCTGCAACACTTCAATGTACAAACTCTCTTCTTTATCTTAACAATTCAACCTGCGAGAAATCTAGACACATCGGCTCTCTGCAACACTTCAGTGTACAAACTCTCTTCTTTTATCTTCTCAATTCTCCCTGCGAGAAATCTAGACACATCTGCTCTCTGCAACACTTCAATGTACAAACTCTCTTCTTTATATTCTTAATTCTCCCTGCGAGAAATCCTCTTCAACAACCACCCTTAAAGGGACGTTAATTAGGCGTAAATCATGATCATCATCATTATCGAGTGTCGTCTCCGCATCGAAGGTTAGCTATCACGGAGCGCCATTCTGCTCTGTTTCTTGCTTTGATAATGCAGGTTGTCATAACATAATTTGTCCATCTTTTGATGTTAATCGTCCATGTTAGTCTTGGTCTGCCTCTGCCTCTTTTACCTTGTATTTTCCCTTCCAAGATTACTTATAATAGGCTCCTGTGTCTTTTAAAAAGCGCCAAAAGTATAATTTGTCTTGTTCTAATTGTGTTTTGTAGTATTCTTTTCATTTTTAGTTGTTTTAAGACTTCATCATTTGTTTTCTATTTTCTTTTCTTTCCATCCAATTCTACGTATTCTTCTATAAATCTACATTTCAAAAGCTTCAATTTCCTGTTTTGTTTTCTTATCTAATGTCCATGTTTCTGAACCATACAGGAATGTTGAGAAGAAATAGACATTTTTATATTCTTAGATTTAGCCCTGGTGTTATTTGTTTTGATGTAAGTATATTTTTTCATGAGATTAAAATTACTTTTTGCCATTTCTATTCTTCTGTTTATGCGTAAGTGAGTTGTGTTTAAAGCAATGTATTTTATTTTTAAAAAATTACATCTTTCAGTCCGACACCTCCGGCCTCAGGACGTCATTTTAGAGTACCGAGATGCCTTCCTGTTTAGTCTTCGATTCCTTCTTACTTGGCCAGATTGGTAACTTGATCCTAACTCTGATTCCTTCTTACTTGGTCAAATTGGTAAGTTGACCCTAACTCTGATTCCTTCTTACTTGGCCAGATTGGTAACTTGATCCTAAATCTGATTCCTTCTTACTTGGCCAGATTGGTAACTTGATCCTAACTCTGACTCCTTCTTACTTGGTCAGATTGGTAAGTTGATCCTAACTATGATTCCTTCTTACTAGGCCAGATTTGTAAGCTGATCCTAACTCTGATTCATTCTTACTTGGTCAGATTGGTAAGCTGATCCTAACTCTGATTCCTTCTCACTTGGCCAGATTGGTAAGTTGATCCTAACTCTGATTCCTTCTTACTAGGTCAGATTGGTAAGCTGATCCTAACTCGGATTCCTTCTTACTTGGCGAGATTGGTAAGTTGATCCTAACTCTGATTCCTTCTTACTAGGTCAGATTGGTAAGCTGATCCTAACTCGGATTCCTTCTTACTTGGCGAGATTGGTAATTTGATCCTAACTCTGATTCCTTCTTATTTGGCCAGATTGGTAAGTCGATCCTAACTCTGATTCCTTCTTACTTGGTCAGATTGGTAAGTTGATCCTAACTCTGATTCCTTCTTATTTGGCCAGATTGGTAAGCTGATCCTAACTCGGATTCCTTCTTACTTGGCGAGATTGGTAAGTCGATCCTAACTCTGATTCCTTCTTATTTGGCCAGATTGGTAAGTCGATCCTAACTCTGATTCCTTCTTACTTGGTCAGATTGGTAAGTTGATCCTAACTCTGATTCCTTCTTATTTGGCCAGATTGGTAAGTCGATCCTAACTCTGATTCCTTCTTACTTGGTCAGATTGGTAAGTTGATCCTAACTCTGATTCCTTCTTACTAGGCCAGATTTGTAAGCTGATCCTAACTCTGATTCCTTCTTGCTTGGTCAGATTGGTAAGCTGATCCTAACTCTGATTCCTTCTTACTTGGTCAGATTGGTAAGTTGATCCTAACTATAATTCCTTCTTACTTGGCCAGATTGGTAACTTGATTCTAACTCTGATTCCTTCTTACTTGGTCAGATTGGTAAGTTGATCCTAACTCTGATTCCTTCTTACTTGGCCAGATTGGTAAGTTGATCCTAACTCTGATTCCTTCTTACTTGGCCAAATTGGTAAGTTGATCCTAACTCTGATTCCTTCTTACTTGGCCATATTGATAAGTCGATCCTAACTCTGATACCTTCTTAGTTTTCCAGATTGGTAAGTTGATCCTAACTCTGATTCCTTCTTATTTGGCCAGATTGGTAAGTCGATCCTAACTCTGATTCCTTCTTACTTGGTCAGATTGGTAAGTTGATCCTAACTCTGATTCCTTCTTACTTGGTCAGATTGGTAAGTTGATCCTAACTCTGATTCCTTCTTACTAGGCCAGATTTGTAAGCTGATCCTAACTCTGATTCCTTCTTGCTTGGTCAGATTGGTAAGCTGATCCTAACTCTGATTCCTTCTTACTTGGTCAGATTGGTAAGTTGATCCTAACTATAATTCCTTCTTACTTGGCCAGATTGGTAACTTGATTCTAACTCTGATTCCTTCTTACTTGGACAGATTGCTAAGTTGATCCTAACTCTGATTCCTTCTTACTTGGCCAGATTGGCAAGTTGATCCTAACTCAGGTTTGTTTCCAAAGTCACCACCCGGAGGTGGAGTTGGATCATGAATAGCTGCTGTTGACTCTGATCTTAACGCATGTAGTGACTCTTGAGTAGCTGGTCACTCTAGGCTCCTGTTCAAGGAGGAGCAATAACAAGAAAAAATGAAACAAAGAAGACAAAGAAACGAGAGTTATAAAGTCAAATAAGCAGTATATAATCTATATAAACATTCATTATAACAAATGACTCACCACAACGACCATCTTCACGCTGCAGTCTCCCCTCAACACCCTTATAGTTTCTGGCATTTCTAAAAAAGGTATAAAGCTCCTCCATTTCCTGCTGGGAGACATCTTTGTTGACCCAGTGACCTTTAACCGCCTTGTCTAAAACATTGTCACAGGTTGGACTGTAGAACTCTTCTGTCGGTGCAAACAGAGAAGACCAGTCAACGTTTCCTATTTTAAATGGTCTTACTCCTACTTTCAGGGATGGCAGAACTAGTACAACTAGAAATAACACTATTATACAAAACAGTTGAATACGTTTGGATAATTTATTGTTATAGAATGCAATGAACCTAAACTTATTTCTTCTGTTAGGTGGCTCCATTTTAAATCAAATCTGTGAAATACGTAATATCGTATTTTTCCATTAGGTCTGTTTTCTGAAAAGAAAAAAAAAAAACTTGACAAATAAAGAGCATAGAGACAATAAGAACATAAGAACTATCTATCATCGAAGGCTCATATTCTCCTATAGAGATTTATGACAACATGATAAGACTAAAAATATCTGTATTAAAAATCGTTTACTGATCAAAGCCAGTGTTATCCTTTCATAATTTTCTTTATAGAAATATAGAAAATTAACCACATTGGAAATTAAAACACGAAGAAAGGTGAAACAAAAAATAATATTTGAAAAACAAAGATAAGATTTAAAAAAAAAAAACTCGGTGGAGTCACTGCAGCAGTCAATAAACACACGCTATATGTTTATTTGTTTCTTCTCAACCACTTGTATATTCTACACCTATGATTCTTTCCAACAATTCTTATTTCTAGGGTTATTACTTTTATTTTAAAGTGGACTATATTTCTATATAAAGGTAATTAATAAAAAATATATCCATTTTCCATTTATGATCAAAGTATTCTTATTCTTGCTCCCTTTTTTCTTATTCAGCGTTCTGGTCTTTTGATGACTCGAAATTGACTCTTTGTCCTGCATCATGATGGAGAGTTAGTAACAACATCTTGACACAATATGTGACTAAGCATAGTCTGCACTCGCGTGTGCGTCCTGATTTTTTATCTGAAACTGCGCCGTGGCTAACACATTCCGTCTAGAGCAGGCTGGATCTAGGTTTGACGTAGAAGTTTTCCTTCTGGTAATGTGGATGCCAGCCAGAGCTGTTGAGTCCATGGTGCCCGTGCTATCTGTCCGGCTGTTCTTCCATAGCCTTTCTTTCTCCTTATGGTAACTGTTAGGCAGCAGTAGTTTGTTTTTCGGTGCGTCCTTCCCCATGAATAGAAATTTGAATACGGCTCTTACTCGCATGGTTTACTCCGTCCTTGGACAAATATGCGACTCTTTAAAACGGATGCAACAACTCCACCTATTGCGCACGTCGCATCCGTCCTGGTAGGAGAATCAATCAGTACGATAAATGAAAGAGCGGACAGGTTGGCTAGCTGCGCTGTCGTTGAAGATGGTCAACTAATGGATCGGGCGGACGTTATCAATCCCCTCCATGATGTGGGAAGGGCGCGCGACTTCGACAACCATTAGAACACGTCACTCCTTCTGATGAAATAGATGGGAGTAAAGATGGGCACAACGAGAAACTTAGTGGACGTATAAGAAGACTTATCAACCAACATAAAACTGGAGTCGTCAGTCGCTGGACACTGCGGGACTTGCTAAGGAGGGGATCTCAGCACCTATGGACGTGTTCGGAGTGCAATTATGATGACCCGCAAATAAGTCAATAGTTATAGTTTGATTTAAACCTTTCTAATTAGTTTCCGCGCAATTATAGCACGGCTGTATCTACATCCAGTAAGAGGCTGGGTTGTCTAGTGATACGGCTTCGACTTCGGACAACGAAGGTTTCGGGTTCCAGTTTCGCGAAGCCATATCACTAAACAACCCAGCTTTTTGCTGGATGTAGATACATTCGTGTTCCAGTTTCGCGAAGCCATATCACTAGACAACCCAGCCTTTTGCTGGATGTAGATACAGTCGTGTTCCAGTTTCGCGAAGCCATATCACTAGACAACCCAGCCTTTTGCTGGATGTAGATACAGTCGTGTTCCAGTTTCGCGAAGCCATATCACTAGACAACCCAGCCTTTTGCTGGATGTAGATTACAGTCGTGTTCCAGTTTCGCGAAGCCATATCACTAGACAACCCAGCCTTTTGCAGGATGTAGATTACAGTCGTGTTCCAGTTTCGCGAAGCCATATCACTAGACAACCCAGCCTTTTGCTGGATGTAGATTACAGTCGTGTTCCAGTTTCGCGAAGCCATATCACTAGACAACCCAGCCTTTTGCTGGATGTAGATTACAGTCGTGTTCCAGTTTCGCGAAGCCATATCACTAGACAACCCAGCCTTTTGCTGGATGTAGGTACAGTCGTGTTCCAGTTTCGCGAAGCCATATCACTAGACAACCCAGCCTTTTGCTGGATGTAGATTACAGTCGTGTTCCAGTTTCGCGAAGCCATATCACTAGACAACCCAGCCTTTTGCTGGATGTAGATTACAGTCGTGTTCCAGTTTCGCGAAGCCATATCACTAGACAACCCAGCCTTTTGCTGGATGTAGATTACAGTCGGGTTCCAGTTTCGCGAAGCCATATCACTAGACAACCCAGCCTTTTGCTGGATGTAGATTACAGTCGTGTTCCAGTTTCGCGAAGCCATATCACTAGACAACCCAGCCTTTTGCTGGATGTAGATTACAGTCGTGTTCCAGTTTCGCGAAGCCATATCACTAGACAACCCAGCCTTTTGCTGGATGTAGATTACAGTCGTGTTCCAGTTTCGCGAAGCCATATCACTAGACAACCCAGCCTTTTGCTGGATGTAGATTACAGTTGGGTTCCAGTTTCGCGAAGCCATATCACTAGACAACCCAGCCTTTTCCTGGATGTAGATTACAGTCGTGTTCCAGTTTCGCGAAGCCATATCACTAGACAACCCAGCCTTTTGCTGGATGTAGATTACAGTCGTGTTCCAGTTTCGCGAAGCCATATCACTAGACAACCCAGCCTTTTGCTGGATGTAGATTACAGTCGTGTTCCAGTTTCGCGAAGCCATATCACTAGACAACCCAGCCTTTTGCTGGATGTAGATTACAGTCGTGTTCCAGTTTCGCGAAGCCATATCACTAGACAACCCAGCCTTTTGCTGGATGTAGATTACAGTCGTGTTCCAGTTTCGCGAAGCCATATCACTAGACAACCCAGCCTTTTGCTGGATGTAGATTACAGTCGTGTTCCAGTTTCGCGAAGCCATATCACTAGACAACCCAGCCTTTTGCTGGATGTAGATTATAGTCGGGTTCCAGTTTCGCGAAGGCTTAACTTGTCATTACCTCCTCAGTGAGAAAGTATCAACCTCATATTGTTTGTATTTCATCTTAATAGAATAATGTGCAATTCGTGTTTTTTTTTTCTTGACATCTTTTTGTCATTTCCTCTCTGTCATTCAAGAGTACTTGTACACACTCTGATCTATACTCATGTATGTACACTGTCTGGATCATTTATCCTAATTGTTTATGTTTTATAAATATGGCATACCTTCCTGGTGTTTCCAATTGCTAGAATTGTACTTTAGGAATTACCTCTCTTTCATTAGTCAAGTCCAGTTCTAGAAAGCAGAATTGGACCATTACCAAATGTCTTGGTGTCAATCGATTATTCGCGTCTTTTTATTGATTATTCTGTTCAGGATGTATTGTTGTAATTTTGATCTTTTTTAAGACCATTGTGATTTTTCCAAGCATTTTGCATTTCTACATGCTGTCTACATATATATGAATGTCTTCCACATCGGTCATTCTTATTTTCTGCTCTAGACTTCTTATTTTTCTCAATAGAAACATGTGCGAACCATTCTAAAGTCGTTGTTCCTTTAATACATTTCATCTAATTTCTTTTCCGTATTTTTAAACATTTAGTTGTTTTGTTTATTCGAAATATCATCTTCATATCCTGTTTCGCTTGTGAACATTTCTGTTGAACTGCATTGTTCCATGTCCTTTAGCTGCCATTGACAATTCTTTCAAAGATTGTTTTTCTCTACTTCTTTTTTATAGTAAATAGTATATAAATATATATATTCAATAATTTATCTTTAAAACATGTTGTTTGCATACTACTTATTTATACTCTTAAAAAAAGTAAGTAAAGAGCTCTCGTCACACCAAGTGGAATATAGGGAATATGGTGTTAGTGACCATAAATTTTACAGACCTTCAGCACAAGATTTTTGGGGTAATGTGGTCGGTATTACGCCCGTGCTGCTTTACTTTCCCAGAAAAAAATCCGGTACTCATTTAAGGCTGGGTGAACCCGGAAGCCGTCGGATGGGATCGAACCCTACCCCTTGTCCTTTGTAGCCCAGTTCACTACTTATACCCTTAGTATATACTTATTGTTGTCTCAGTCGTCAGCTTGATCAAATTGTGATACATCGTCTCTTGTATTTCTTAATCTTTGTTCTTGTTCCTCGACATTCTTTGTTTAAAAATAAGATTGTGTTCCTGTCAATACATTTTTATCTGAGTGGTATAAAATAACATGACAAAACATCAATAAATATTTTAGTTTGTGTGGTCTTAGTTTTTCTTTGTTGTTCTCTTGTGGTGCAAATTTGTATAAGTAAACTGTAACTTTGTTATTGTGGTTGCTTCTGCCGTTAACCAGTGCAAAATCTTATTTGAACTTCGTAAAACATCATCATCATGTGCCATGCCGATTGGCGTAGGCAACCATGTCTTTCCATAATCTTCTATTCACAGTGCATCGTATCAATTCTTTTATTGATTGCTTTCCATGCCTTGACACCAAGTTATCCAGTATCTTATCTTATTCTTGTCATTCGCGATCTCTCTTTCCCAGTATTTTGCCAGTTGTTACCAAGTATTCCAACTTTCCTCTTCTCATGGTGTGCCTGAAAAATGTGTTTTGTTTCTTTCTGTTGTTTTTTAGGAGATCCTTTTTTGTGTTGACCTCTTTGAAAGTGTCCTCATTGATCTTTTTAGGTGTCCCGGGAGCTGTCAACATTCTTCTGAGAAATCCCATCTCTGTGGCCTCTAATAGTCTTTTCATTTGTTTGTTTACTGTCATTGATTCACGCTTCCATAGGTCAGAATTGGCTCTTTATAGCACCGATGAACTCTCTTTCTCACTTCTATTAACATAGATTTGTTGTATGAAACATTTTAAATGGTCTGAAATGCTATTTTGGCCTGAGCTGTTCTGCTTTTCATTTCTGTGGTGCATCTTCCATCTGATGTTATTATTGTGCCCAAGTATTTGACGCGTTGCACTTGTTTCAGATCTGTCCTGTTTATTTTTATGTTGCATGCTGGTGATGACTGTTTCTTCGATATGACCGCTACTTCTGTTTTCTTACTATTCAGACTGAGACCTTTCTTGTTGCTTTCTTTTACTATTATGATTATCATTTCTTGTAGTTCATTCTCTGTCTCTGCTATTAAGGCTGTGTCATCCGCATATCACATCGCTTGTATCACACTTAAAATAGTATTCTTTTCTGGCTGTCACAAGCCGTTAGTAAATGAGCAGTTATCCAGATCGTTTCGCAAAGTGCTAGTAGCAAACTCAAGGACGCCTCAAAAAGAGCGATCTGTCTTGGAGATGAGCTATAGCTCGTTTCAAAACATTTGCCCAACTTCAAAACGCTATTACTCTCTAACCGTTTGTTAAATACTTTTGAAATGTTCCAAATGTTATTAGAATGCAAAAGACCCTTTAAAGGGTATATTTAACAAATATCTTGCAGCTGCAGTTTTCTTAAAGCGGCGATATTTCTTTGATGTTTGTCAAAATTGTAAATTGTGAAGCCCTAAAGAATAGAAATTACCGTAGTTGCTGGTCTACGATTAATTTTCACTAGGTAAAGGCGTGGCCGTAATGGGGAAATAACTGGATAAAACAAAACACCAGGAGAATTATTGTCTGCTCAGTTCGAGGACGGACGATAATAATATCAAGGTATACCTGTATGTCCAATTTTCATAGTTGTGTGGTCCTGAAAAGGACCGTTTGTTGAAATAATTTAAGGTAATATAGGGGCCAACATTGTGGGGGCTATATACTTTCATTCTGAATCAGACGAGTCTAAAAGATTAATAACTGTTCGGGGTTGAACATTCCACAAACCATCATTTTTCCAATATTCCTCTTCCTGTTTTAAGACGTGGTCTTCACATTTAGCCCAATAATCTTTGTCTATATTTAATAAAGCGAGATTAGCAAGAGTCTTTACATCGCATATTTTGAATGTTGTATTTTCATCTGCCACTTGTCCTTTTAATTTTGCCCAGATTAGTTCTATTGGATTTAAATGAGCATGGTAAGGTGGCAGAACTTATATGACCATGCTCTTGGATAATCTTATCTATTTGAAAAATCTTTGTTCTCTGTTTTTGCTTTACTAGAGATAGTAATTCAGGTTTTAAGTACATGTTATTAAATTGTATGTGCTCCTTTGTGAGCCATATCTTAATAGCATCTTTTGTACTGGATGACGTCGGGACTTTATCTTCAAGTGCAACAATGTTGTGGTACGCTGCATTGTCCATTATTAGGCAAGATGGTCGATCTAGTGCTGGGAGAACAGAATTTTCAATCCAATGTCTAAATATGTGACCATTCATCTCAGAGTGATAATCCCGATTGTCTATGGATTTTGAAAGAAAAATGAGTTCTGCATTCTGTATTAGTCCATGTTGTCGACTACCTGCATGAGCAATTATCAAGCGCTGTCCTTTGCTGCTAGGTATTAATCTCTTAATCTTTCCATCTGATGACTGCCATTCCCTTTGGTTAGTGTGGTGAGCATTGATCCATGTTTCATCCAAGTACACAAAATCATAACCTTGCTTGCGCACCACTTTTACTTCACGTAAGTACTTGCTTCTCATGACTACTATATGTGGCTTCTCACAGATGATGTTTCGTCCATTGGAATACTTTCTGAATGTAAAGCCTGCAGCTCTCACATTCCTCCATAATGTAGACTTTGATATTTCAATACTGTTGTTCTTTTTCAGCGATACTTTTAATTTTCTTATTGTAACAGTTTCATTCATACCCAACATTTTGCGAATTTCACTTCTAATAAGTTCACTGTCGAAATTATCCAACATTTTTGCTCTTCCTTGTGATTTTGTATATTTGGAACATTGACGGTCACGTGCTTGAATCCAGCGATTAAATGACCGTTTAGATAAATCCAAAATGTGTCTTGTCCTATTCTCTGGGTTTTCTAAAGAATGAAATAATCTTCCTCGTTTAGCCTCTTTGCAAAAATAGTCATACATTTTTATTGCGATGTTTTGTAAACTGCAGAATTTCATTTTAAGACTCATGATAAATGTTATTGTTCCACGTTACGCCGCTGAATTAACGGAAATGGAACACACAATGTCTCGTGTTTACTACAAGTGTCAAATTGTGTCAGAAAACTCACACGGAAAGCGTGAAAAATCGTAAATTTCAGCGTGTATAGATTTGTAATCGCTATTTTTAACTTAAATACTGTAAACACTAAGTTTTGACTACATCAATGGGTCGTTATAAATTTATATAAATCAAATAAGCAATAATAATAACCAAATGTTTGTTTTTAATGAAATTAATTCCCTGTTGGGTTCTAATCATTATAACAATACATGCAAATTTTGAAAAAATTACAAAAAGCGGTTTAAAAGATATTGATTTTTAAAGTTGGGCACGACTTATGAAACAAGCTATAGTATGCGATGGTGTGGCAAGTGTGTGGTTACGTTCAATTTTATGTTCAACACTATAGCTAAAGACATTCATTCCAATGTCATTCATTGCGTATTATTATAAGGTAAGACACATACGATAACAATCATTCATCTGACAGTAATTAGATTGCGCAAAATTGGTTGATAAACCAATTAGAATAAAATCAACCATAAAAACATCAGTTAATAACATGGCCTTTCTGACAACTCACAAAATGTCTGCACTGTTGCCTTTAATAAGCACATCATGTAGTCTGCAGATCTATTATTTCTTCTATTCTCCCGAAGACCGTAGTATAGGGTGACCATTTTTTTCCCATTTTTTCCCGTTTCCGGGGACATTTGTCATATTTTTTACATTTCAGAGGAACTTTTGCTTATTTCTGAGACTGTCCCACAAAATCGGGGACGAACGATATATATATATATATATATATATATATATATATATATATATATATATATATATATATATATGTGTGTGTGTGTGTGTGTGTGTGTATACATATATATATTTATTTATGTATATATTTATAATATGTGTGGGTGCGTGTGTGACTGCGTGTGCGCAAGAAATTTTGTAGATGCAAAAAAAAAAAAAAAAAGATAACTTTAAATTGCACCGCGCTTCAATAGTTCAAAGAGCTATCTCCGACACAACGCGTCCAAGTCTTCTCTTTTATCTTCTTGCTAATGCCGCTCAGTCTGGGATAAAGAAACACAACTCAGTAACGTTCTAAGTCCTAGTGATTACTTTAAAAGAGGGCCGATTCCGTGTATGAACATTTATTTATTCACTGAAATCGGGGACAATATCGGGGACAAATTTCTTTCGGGGACAACTTCTACATTTCGGGGACTGTCCCCGGAAATCGGGGACGAATGGTCACCCTACCGTAGTAGCTTATAAAGACACTCTAACCAGTGTAATCAAGCACACGTGGTCAGCTCACCTGCTATACCTGTCAGTCATACATTCATTATAGTGAGAGTCTAGTATCAGCAGATACAATATATCACATGATACACTTAAATTATTTGGGTACAAGTTATCAACAAACTCATTAATTTCCTTTTCCGGGCATGTTTATGACATCGTCTAGCAGATGGGAAGAACATGTTGATTACTGTAACTAACTGGAGAGAACATGTTGATTAATTTAACTAACCGAAGAGAACATGTTGATTAATTTAACTAACTGAAGAGAACATGTTGATTAATTTAACTAACTGGAGAGAACATGTTGATTAATTTAACTAACTGGAGAGAACATGTTGATTACTGTAACTAACTGGAGAGAACATGTTGATTAATTTAACTAACTGAAGAGAACATGTTGATTAATTTAACTAACTGATGAGAACATGTTGATTAATTAAATAACTGAAGAGAACATGTTGATTAATTTAACTAACTGGAGAGAACATGTTGATCAATTTAACTAACTGGAGAGAACATGTTGATTAATTTAACTAACTGGAGAGAACATGTTGATAGATTTAACTAACTGGAGAGAACATGTTGATTAATTTAACGAACTGGAGAGAACATGTTGATTAATCTAATTAACTGGAGAGAACATGTTGATTAATTTAACTAACTGGAGAGAACACGTTGTTTAATTTAACTAACTAGAGAGAACATGTTGATTAATTTAACTAACTAGAGAGAACATGTTGATTAATTTAACTAACTGGGGAGAACATGTTGATTAATTTAACTAACTGGAGAGAACATGTTGATTAATTTAACTAACTGGAGAGAACATGTTGATTAATTTAACTTACTGGAGAGAACATGTTGATCAATTTAACTAACTGGAGAGAACATGTTGATTAATTTAACTAACTGGAGAGAACTTGTTGATTAATCTAACTAACTGGAGAGAACATGTTGATTAATCTAATTAACTGGAGAGAACATGTTGATTAATCTAACTAACTGGAGAGAACATGTTGATTAATCTAACTAACTGGAGAGAACATGTTGATTAATCTAACTAACTAGAGAGAACATGTTGATTAATTTAACTAACTGGAGAGAACATGTTGATTAATTTAACTAACTAGAGAGAACATGTTGATTAATTTAACTAACTGGAGAGAACATGTTGATTAATTTAACTAACTTGAGAGAACATGTTGATTAATTTAACTAACTGGAGAGAACATGTTGATTAATTTAACTAACTGGAGAGAACATGTTGATCAATTTAACTAACTGGAGAGAACATGTTGATTAATTTAACTAACTGGAGAGAACTTGTTGATTAATCTAACTAACTGGAGAGAACATGTTGATTAATCTAATTAACTGGAGAGAACATGTTGATTAATCTAACTAACTGGAGAGAACATGTTGATTAATCTAACTAACTGGAGAGAACATGTTGATTAATCCAACTAACTGAAGAGAACATGTTGATTAATCCAACTAACTGGAGAGAACATGTTGATTAATCTGAACAGCCTGGGAGGACATGTCGACTGACCCCAGTGTTCTGGGAGGACATGTTTGGCAGGACAAGACATGAAAATGGAAACAAATTTTGAGAGAACTTTTTAAGACATCAAAGATATGTGAGTTACAAGGCAAACATGACCTCATTTCCTCACAAGTCAGTCGACAGAAAGAAATCATCTAAATTAGAACATATTTCTTTCAAGTATTAAAGAGACAGTATTTGTGTAAGTTTTACATTATTGCAACAAATAGCGGATTGTCCAACATCCAAGAATAACACAAATATATGAACGCAGAACAGTTGAAAAGTGAACAGATAAAATGATGTACTTAACGTATACAATCTGCTAGGAAATCAATGAATCGTTGGCCGTGTTGGTGCGTGACTTGCACACGTAGTAGACGAATTAGCGAAAAGCTGAGCGTGTATGCAACCTAGTCAAGAGTCTGTGTTTAGCTGAATATGAAAACGTATGTTAATCTATATCTCACAAACAGCAAAAAAAAAAATAAAATAAAATAATTTCACTCAAAATAAAATCTATCTATCTATTGACCTTTCGAGCCGTTGCCGGCCCATAGGGCGTAGACCAAGATACACCTTCTCATATCTGAATTTTTGTTCTAGCAGTTTTCTTTTAAAGATATGTTATCAAATCTCGCCATTTATCTCTGTTCTGTGGAAGCAGCTCTATCTCATTGAGTGAGCCGAATCCTGTTGCTTTTGCCTCTCTCATCAATGTTCTTCTCAGTGTCTCCCTGGGTCTTCCTCTTTTTCTCTTACCTGTTGTTTCCCATATGAGGGCCTGCTTTGCTATTCGGTTATTATCTCTTCTCATCACATGTCCAACGTATGACCATCATCTTTCCTTTATTACTAAAGATATTAGTGGTTGATTGGCGATTTCTCTAATTTCCTCGTTTGTTTTGAATTCGTTCCACGCTATACCAAGTATTTTCCTTAGACATTTATTTTCGAATGCGTGCAACTTTGTTTCTATATCTCTTGTTGTTTTCCAGCTTTCACACGCATACGTAAGGGTTGATAGTACATTTGATTTGAATAGCCTAAGTTTTGTGTTTGTGCTGATTAGTTTTGATTTCCACAACTTTTCAAGGCTTCTGAAAGACATTGTTGCTTTAGCTAATAAAAATACAAAATAAAATACAACAGAAAAATCCCTAGGGTGCCTTGAATAATGGAGAAAAAAACAATGAAGACATGTTAATAGACATACAAAGCTAAATCTATCTTGTCATTATGAGCTATATCTATCTCATAATTCAGAGCCGAATATATTTTGTCATTAAGGGCCGTCTATCTGGTCATTCAGAGCAGTCTGATAAAATAACAGACTGTAGCTCAAATGTGTGCTACTATTGACTAATCAAAATGTTGATAAACATGAAACACATCTCAGCCAACATTTTTCCTACTGGGAAGTAAGTTTAAAGAAAACTGGATAAATGTGAAATGTTATTTGGTCGTTACTGCTAAGATGTCGTGATAGCCAAGATTTAGAATTTTAAAAAAGTACAACTGCAGGTGGCTATGAGTACAGGGTACAATTATTAACTGTACAAGATGGAAGGGGCAGCAAGAGCTCAAGAACAAAATGTATGAACTTACGAACGTTGAATTAAATAATTAAATTATGACAACTAATACAGTAAACAATGATAGGAACAGCAAAGAAATTGCAGTCAGACATCAGGACAGTATACTTTCATGAAAGTAACAGCAACAAATTGCAGCCAAACATCAGGACAATAAACAATGAAAATAACAGCAACAAATTGCGCCCAAACATCAGGACAATAAACAATGAAAATAACAGCAACAAATTGCGCCCAAACATCAGGACAATAAACAATGAAAATAACAGCAACAAATTGCAGCCAAACATCAGGACAATAAACAATGAAAATAACAGCAACAAATTGCGCCCAAACATCAGGACAGTAAACAATGAAAGTGACAGCAACAAATTGCAGCCAAACATCAGGACAATAAACAATGAAAGTGACAGCAACAAATTGCGCCCAAACATCAGGACAGTAAACAATGAAAGTGACAGCAACAAATTGCGCCCAAACATCAGGACAGTAAACAATGAAAGTGACAGCAACAAATTGCGCCCAAACATCAGGACAGTAAACAATGAAAGTGACAGCAACAAATTGCAGCCAAACATCAGGACAATAAACAATGAAAGTGACAGCAACAAATTGCGCCCAAACATCAGGACAGTAAACAATGAAAGTGACAGCAACAAATTGCGCCCAAACATCAGGACAATAAACAATGAAAATAACAGCAACAAATTGCGCCCAAACATCAGGACAATAAACAATGAAAATAACAGCAACAAATTGCGCCCAAACATCAGGACAGTAAACAATGAAAGTGACAGCAACAAATTGCGCCCAAACATCAGGACAGCAAACAATGAAAGTAACAGCAACAAATTGCAGCCAAACATCAGGACAATAAACAATGAAAGTGACAGCATCAAATTGCGCCCAAACATCAGGACTGTAAACAATGAAAGTAACAGCAACAAATTGCAGCCAAACAGTGCAGGACAGTGTACTTTCATGAAGAGAATAGCAAATGTATTAAAACACCCCCTTGACTTGAGCAAGCTACATTGACCTACCTATAATTATAATCACAAGTCTGTCTCTGTAGGAACTTGACTCCCTTTGCAGCTACTCAGAATTTTTGTCCTGCGCAAGGTGCCCGTGATGGGGAAGACATGGAATGATCTTAAAAGAATTGCAAAAAACAGAACGACTTGGAAAGTGTTTGTTGAAGACCTATGCTCCACTGGGAGCTAAAAGGTAGAAGAAGAAGAAGGTGCCCAGCGTCTACAGCAACCTACTCCAGCTCATATGTTACATTTTTTTTTATTTCCCTTGCTTTTATGTTCTTTATCCAACCAGTTTTATTAAATTTTAATTTCTGCAAAATTTAGATGTTTGTTCTTTTCAGAATCCATAGTTTTATGAGCATTCTTCTGTAACACTTGCATTCAAAGACATTGGAACATTGTTACCACGGAAAGATCACAGGCTCTTAAAAACCTAAGCTTTGTTTCTCTGTTAGTTTATTGCCATATTTTATGTAGTTATTGACCTTCAGATGATAATATATTCACAAAAGAAAAAGCATTCAGGGGTGAAGACAAAAACATCGAGAACATTAATTATTCATTACAGCACAAGATGACAGGAAATGTGGAACCATGGAGGAAATTGAGAATACAATGAGATAAGTAAAGAAATAAGAATTACATGGGAAAAAAACTATCTTTACGACATATATTACCATTGCTGGTCTATGTCCGGGGGGGGGGGGGGGGGGGGGGTGGGGGTGGGGGGGGCTGTGGGTGGGGGGGGACACGATAAAACCAGTGGGATAAAGGCCGCTTGGTCACAGCAGTCGCCACGACGTCTGCGACTCAGGATTTTTATTTCACACCCGATAGAAAAAAATCCTTTCTATCTACCGCGGGTTTCGAACACCGTACGTTGGCTTAAAAATGTAATCTATTGTAAGTAATTTTTTTAGAAAAAGCATTAGATTATTCTGAATTACACTAAAGTTTAAAATAATATCAAATAAACCGTGTGTAGGAAAGATTTCTAAAATTTAACAAAGTAACTGTAGATGTACTGTTGTGTTTCTGGAACGAGTCTAGTGTTTCTGATCGTAAAATGTTGTGTACTCTTTGGAGGAGTTGTTAATTGTTACTCATATCCATAGGTGTCTTACTGTATAGAAATTATCATGTCACTTTAGTCAGTGCGTTGACGGCTTTAAAGACTCGTGTTGACTCCAATATTACATCAGTCCTATTATATGGCTGTGAAACATGGAGAACAACAAAAATGACAATCATGAAGATGCAGACTTTCATTAATGGAGACTTACGCAGAATAAAAGGATGGAAATGGCAGGACAAAATCACTAACATGGAATTATGGAAATGTACCAGTCAAATACCAGTGGATAAAGAGATACAGCGAAGACGATGGCGCTGGATATGACGCACACTGCGGAAGCCAACTGAAACTATTACACAACAGGCCCTTTTTTGAAATCCCAAAGGAAAAAGATAAAAACGAAGACCAATAAATTCTTGGAGAAGACAGATCGAAGCAGAGATCAAGATGATGGTGAAGACATGGAAGGATCTTAAAAGAATTGCATGAAACAGAACGACTTGGAAAGTGTTTGTTGAAGACCTATGCTCCACAGGGAGCTGAAAGTGTTTGTTGAAGACCTATGCTCCACAGGGAGCTGAAAGGAAGAGAAGAAGAAAGAAATTTGGAATCGTCCGTGTACTCGAGTAAGAGGAAAAATTAAAAAATACCAAAAAATGGTAAGTTAGAAGCTCTACGTGATATGTGGACGACACAGACTAAACGACGTTTCGGCCCAATAGGCCTTCAGCAGGAACAAACAAGAAAAACAAACACACAAAACTAAAAACGAAACATTCAAAACAAAAATATTCGAAATATGTTAAATAAAAATGTCTATCCTGTGTGTATGAAAAGGAAATGGTAACAAAAGTGTGGCTGTCGTGAATGTGCAGAAATGTGCGCAAATGCACACCGAACCAGAGGAGTTCACACAGGGGTCAGTGTGCAAACACAAAGGAGAAAGAATAGAACAGTAGACTAACAGGTGCTCAAAAGGCGGTAAGAGTGAGATGTCTGAGAGTGGGGTACAATAAAAACAAATGAGGGGTAAGGGGCACATAAAAAAGGTATAGAGGAGAACACCGAAGAGTCTCAAAAGGGACTAGAGGTGAAGAACTATAAATAGCATGGCATACTAGATAGACCAAAGATCCCAAATAAGTGCAGTAGAGAAGGCTATGCAAAAGGGAAGGTGCAACCAAAAGGAAACTATGTGTATGAGTGTATATGTGTGTCTTACTAGTACTCGAGTTAGACGGGTACGAAGCAACCTTTGTCAACGGAATTTACTGAAGCATTTTGGGAAATGCTGTGACAAGGGGTACAGTGGATATGTAGAATTCCCGACTGCAATGAAAAAAAACCAATGGATAGAACAGAATAGATTAGAGTAGAGTAGGGTAGAGTAGAGGAGAGGAGAGTAGAGTAGAGTAGAGTAGAGTAGAGTAGAGTAGAGTAGAGTAGAGTAGGTAGGGTAGGGTAGGGTAGGGTAGGGTAGAGTAGAGTAGAGTAGAGTAGAGTAGAGTAGAGTAGAGTAGAGTAGAGTAGAGTAGAGTAGAGTAGAGTAAGAGTAGGTAGTAGTAGAGTAGAGTAGAGTAGAGTAGAGTAGAGTAGAGTAGAGTAGAGTAGAGTAGAGTAGAGTAGAGTAGAGTAGAGTAGAGTAGAGTAGAGTAGAGTAGAGTAGAGTAGAGTAGAGTAGAGTAGAGTAGAGTAGAGTAGAGTAGAGTAGAGTAGAGTAGAGTAGAGTAGAGTAGAGTAGAGTAGAGTAGAGTAGAGTAGAGTAGAGTAGAGTAGAGTAGAGTAGAGTAGAGTAGAGTAGAGTAGAGTAGAGTAGAGTAGAGTAGAGTAGAGTAGAGTAGAGTAGAGTAGAGTAGAGTAAAAGAGAGCAGAATAGAGTAGGGTAGAGTAGAGTATGGTAGAGTAGAATAGAGTAGAGTAGGGTAGAGTAGAGTAGAGTAGAATAGAGTAGAGTAGAGTAGAGTAGAGTAGAGTAGAGTAGAGTAGAGTAGAATAGAGTAGAGTAGAGTAGAGTAGAGTAGAGTAGAGTAGAGTAGAGTAGAGTAGAGTAGAGTAGAGTAGAGTAGAGTAGAGTAGAGTAGAGTAGAGTAGAGTAGAGTAGAGTAGAGTAGAGTAGAGTAGAGTAGAGTAGAGTAGAGTAAAAGAGAGCAGAATAGAGTAGGGTAGAGTAGAGTATGGTAGAGTAGAATAGAGTAGAGTAGGGTAGAGTAGAGTAGAGTAGAATAGAGTAGAGTAGAGTAGAGTAGAGTAGAGTAGAGTAGAGTAGAGTAGAGTAGAGTAGAGTAGAATAGAGTAGAGTAGAGTAGAGTAGAGTAGAGTAGAGTAGAGTAGAGTAGAGTAGAGTAGAGTAGAGTAGAGTAGAGTAGAGTAGAGTAGAGTAGAGTAAAAGAGAGCAGAATAGAGTAGGGTAGAATAGAATAGAGTAGAGAAGAGTAGAGTAGAGTAGAATAGAGTAGAGTAGAGTAGAGTAGAGTAGAGTAGAGTAGAGTAGAGAAGAGTAGGGTAGAGTAGAGTAGAGTAGAGTAGAGTAGAGTAGAGTAGAGTAGAGTAGAGTAGAGTAGAGTAGAGTAGAGTAGAGTAAGAGTAAGAGTAGAGTAGAGTAGAGTAGAGTAGAGTAGAGTAGAGTAGAGTAGAGTAGAGTAGAGTAGAGTATGGTAGAGTAGAGTAGAGTAGAGTAGGGTAGAGTAGAGTAGAATAGAGTAGAGTAGAGTAGAGTAGAGTAGAGTAGAGTAGAGTAGAGTAGAGTAGAGTAGAGTAGAGTAGAGTAGAGTAGAGTAGAGTAGAGTAGAGTAGAGTAGAGTAGAGTAGAGTAGAGTAGAGTAGAGTAGAGTAAAAGAGAGCAGAATAGAGTAGGGTAGAGTAGAGTATGGTAGAGTAGAATAGAGTAGAGTAGGGTAGAGTAGAGTAGAGTAGAATAGAGTAGAGTAGAGTAGAGTAGAGTAGAGTAGAGTAGAGTAGAATAGAGTAGAGTAGAGTAGAGTAGAGTAGAGTAGAGTAGAGTAGAGTAGAGTAGAGTAGAGTAGAGTAGAGTAGAGTAGAGTAGAGTAGAGTAGAGTAGAGTAAAAGAGAGCAGAATAGAGTAGGGTAGAATAGAATAGAGTAGAGAAGAGTAGAGTAGAGTAGAATAGAGTAGAGTAGAGTAGAGTAGAGTAGAGTAGAGTAGAGTAGAGAAGAGTAGGGTAGAGTAGAGTAGAGTAGAGTAGAGTAGAGTAGAGTAGAGTAGAGTAGAGTAGAGTAGAGTAGAGTAGAGTAGAGTAAAAGAGAGCAGAATAGAGTAGGGTAGAATAGAATAGAGTAGAGAAGAGTAGAGTAGAGTAGAGTAGAATAGAGTAAAGTAGAGTAGAGTAGAGTAGAGTAGAGTAGAGTAGAGTAGAGTAGAGTAGAGTAGAGTAGAGTAGAGTAGAGTAGAGTAGAGTAGAGTAGGGTAGAGTAGAGCAGAGCAGAGTAGAGTAGAGTAGAGTAGAGTAGAGTAGAGTAGAGTAGAGTAGAGTAGAGTAGAGCAGAGTAGAGTAGAGTAGAGTCGGGTAGATTAGAGTAGAGTAGAGTAGGGTTGAGTAGGGTAGAGTAGAGTAGAGTAGATAGATTAAAGTAGGGTAGAGTAGAGTAGAATAGAGTAGAGTAGAGTAGAGTAGAGTAGAGTAGAGTAGAGTAGAGTAGAGTAGAGTAGAGTAGAGTAGAGTAGAGTAGAGTAGAGAGTAGAGTAGGGCAGACTAGAGTAGAATAGGCAGAGTAATTTTAGGTTAAATTAAAAGGCCTACCAATAGATATTAACAAGGACATGCGGCAACAGCATGCAGTGCGCATAAAGTAATAGATGAATTTTGTGAAGAACTCAGTATGGCTATGACTCTATGAAAATCTGATGAAATAATTATAATAAAGGGGGAATTAAATGGAAAAAAAATATGTGTAAGGAAACAAGTTTTAAAAATGTTAACGAATGCACTAGTTGAAAGATTAAAACAAGAGGGGATATCGATTGAATGGGCACTGGATCACAGTATGATAAATATAATATTTGAAGAAGAATAAACAATACTTACGTCAATTTTACATTACTGGGGTCACTCGGGATGATTTATAGGACTTAAGAATAAAGGCTGCTTGTCCAGTGCGGTCCCCGCGAGGTATTCGGGTCTGAATTGTTATGCATAACATACTAGTAGAAACAACGTGGCTTAAACATTACTCTAAACGACTTTTGACGTGGAAGTGTCATGGAGATGTTTGTCTATAACCACCAACGATTATATAACAATCAATAGATTTCGTAACAGCTTAATCTCTGTATAAACTAGACTAAGGGCAGACTGCTAAAGCGAACTTTTTCTAGATTCTGAGGAACATTTGAACCGCAAGTGTCAGAACCAACAAACAACAAAACTGATCAAGACCCTACTCTACCTCCCAGTGGTACTCCCGGAAACAGGCTATTCATCCCGGTCAAGAAATTTCTAGTAATCGAAGAAGGACGGCTACTTCTTTCCTTCCTCATCTGCCTTTCAGCGTCGAGGGGAGATATAATTTGTAGTCTTTTGCTCTTCTGTTCGCCTCTGCTGCTGTTATGTTTCCTAGAGCTTCTAATGTTCCATCGATCCATCTTTTTCGTGGTCGACACTTGGGTCTGGTGTTCTCACAACGTTTGTTGAAGGCTCGTTGTGTTGTGTCATCTTTCTGCCTTGTCACGTGGCCAAACCATTTTGTCTGTTGTTTCCTTATATATTCTATGACGGAGGCTATTCCTAGCTTTTTTCTCAGTTCTTCATTTCTGATCTTATCTCTCATACTGTTTCCTGTCATTCGTCTAACACATTTCATCTCAGTAGAGGTTATTTTTCTTATTGTTCTTGCATCTAGGGTCCAGCTCTGGCATTTGTAACCAGGTACGCAAAAAAGCCGTGCTGAAGTCAGATGTGTTCGGCCGAAAAGCGTAAAAAAACCACAGCTATCTTATCTACTCGCACTTAACGTCTATTTAATGGCGGATGACGAAGAAGGCTATCTACTGCTTTAGTATTCATCGGGTGAACGCCAGAAAAACAGAAAGAAACATTTTCAAGACAAACTTCGGATACGTTAAGATAGGAAAGCAAAGCTATAGACCCTGAAAGTTTCTCGAAAGAAATAGAAGCATTAGGAGAATTTGTGACAGAAGTGACAATAAAGCTGCTAAATGACAACGTTTGTGACAGTAGTGACAATAACGTCGCTAAATGACAACGTTTGTGACAGAAATTACAATAAAGCTGCTAAATGACAACGCTTGTGACAGAAATTACAACAAAGCTGCTAAATGACAACGTTTGTGACAGAAGTGACAATAAAGCTGCTAAATGACAACGTTTGTGACAATAGTGACAATAAAGCTGCTAAATGACAACGTTTGTGATAGTAGTGACAATAAATTTGCTAAATGACAAAGTTTGTGACAGAAATTCCAATAAAGCTGCTAAATGACAACGTTTGTGACACAAGTGACAGTAAAGCTGCTAAATGACAACGTTTGTGACAATAGTGACAATAAAGCTGCTAAATGACAACGTTTGTGACAGTAGTGACAATAAAGTTGCTAAATGACAACGCTTGTGACAGAAATTACAATAAAGTTGCTAAATGACAACGTTTGTGACAGTAGTGACAATAAAGTTGCTAAATGACAACGTCTGTGACAGAAATTACAATAAAGCTGCTAAATGACAACGTTTGTGACAGAAGTGACAATAACGCTGCTAAATGACAACGTTTGTGACAATAGTGACAATAAAGCTGCTAAATGACAACGTTTGTGACAGTGGACACATATCATATATATTGTTAAAATCTACATTCATAGCTCTAACTTAAAAAAAAATTAACAATCCAATTTGAAGACCACCGAACTGAAGTCCAAATTAGATACATGACCACTACTGCTGCAAATTATCACGAGGAGTGGGAAAAGTAAAATAAATCAGAAAATGGAGAGGAGCTGTATGGGTATGCAGTGGTTAAGTGCACAAAAAAGGCGATATATATTATCAGAGAACATTAATAGAAAAATCGATGTAGGAAATGGGAAGATTTATATGTGTGCCTTATTGACTACACTAAGGCATTTGATAAAGTGGACCCCAATGAGGTTAAAAAAAAAAATGCTAGACAGTATACATATAGATAGTACAGATTTGAGGATAATAAAATAAGAAAACTTTATCGACACCAAACAGCAGCACAGAGAGTTAATGACCAAGTAGAAACTGTCAGCGAGTAAAACATGAAGTAAAATAAGTAGTAAAACAACAAGTAAAACATGAAGTAAAACATGTAGTAAAACAAGAAATAAAACAAGAAGTAAAATAAGTAGTAAAACAAAAAATAAAACATGAAGTAAAACAAGAAATAAAACAAGAAATAAAATAAGAAGTGAAACAAGAAGTAAAACATGTTTTATTTCTTGTTCTACTACATGTTTTACTACATGTTTTACTTCATGTTCTACTGAATGTTTTACTACATGTTTTACTTCATGTTTTACTACATGTTTTACTTCTTGTTTTACTTCTTATTTTACTTAATGTTTTACTACAAGTTTTACTACAAGTTTTACTTCATGTTTTATTTCCTATTTTAGTTTTTGTTTTACTAAAAGTTTTACTTCATGTTTTACTACAAGTTTTACTACAAGTTTTACTTCATGTTTTATTTCCTTTTTTAGTTTTTGTTTTACTAAAAGTTTTACTTCATGTTTTATTAAAAGTTTTACTTCATGATTAATTTCTTGTTTTACTTCATGTTTTATTTCTTTTTTACGAAAACTAAGGATGAAGAGATAGAGGGAAGCAAAGCGAAAAGATACCAGACATCTTAAGAGAATGGCTTGGCACAAAGACAACAGAAATTATAAATAACTTTCGAGATAGAAAGTTGTGGAGAGACATGATCACCAACGCCAGCAGGAACAGTACTTGATGATGATGATGATGATGATGATGATGATGATGATGGGTATATGGCCTTTACGGCTCCACCGAGGATCCATCCTGACTAATGGCCTCACTGTAATTATCACATACGTTTTTATCTGATATGGTGTTAACGTAAAGGTATGGGAAGATGCTTATGTACAACTCTAGAATACTCTTTTCAAAACTCTCAGGATCATCTTGACCGCTATTCATATTGTCTTTATTTATCCTATACAAGCAAATAATATTTTACTATAAATCTTGACGGACGTCAATTCATACCTACCTCAACCCTATCTCTTACCATTGATCAGTTTTTAGTCACTTTTTGATTTACCGCCCCTTCTCATGTCTCCGATACTATTCCGTCCCCTAAAATAACCAAGTATCCAATGAAGTACACTCGAAAACTAATTCTAAATCCAGCCAAAATCCGCCAATTCCCTTCAAAGTCCTGCCAAAATTCATTAGCATAAATAAATCAGTCTTCTTTGGTTCACTATTATTATAAATATAAATATCACACCTCAGTATCCACCCCCTAAAATCACTAAGAATCCATTTAAAAGTCATTAAAATACATTTTTTTAAAAATCAGTCAGCTATGAGTCGACCCTTTATTCTTCTTACCTATTTATCAGTCACTATTTAACATCCTGTTACCACACTGCACATACCGATCCTCTATCCTAAAAACCGTTGAAATCCAATGAAATACAATCAATCGGTCAGCTATGTAACGGCTATCACTTTTTACTACCAAGCCATCCCTTCCGCCCCTTTAACCCGACCACCTATCAATCTACACCCATAAAAACCCATTAAAATCCATTACATTTAATTAAAATACAATCAATAAATCAGCTATGAGTCGTTTTAATATTATTATCGGTTCCACTATTTATATCTTCAACAATTACCTCCGCAAACCTCAATGTTTTTATTCTCACGATTATCTCCCTTTGCTACCAACATCACGTCAAATTCCCCCACAACGCAGACAGATCTGGTGAAAAATCGATCAGCTATGGTTCAAAAATATATTCGTCTGTCTTTACCACCACCACCCCTAACCCTATGAACCGATCACACACTACCCCCACCCCTCCTCTAGCGCCACGGAAGGGATTCGACGTGATGCCGTCCCTCGAATCAAATCTCAAGTAGAATTTGACCCTAACCAATTACTCACAACTTCCATGAGTTTCCTTTTTGGCCCTGCTGCCCATTCTGCTCACAATGCCACTTTGCTGTGGCCATCAGCACTGGCTTAGAGGTAGACACGTGCACGGGATATCAATATTTTATCAGCGATGGTTTGAATCGATGACTTATACGGCCTGTTCAGTCTGAGGAGACTAAAGCCTGCTCATCTCGACAACTCAAACAAAAGAGCTTGGAACCATAGCAAGCTAACATAATGCGCACTGTTCAGGGCAACGTGTAAGCCTAGAGAGGAGCGACTGCTCTCTTCGAAGTGCGACACTTAAGTGTCTGTCCAGAAGGTTCATTCGTTCGATTTAGGTTTCATCACCACCATTATCATCATAAGGTCTCGGGCCTGCTGGCGTAGGTGATCATGTCTGTCCATAACTATCGATCTCGACAGTTATTTATCATTTCTCTGTTTGAGCTTCTGCGAAACCATAATCTTGAGCTGTCTGGTATCTTTTCTCTTTGTTTCCCTCTATCTCTTCGTCTCTTAATTGTCCCAGTTGTTACAATATATTCCAGCTGTTCCCTTCTCATTACGTGGCCAAAAAATGATGATAGTTTTTTCCTAATATTGGAAATTAGCTCTCTTTTCGCTTTGGTCTCTTTCAGAACGTTTTCATTACTCTTCTTAGCTGTCCATAGCATTCTCAACATTCTTCTGTAAAATCACATTTCTACAGACTCCAGTGATTTTCTTGCCTGTTGTCCTATTGTCCATGATTCACATCCATATGTTAAGACTGGCCCTACATACCATTTAAGGGTACCCTTCTTTAGCCTTTTTCTGTCCCGATCATACCTTCAGGGCAGTCACAGGTTGTACTGTTTACTGCATACAGTAGCAGGTAAAATTACCCGACCTGACCAAAAAAAAAAAGGATTTAGGTTTAATCCTGCCTTATTGGCGAGGCACGATCCGTTCAACCTCAGATTTCTATTCCATTATAATGGACTTCAAATGCCATTTGAATGATATTGAGAATTATCTCCTATAACTCTCTTGGGGTTTATATGTCTGTCTCTTTGTGTGAAATGGTTTGCAGTGTGTTAGGTTTTTTCTCATTGTTTGTATATGATCCGAGATCACTTTAGCCTTATTGGTCATTGATTATATTTTTGAGTTCGCATTTAAATATACTGTCCGGTTAGCGCAATCGATATGCGGTTGGCTTACCACGGCAACAGCCGGGGTTCGTAATCCTGGCGAGGACACCTGGGTTTTACTAATTCCCTAAAAATTAGTAGGAGCCGCGATAGCTCAGTGGTTAGTGAACTGGACTACTACGGACAAGGGGTAGGGTTCGATCCCAACCGACGGCTCCGGGTTCACCCAGCCTTAAAATGGGTACCGGATTTTTTCTGGGAAAGTAAAAGCAGCACGGGCGTAATACCGACCACATTACCCCAAAAATCATGTGCTGAAGGTCTGTAAAATATAGGGTCACTAACACCATATTTCCCTATACGCCACTTGGCGTGACGGGGGGTACTTTACTTTTACTTTTTTATTTAAATATACATATATATATATTTGAAGTCGTATATGAAAACGTTTTTTGAAAAAGTGTGAAACGTAAACAGTCGGAATATGATCCAGATGAAATACACAGCTCACGGTGTGCACAGAGCACTAAACTCAGTAGCTCCAGCAGCAAGCTGGACTTGGAATATGAGGAAACTGCAACAAGGAACACTTTTAAAACATAGCCTCAAAGGTGCCTGTCGCATATCCACCATATTGACAGGAAGTCCTAACTACGTGATAAGAAAAAAAGACAAAAAACAACACAGCGAGCCTTTAATAAATGTTGCGAGAACACCGGACACAAGAGCCGACCACGAAAAAAGATGGATTGACGGAATATTAGAAACACTAGGAAAAATAACAGCAGCAGAGGCTATTTGAAGAGACAAAGAGCACACTCCCTTGTCTCCCTTTGTCGACGTTGAAAAGCAAATGAGGATGGAAAGAAGAAAAAAAAGATTTAAGTGTTGTAGCGATTATGGCATACTCTATCGTTTTCCGCTAGTGGTAGACTCTGTTGTCTACATCATGATCCAATCTATAAAACTTAATTAGAAGAAAATTAAAAACAAAGGACATTCAGTCGCAGGCAATTTATTTTTTACTAATCGAATGGTTGTCTACTGTGGCTGACGCTGAATATGAATTTAGTATACGGACTTTTAATACGTTTTTCATATGAAAATTGACACAGGCTGTTCGTGTTTTACACCAGGTGTTTCGGTGTTTACTGTTAATTTTTTTAGGTGTCTTGATATATTCTTGTTGAATATTACCTATCTCCAGCGGGAGAATGTAGATCTAGAACAGGTTAGCACTATTATAGGCCGGTCTTTTCGTGCCCCAAAATCGCTTCCAGGCCCTCGTTCCACATTTGGAACCAAGGTAGATGAGTCCGTATGCCGTAACTGGTGCCATCATTAGGTTGTGGTCCGTGTGATATCATTAGGGTCTTTAGTGGTCTATAATTAAGTTATTATTCCGTACAATATTCTCTCTTTCCATATATATGATATATTAGAAAACAAAGTAATACATTTATATATTTTATTAAAATACATATGATTACATAATAGATTATAGTGTACTCAAATATATTAGACAAACATCAACATGTGTGTATATATATATATATATATATTTATATATATATATATATATATATTATATATATATATATATTTATATATATATATATATATATATATATATGGTCACGTACCGGGCCTGCTGGCGTTTGTGATCATGTCTTTCCACATCTTTCGATCACGACAGTTATTTATAATTTCTGTTGTTGACCTTCTGCCAAGCCATTCTCTTTAGCTGTCTGGAATTTTTATTTTTGCTTCCCTCTATCTCTTCGTCCCTCAATTTTTCAGTTGATACAATATATTCCAGTTGTTCTCTTCTCATTACATGGCCAAAAATTATGACTGTTTCTTCTTAATATTGGAAATTAGCTCTTTTTGCGTTCACCTCTTTCAGAACATTTTCATTACTCTTCTTAGCTGTCCATGGTATTCTCAACATTCTTCTGTAAAACCACATTTCTACATACTCCAGTGATTTTCTTGTCTTTTGTCCTATTATCCGTGATTCACATCCATATTTTAAGACTGGCTCTACATAACATTTAAAAAACTCTTTTTTTTGTTTCTATTGTCAAAAGCGGATTGCATATTATCTTCCTAATTTTTTTGAAAGCTGCTTTTGCCTGAGCCATTCTGCATCTCACCTCTGTTGTATATCTTCCATCTGAGGTTAAGAAAAATCCCAAATATTTAAATTCATTTACCTGTTTCAATATTGTTCCACTTGTCTTTAATTTGCACTGAGGTGATGTCTTTTTCTGTGTTGTCACCATTACTTGTCTTTTTGCTATTAAGGCTGAGTCTTTTATTTTTGCTTTCTTTCACTAAAATGTCCAACATTTCTTGTAACTCATTTTCACTCTTAGCGATTAAGACTGTATCATCAGCATACCTTAGATTATTTATATTATTACCTCCAATTGTTATTCCAGGCATGCCCCTTATGGATCTTAAAATAATCTCACTATAAATATTAAACAAATCTGGTGACAACACACAACCTTGTCTAACACTCTGTTTTATTTGTATATATATATATATATATATATATATATATATATATATATATATATATATGGTTATACAATTATGAAAGTGCTAAATCTATAAAGGCGATGCGGTTACGTCATCGGATTGGATCCGGCGCTTGACGTAGAAATAAGAAAGTGAGTTACGGTGTTGCGTGTATGTGTATATCGAACAGGGGCGGAGCCCGGGATAGGGCCGCGGGGGCCGGGACCCGCTAAGTATATTTTGCGAGGTGTAGACATTAATATACTTAATAATACGTTATTTCAACGTAATTATTACTTTCAACATGATAATGATTAGCCAAGAAAACGAAAAATATAATATGTTCCCAAAAATTATCTTTGCGTTCAAGAATACCTTTAGTTGGAACCACTGAATCCGCAAACACAGGGTCGTGGGGACCGTTGGAAATATAATATATAGAACGCTGTGTTAAACTGGCCCCATAGTTAAGGTGACCATTCGTCCTGGATTGTCCGGGACAGTCCCGGAATTTGACATTTTTTGAACCTTTGTCCCGGATTAGCTGCCGTTCCGGTTTTGTCCCGATTTTGGCATATTTTTTAGCTTTTGTCCCGGATTTGATAAAAAATAATTTGGGACACAAACGTTTACCAATTTTGCCATTTTGGTATACGGTGTACATTTCTTCAATTAAAAAAAATATTATTCCGTTGCTGTGTAGACAATTTTGTTTAATATCAAAACAGTAGAATGCGCTCCTAGTTTTAAATCTCGTATATATTCGTTGTGTTACTAACTTTCACTTTCACTTTCGCAAAAAATGGCACCGAAGCGTAATTGTAGTTTTAATCAAGATTTACAAAAGGAATACCCTTTTATAAAAAGTCTACATCGTCATCAGACTTCACTGTAAGATGTAATATATGTAAGGTGACCATATTTTTAAAATCCCATTCCGGGACGGAATAATTTTACTTCAATTTTCCACCAATAAAATTACATTTCTTCTTGCTGTCATTTTCAAGTGAATAATACATACATTTTAAAACATCTAATAATATAGACCTACAATACGCTATCAGGATAATCAGGATTTAAAAAAAAACCAGTGATACTCACTTAAATTGAAGGTGAAACAGAGATGCTGTACTTTTCAGATGAGTGAATTTTCTGTAAAATGTCCTTTGTATGCAGCATCTTATAAAATTCGACACATGTTCCCTCATAGTTCACTTTGGTGATCAACATGGCTTTTAAAGTTTCAACACCTAGTTGTGTTTTATCATTTGTCCACAAACTGTTCATCAGAGAAAACACTCGTTCTGTTGCAGCATTTGTTCCATGCAGACACAAAAAGAACTCTGCCAACTTCAGAATATGTGAAACGGGCACATGATTGTTTCTGAAGTGGGAAGCTAGTTCAACCCAACGCTGCCCTGGTAATGTTTTATTAAGACTCCACTCACTAATTTTTTGTGAAGTAACGAACTGTTTCATGTAGACATATTCGTCATACATTTCATTTTCTGGAAAGTCGACTGAAGGCACTGTTTGACTCACTAATGATGAAGACTTCTGAATATCTTCCCAATTTGGTGTTCTGTTCAGCATTACCCAGCTGTAAGACTCTAGGTTTTGAAAATTATTTGCAGCCCATTTCTTCAAATAACGTAAAGCTGTTTCATAAAATGAAGAAACACTGGCGTTAAACTTGTTCACATCATCACGTGGAAATCCTTCCATTTCCTGCTTTTTAAGGATTATCTGAACTCTTGATGGCAAGAAGCCGTCTTCCAGCTTGGACTCCAAGATAGCTTTCAACCTATTGATGTTGTCAATGACTTCAAATACAGTGACCATCTGTCCCTCTACTTTCTGCACTGCTTCGTGGAAAGAGGATGCCTGACTGTGAACCAAAATAAGCCATGCCTCAGACAGTGGGTTTTCAAAGAATTCCTGTATAAAAACTGGGCATCTGTCTTGAGATTGAAAATATGATTTTAGAGGCAGGAATATGTAAAGAACCCTTTCAACAGCAGGCAAGAGCGCAAGCCACCTAGTTTGTGCATAACCTAAATTCATCTGGAAGTCTGTGTCGACAAACTGACAAAACTCCTTGAGACTTTCAACTCTAACTGTGTATGATTTGAAGTACATATAAATTTTTGCAATAGTCATTTCAACATCAACAGGCAATACGTCTGCAGCTGCTCGAACAGTGTTGTGGAAAATATGGCAAGCACACCCAACACCTATCAAACTATGTCCAAGGTTTTCTTTCAGTTTTGTGAAAACATTGTTCTGTCCTTTTCTTTCAGCGCCCCCAAAATTAGAATTTGTGTTGTCTGCAAATAATCCAACTACTTTCAGTTCTAAACCATTTTCAGTTTGACAGTCAATAAGAAAACTACTTACTATATCAGATGTTTCACCTGGCAATGACTTCAACTCTAATATTTTAACTTTCAGTCCCTTATTGCGATCAAAGTATCTGACAAGCAAAGGAAAAATCTTGATTTCTTTGTGGTTGGAGGCATCTGTCAGTATTGAGATAAATGTTGAGTTTTCTAGGTCACATCTCAACTCGTTTAGAGCATGGGGTGTGAACACATTCCGAATAATAGCTTCTGTTTTCGTACGTGCACAAGCAAATTTTGGTTCTAAAGTTACCTGAAGCAATTTTGATGTGCAGTCCATAGATCTAAACGTGTGATTGTATATCACTTTATGATATGCAAAGGCACCTTCTGTAGCAGCTAATTGTTCTTCTTTGTCACCAACCTGTTCAGCTCGAAAAAAATTTGTCAACGACGAGCTTGATGCAGCTGTAGCGACGGCTCTCTTATGTTTATCACTATTTATGTGGCTCTTAATATCACCACGTCCACTATGGTTAATAGAAAACCCGGATGAACATATATTACATCTTACAGTGAAGTCTGATGACGATGTAGACTTTTTTTATAAAAGGGTATTCCTTTTGTAAATCTTGATTAAAACTACAATTACGCTTCGGTGCCATTTTTTGCGAAAGTGAAAGTGAAAGTTAGTAACACAACGAATATATACGAGATTTAAAACTAGGAGCGCATTCAACTGTTTTGATATTAAACAAAATTGTCTACACAGCAACGGAATAATATATTTTTTTTAATTGAAGAAATGTACGCCGTATACCAAAATGGCAAAATTGGTAAACGTTTGTGTCCCAAATTATTTTTTATCAAATCCGGGACAAAAGCTAAAAAATATGTCAAAATCGGGACAAAACCGGCACGGCAGCTAATCCGGGACAAAGGTTCAAAAAATGTCAAATTCCGGGACTGTCCCGGACAATCCGGGACGAATGGTCACCTTAAATTTATGTTCATCCGGGTTTACTATTAACCATAGTGGACGTGGTGATATTAAGAGCCACATAAATAGTGATAAACATAAGAGAGCCGTCGCTACTGCTGCATCAAGCTCGTCGTTGACAAATTTTTTTCGAGCTGAACAGGTTGGTGACAAAGAAGAACAGTTAGCTGCTACAGAAGGTGCCTTTGCATATCATACAGTGATGCACAATCACACGTTTAGATCTATGGACTGCACATCAAAATTGCTTCAGGTAACTTTAGAACCAAAATTTGCTTGTGCACGTACGAAAACAGAAGCTATTATTCGGAATGTGTTCACACCCCGTGCTCTAAACGAGTTGAGATGTGACCTAGAAAACGTAACATTTATCTCCATACTGACAGATGCCTCCAACCACAAAGAAATCAAGATTTTTCCTTTGCCTGTCAGATACTTTGATCGCAATAAGGGACTGAAAGTTAAAATATTAGAGTTGAAGTCATTACCGGGTGAAACATCTGATATAGTAAGTAGTTTTCTTATTGACTTTCTAACTGAAAATGGTTTAGAACTGAAAGTAGTTGGATTATGTGCAGACAACACAAATTCTAATTTTGGGGGCGCTGAAAGAAAAGGACAGATCAATGTTTTCACAAAACTGAAAGAAAACCTTGGACATAGTTTGATAGGTGTTGGGTGTGCTTGCCATATTTTTCACAACACTGTTCGAGCAGCTGAAGACGTATTGCCTGTTGATGTTGAAATGACTATTGCAAAAATCTATCTGTACTTCAAATCATACACAGTTAGAGTTGAAAGTCTCAAGGAGTTTTGTCAGTTTGTCGACACAGACTTCCAGATGATTTTAGGTTGTGCACAAACTAGGTGGCTTGCGCTCTTGCCTGCTGTTGAAAGGGTTCTTTACATGTTCCTGCCTCTAAAATCATATTTTCAATCTCAAGACAGATGCCCAGTTTTTATACAGGAATTCTTTGAAAACCCACTGTCTGAGGCATGGCTTATTTTGGTTCACAGTCAGGCATCCTCTTTCCACGAAGCAGTGCAGAAAGTAGAGGGACAGATGGTCACTGTATTTGAAGTCATTGACAACATCAATAGGTTGAAAGCTATCTTGGAGTCCAAGCTGGAAGACGGCTTCTTGCCATCAAGAGTTCAGATAATCCTTAAAAAGCTGGAAATGGAAGGATTTCCACGTGATGATGTGAACAAGTTTAACGCCAGTGTTTCTTCATTTTATGAAACAGCTTTAAGTTATTTGAAGAAATGGGCTGCAAATAATTTTCAAAACCTAGAGTCTTACAGCTGGGTAGTGCTGAACAGAACACCAAATTGGGAAGATATTCAGAAGTCTTCATCATTAGTGAGTCAAACAGTGCCTTCAGTCGACTTTCCAGAAAATGAAATGTATGACGAATATGTCTACATGAAACAGTTCGTTACTTCACAAAAAATTAGTGAGTGGAGTCTTAATAAAACATTACCAGGGCAGCGTTGGGTTGAACTAGCTTCCCACTTCAGAAACAATCATGTGCCCGTTTCACATATTCTGAAGTTGGCAGAGTTCTTTTTGTGTCTACCTGGAACAAATGCTGCAACAGAACGAGTGTTTTCTCTGATGAACAGTTTGTGGACAAATGATAAAACACAACTAGGTGTTGAAACTTTAAAAGCCATGTTGATCACCAAAGTGAACTATGAGGGAACATGTGTCGAATTTTATAAGATGCTTCATACAAAGAAGGACATTTTACAGAAAATTCACTCATCTGAAAAGTACAGCATCTCTGTTTCACCTTCAATTTAAGTGAGTATCACTGTTTTTTTTTTTTTATCTCCTGATTATCCTGATAGCGTATTGTAGGTCTATATTATTAGATGTTTTAAAATGTATGTATTATTCACTTGAAAATGACAGCAAGAAGAAATGTAACTTTATTGGTGGAAAATTGAGGTAAAATTATTCCGTCCCGGAATGGGATTTCAAAAATATGGTCACCTTATATAAAGGTGCCTCTGATGGATTCCTCTTTTCTTATTTTTTCGAGTAGTGGCTCTAAGGCTAGGACGTAGCGCATCGGAGATAGAGGGCATCCTTTTCTGACGGACCTGGTTAGTGTGAAGGAATCCGTGAGTGTGTAGTTTACGAGAACTTTGCTCTCAGGTCTGGAGTACAGGATTTGGATCCATCGTCAAAAGTTGTCTCCCATGTTGCAGTTGTGCAGCGTCTTGTGTAGGTAGGAGTACGATACCCCGTCGAAAGCCGCCTCTTGGTCTAATGACAGGATCGACGATTGAACGTTTCTTCCGTGTGTGTAGGTGATGATGTCTCGTATGAAATGGGTGTGGCTGGATATGTTTTTGCCTTGGATGCTGCATTGCTGGTATTCGTGGACGGCATGAACGGTTTTAGCTTGGTTGTCAAGGTCTTGGTGAGTATTTTGTAGTCAACGTTGAGCAGCGATATCGGTCTGTAGTTTGTTAGTTGCGTCTTTTCCGTGATGTTCTTTCGGAGTAAGGAGATGTACGAGTCGTTCAGGCTTGGAGATAGATGTCCTTTATCAAGAGCCTAAGACGGGGAGAAAATGTTGATAGAACTCCGCGGTGAGTCCGTCCGGTCCTGGTGTTTTATTCCTATGCATAGATTTCACCTTGGTCGTTATGTCACCGAGTGTTATCTCTGCGTCCAGTATTTGTTTGTCCGCCTCCGTTAGTTGTTTGGTGTGATCCTAGTGCTCGTCTTGGACGTGCGATCGAGGTGTTCCTTCTGTGTACAGCTGTCTGTAGTATTCCCCGAAATCTTGGACGATGTTTGTTGTTTCTGTCTGTGTGTTGCCTTCCGAGTCTACGATCTTCTTGATGTATCTGCTACGTTGTAAGTGTTGCTCTATGTCCAGGAATTGTTTCTTGGCTGCCTCCTGGGTGGTTGTTACTTGTGCTCGTGTTAAAGCCCCATGGTACCTGTACTGTGTGTGTTGTTCCAGTTCCTCTTCTAGTAGGGTGATGTTTGGGGCGTGTTTGTCCACTTGTTTTGCTAGACGAAGGGACTCCTGCAGCATTTTTTCTTCTTGCTGCCTGTGCCTGCTTATTTGGGACGCCAGTACCATTGTTGTTTAGCGTATTTTGCTTTTCAGCAGCTCCCATTGTGTTTGTATGTCGTCTGCTTCTTGGTCGCTTGTGTACAGTTGAATGAGCTTCGATGTGACTTGTACGTAGGTGTTGTTGTGTAGTAGCGTGTTGTTGTGTAGTAGCGTGTTGTTGTGTAGTAGCGTGTTGTTGTGTAGTAGCGTGCTGTTGTGTAGTAGCGTGTTGTTGTGTAGTAGCGTGTTGTTGTGTAGTAGCGTGTTGTTGTGTAGTAGCGTGTTGTTGTGTAGTAGCGTGTTGTTGTGTAGTAGCGTGCTGTTGTGTAGTAGCGTGTTGTTGTGTAGTAGCGTGTTGTTGTGTAGTAGCGTGTTGTTGTGTAGTAGCGTGTTGTTGTGTAGTAGCGTGCTGTTGTGTAGTAGCGTGTTGTTGTGTAGTAGCGTGTTGTTGTGTAGTAGCGTGCTGTTGTGTAGTAGCGTGTTGTTGTGTAGTAGCGTGTTGTTGTGTAGTAGCGTGTTGTTGTGTAGTAGCGTGTTGTTGTGTAGTAGCGTGTTGTTGTGTAGTAGCGTGTTGTTGTGTAGTAGCGTGTTGTTGTGTAGTAGCGTGTTGTTGAATTTCCAATGTGGTGATTTTTGTTTTTCCTCTTCTTCTCGTGTTGTTGATGGCTACGAGGACCCCTTTGTGGTCGGTGAAGTGGTGCGCCTCGTGTAGGTGTTGACCCGGCGGGCGTGCATTCCTGATGGGACATATAGAGGTGGTCGAGTCGCGCTGCTCTGCATTGGGCGTTGGTTTTGTGTTGTTTCTTTGCCTTGTGGGTTTGCGCGGTTGTAGACATCTGTCAGTTCGTGTTCATTTAGTATGTCGTATAGTGCGTCAGACTTGGCACTTTTGCTCTTCTTCGTTAAGAACATGCATTTAAAGGAAGTCACAGAAAATTTGGTGACAGCAGGAAACAAAATATAGGGAGGCAGAAAGATGGAACAAAATATGCTTGCGTTCGCCCGATGACTAAAGTATTCTAGAGTATTCGTAGACTGCAGAATTCCTCTTCGTCATCCGTCCTTAAAAGGACGTTAAGTGAACGTGTCTGCCTTGTGTTGTGGTTTGCAGTATAACTGTTATATTTGCGCCTTTCGGCCCAACACATCCGACTTCAGCACGACATTTTTGAGTACTGCGTTGTCTTCCCTCTTCGATCCCTGCTCGCTTGGCCAGACTAGACAGGTTAGTCTGTTACTGGAGGCACTACGGAAAGGTGGAGCATGGTCTAAATGGTTTTGGTTCACCTATCCTGGCGCAAGCCATCAGCTGTGGGTTGCTGACAACTTTCAGCTCTGGTGCTGGGGGTGGGGGGGCGCCTTCGCCTCCGAACAAAATATAGGGAGACAGAAAGATGGAACAAAATATAGGGAGACAGAAAGATGGAACAAAATATAGGGAGACAGAAAGGTGGAACAAAATATAGGGAGACAGAAAGATGGAACAAAATATAGGGAGACAGAAAGATGGAACAAAATATAGGGAGACAGAAAGATGGAACAAAATATAGGGAGACAGAAAGATGGAACAAAATATAGGGAGACAGAAAGATGGAACAAAATATAGGGAGACAGAAAGATGGAACAAAATATAGGGAGACAGAAAGATGGAACAAAATATAGGGAGACAGAAAGATGGAACAAAATATAGGGAGACAGAAAGATGGAACAAAATATAGGGAGACAAAAAGATGGAACAAAATATAGGGAGACAGAAAGATGGAACAAAATATAGGGAGACAGAAAGATGGAACAAAATATAGGGAGACAGAAAGATGGAACAAAATATAGGGAGACAGAAAGATGGAACAAAATATAGGGAGACAGAAAGATGGAACAAAATATAGGGAGACAGCAAGATGAAACAAAATCACAAAATAAGTGAGAAAGCTAAAGGTCAGGAAGAGTTTCGTGAAGCTAAAAAAATTTGTTTGGAAGAATTTTATATCAACACATATTGTAGTCAACACACATGATGATGATGGATAAATAGATCTCTTTTTACTGTTTACAAAAATCATTAAATAAAGACAGTTTTATTACTTCTAATTATTGGTTAAACTTTGTTTTGCTGTATTTCTTCTAAATTCTAAAATATAATTGAGAAGAATTTGAGCTTTCAAATTGTTAACTCCTGTACCAAAATGTGTTCCATCGAAGCTCATAACGTTACTGGTCATTTGATAAAAGTCCATGACGGCAATTCCCTTTTTTCGCATCACGTCGTTGAGTTTGAGGTTGAACTTGATAACATTCTCTTTCCGTTGCCCTACGAACGTGGGCCCCTTTAGCAACCCAAAAGTGTGAGTGGACATCCATATTGGAACCGGCCATGGAGACTTCGATAATTGAGCAAAGATTGGTGTCACGATCTGACGAGGAGACAAGCAAATAATATTATAAATAAGGACATCGAAGCAGCTAATAATATTGAGTGAAGACAGTTGCTTGGTTTATGTATAATTTATATACTGAAGAAGTCGCGGTAAAGCAAGTGATTGATGAACTGGTCTATTGAGGACAAGAGGTCTTATAGAGCAACAACAAAAGCTACTCTACTGGTCTAGTTCACATTATTCACCTCTGTTTTTACTCTCCTGCACCAGGTTTTCTTAGCCAGACTGGCCTTCAATATTTGGAATAACGTATTACACAATTAAATTTATGTCGACCCTCAAAGTCAATGTTAAAATAGCAAATTAGATGTAATCAAAAATACCAAATAATTCCGTTAATTAAAGTCAAAAACATATTCTACATCTTATAGAGTCTTTGTAAGGTAGCCAGCATTATTCTTTTTCTACACACTTTTGTCAAGTTTGAAAATAAGTTTATTATTTATATTTCTTCTTATTCGTTGTCAAACAGAAGTGCGCTCCACTTTGTAGAACAGTGTATTCGTCTTACTTATCCATTTCCGTTATACTGCTTTCTTATCCTTCCGTACTTCTTGAATTTTTTGCAAGACATGAAGTTTGTTTTTGCTATATTTTTGTTTATTGTTTGTAAATTTATTTATTTTTGTCAGACATATACTTATTTTTCCCCACTAATAATTTATCATTCCCTAACATGTATTAATAATCAAGTTTTCCTTCGCTAGAAATTAGATTCTCTTTCAGGACTTATTTTGTCATATTCATGGATTTTATTTTACATCCCTTTGTCCTGCTCTTTTTCTGTTAAAGTGTTTCTTGTGCTTGGTCTTGCTGTTGATTGTAAGACTTGAGCTGACACGTTCGTCAAGATTCGAACTCAGTTTCTGTGTGTGAGGTAGTAATGCTGTCACTCTTGCTTTGTGTTTTCTTTACAACAGAGCCGTAATACAACACAGGTTTTCATTGTAATTTAGAGAGGGGAAAACATGTGCTTATATTTTCTGGTTATGCTTGCTGGTCACATGATGATCCTTTGGGCAGGAAGGACATCGATGGCCATTCAGGAGCAGAAAAATGCAGTGAAAATGAAAATGGTCCCCTGAAGATAGATGAAAGCTGTCCTTTCCTGAAGATAGATGAAAGCTGTCCTTTCCTGAAGATAGATGAAAGCTGTCCGTTCCCGAAGAGATAGATGAAAGCTGTCCTTTCCTGAAGATAGATGAAAGCTGTCCTTTCCTGAAGATAGATGAAAGCTGTCCTTTCCTGAAGATAGATGAAAGCTGTCCGTTCCCGAAGATAGATGAAAGCTGTCCTTTCCTGAAGACAGATGAAAGGTTTCCTTTCCTGAAGATAGATGAAAGGTTTCCTTTCCTGAAGATAGATGAAAGGTTTCCTTTCCTGAAGATAGATGAAAGCTGTCCTTTCCTGAAGATAGATGAAAGCTGTCCTTTCCTGAAGATAGATGAAAGCTGCCCTTTCCTGAAGATAGATGAAAGCTGTCCGTTCCCGAAGATAGATGAAAGCTGTCCTTTCCTGAAGATAGATGAAAGCTGCCCTTTCCTGAAGATAGATGAAAGGTTTCCTTTCCTGAAGATAGATGAAAGGTTTCCTTTCCTGAAGATAGATGAAAGGTTTCCTTTCCTGAAGATAGATGAAAGGTTTCCTTTCCTGAAGATAGATGAAAGGTTTCCTTTCCTGAAGATAGATGAAAGGTTTCCTTTCCTGAAGATAGATGAAAGGTTTCCTTTCCTGAAGATAGATGAAAGCTGTCCTTTCCTGAAGATAGATGAAAGCTGTCCTTTCCTGAAGATAGATGAAAGCTGCCCTTTCCTGAAGATAGATGAAAGCTGCCTGTTCCCGAAGAGATAGATGAACGGAGCCCATTAGCGATAAGGGCAATGCAGTAGTGACGAGGGGAGAGTGGGAGAATGCTGTGAAAATGAAAATGGTCCCCTGAAGAGATAGATGAAAGCTGTGCTTTTTTGAAGATAGATGAAAGCTGTCCTTTCCTGAAGATAGTTGAAAGCTGCCCGTTCCTGAAGATAGATGAAAGGTTTCCTTTCCTGAAGATAGATGAAAGCTGTCCTTTCCTGAAGATAGATGAAAGCTGTCCTTTCCTGAAGATAGATGAAAGCTGCCCGTTCCTGAAGATAGATGAAAGGTTTCCTTTCCTGAAGATAGATGAAAGCTGTCCTTTCCTGAAGATAGATGAAAGCTGTCCTTTCCTGAAGATAGATGAAAGCTGTCCTTTCCTGAAGATAGATGAAAGCTGCCCTTTCCTGAAGATAGATGAAAGCTGCCTGTTCCCGAAGAGATAGATGAACGGAGCCCATTAGCGATAAGGGCAATGCAGTAGTGACGAGGGGAGAGTGGGAGAATGCTGTGAAAATGAAAATGGTCCCCTGAAGAGATAGATGAAAGCTGTGCTTTTTTGAAGATAGATGAAAGCTGTCCTTTCCTGAAGATAGATGAAAGCTGCCCTTTCCTGAAGATAGATGAAAGCTGTCCTTTCCTGAAGATAGATGAAAGCTGCCCTTTCCTGAAGATAGATGAAAGCTGCCCTTTCCTGAAGATAAATGAAAGCTGCCCTTTCCTGAAGACAGATGAAAGCTGTCCTTTCCTGAAGATAGATGAAAGCTGTCCTTTCCTGAAGTTAGAAGAAAGCTGCCCTTTCCTGAAGAGAGATGAAAGCTGTCCTTTCCTGAAGTTAGAAGAAACTGTCCGCTCCCGAAGAGATAGATGGAAGCTGCCCGTTCCCGAAGAGATAGATGAACGGAACCCATTAGCGATAAGTGCAATGCAGTAGTGACGAGGGGAGGGTGGGAGAAAGCAGGTAAGAGCAGAAGAGACAACCACAGTTTTGCAAGAAATGAAAGTGAGACAGAGGAATGAATGAGGAGGACGATTAATTAAAGGAAAGAGTGAAAAGAATTGAAATTTCTCGGAAGAAGAAAACCGAACCGGGATTTGGGTTGGCTCTCAAAAATAAACCGACTGTGGGGTCTGTGGAGCAGGAGATATTAGTAAACTGAAAGTCATCAGGAGCGTGATGGTCAGAAGATCGAAAATGGGAAGTAGTCGAGGTACTAATGTCACGAGACATGTTGTACAGGTCGTGAACCCTATCCCTTAAGCATATGTCTGTTTTATCTATGTATATGTATCATATGGCAGCGATAACGGACAATACGAGACACAAACGTGAAGTGTTCCTGGATTCAAAAAAGCTATTGGTTGAGAGAACTTGGCTAGTCTGTAGCACGTACTGGCATGTACTGCATATAGATCTTCGCAGGGGGTTGTGCCCCTTTGACTCTGTCTATGGTTACGGAGGCGGCAAATGATCAAGATTTTGCGAAGGTTCCTTTAGCGCTTGAAGGTCACTAATGGAGGGTCAGAGAATTGAAGACGAGTGGTGGGATAGAGCGATAACAGTTTTGGCAGTTGAAGGGCCAGTCGTAGGGGGGAGAGCTTGGGGACGGGTAATGGGGAGTATTCGATGGAGAGTCAAACGGAGAACAGATGCAGGGTAAAGACGGCGACGAAAGAATTCCACCAAATACACCAAAACAAGTAGACCCGTGTGATAAGTTTGACGACAGCATCCAAACAAACGTTGTATCCTTCACAAAAGGAAGTAACCAAAGGCAAAACTACTTTTACAGCTTCAATATTCCTCACCTGGCTTTCAACAACATCCACGTTAAAATCTTCATGAATTCCAGCACCAAATATGAGAAAAGTATTGGGCAGTCCCTCAAGTTCACTTACTAGTTGCACTACTTTGCTAGTTTCATAGGCCTTATAATAGTGGATATATCTCAGTCGAGCCTTCAAAACAAAAAAATGGCCAAAGATTATACATTTTACCAAAGATAGATCGTTCTTAAATTGAAGAACACAGACAAACACACATTTAACAATTTTACATATGATATATTATATGATTTTTATTAAGAAATATAACTTTATGACATATAGGGGTTAACCTCACAGTGCCAAAGAATATCCAATGCAAAACAATGTACAGCTTTACACATTATTTTTCCATTTCTTATCTTATATCTGCAGTTGAAATTTGCATCTATATTAGTCCGTCCGTCATTTGAGGCATCTGTCCGTCCAGTCTGTATATTTACTGCGTTACGTCAGTAATATAAGATGTGTTAATCGAGCAATGAAATCGAAGACGGCAGGTAAACCATAATTTTTACTTTGCGTCAAATTTTTCTGAATTCGAGTGGATTTTTTGTAGTGATTTTAGGGGACGGAATGGTATCGGATGAGTGGATAGGAGCGGTAAAGATAGAAAGTGACACAAAATGGGTGCTGGAAAAAGATGGTGGTGTAAATCAACTGTAGTTGAATCGGCGGCCGCAGCGGGAAAAATATTATTTGAATGTATAGGATATATAGAAAAAATATGAAAAGTTGTCAGAGATTATTACATAGGATATATATAAAGAAAATATTAAAAGTAGTCAGAGAATATTACATAGAATATACAGAGAAAATGTTAAAAGTGGTCATAGATTAATATATAGGATCATCATCATCATCAAGTACCAGGGCTGCTGGCGTAGGTGATCATGTCTCTCCACAACTTTCAATTTTGACAGTTATTTATCATTTCTGTTGTTGACCTTCTGCCAAGCCATTCTCTTAAGCTGTCTGGTATATTTTCTCTTTGTTCCCTCTATCTCTTCATCCCTCAATTTTCCCAGCTGTTACAATATATTCCAGCTGTTCTCTTCTCATTACATGGCCAAAAGATGACGATTGTTCCTTCCTAATATTGGAAATTAGCTCTCTTTTTACTTTGGCCTCTTTCAGAACGTTATCATTATTCTTCTTAGCTGTCCATGGTATTCTCAATATTCTTCTATAAAACCCCATTTCTACATCCTCCAGTGATTTCCTTGTCTGTTGTCATATTGTCCATGATTCACATTCATATGTTAAGACTGGCTCTACATAACATTTAAGAACTTTTTTGCTTGTTTCTGTTGTCAAAAATGGATTGCATTGTATCTTCCTCATTTTTGTAAAGCTGCTTTTGTCTGAGCCATTCTGCATTTCATCTCAGTTGAACATCTTCCGTATGATGTTAACAAAGTTCCAAAATATTTAAATTTATTTACGTGTTTTAATATTGTTCCACTTGTCATTATTTTGCACTCAGGTGATGTCTTTCTTTGTTGTCACCATTACTTTTGTCTTTTTGCTATTAAGGCTGAGTCCTTTATTTTTGCTTTCTTCCACTATAATGTCCAACATTTCTTCTTATAACTCATTTTCACTCTTAGCGATTAAGACTGTATCATCAGCATACCTTAGATTATTTATATTATGACCTCCATTTGTTATTCCAGGCATGCCCCTTATATATATATATATATATATATATATGGCCCTTTTCGTCTTGTCAGACGGTCTAGTGGAGGCTATTGCGTATTTTTTGAGGTATTGTTTTTGCCGAACAGCTTCTCTCGTGGCTAATTCTACCAATGTTTGACAAACACACGCGGTCACATAATGAACAGGTCAGGCTCGCTGGTCCACAGGGTTTACCATCCTTTTTCATGAGTCTCTTCTCTTCTAAGTCCTGTCTTAGAACAGTCTCAAACGTTGTTATACCGTTCCTTATACGTGCTCTCCATGATGTGCGATCACTTGCCAGATGTTGCCAGTCGTTTTCACAGATGGCGAAGTCTTTCAGAGATGATTTGCAGATATCTCTATATCGTAGTTTAGGTCTGCCGATTTGTTGTTTTCCGTGTTTTAGCTCGCCATATAGTATTTGCCTAGGAATGCGTTTTTCTTCCATCCGTTGGACATGCCCCAGCCATCTTAGCCTTCGACTTCTGAGCATCGACATGATTGTTAGGGTCTTAGAACGTTGCAGGACAGTTAAGTTGGTTATTTTGTCCTGCCATTTGATGTGCATTATTTGCGGAGACATCGCATGTGGAAGACATTTAGTCTTTTTTCCTGGTTTGAGTATGTTGTCCAGGTTTCGGATCCATATAGTAGTGTGCTAAGCACACAAGTTTGATATATTAAGAGTTTAGTCTTTTGAGTTAGTTTCGTGTTGTTCCATGCCCTTTTTGTGAGTTTGCCGAAGGTCGTAGCTGCCTTACCAATTCGACAGTTTATTTCTTCATCAAGAGAGATGGTTTGCGTAACTGTGGATCCAAGATATGTAAATTTCTGTACTGATTCTAGTGGGCAGTCTTTTAGAGTAATAGATATAGGTTTGAAGTCACCTTGATTTAGTATTACTGTCTTCTGAACATTAATTGACAGTGAAAAAAGGTCGCATGCTTTATCCAGGTTGTTGATCAGCGACTGTAGGGTGGCCTCACTATGAGCGACTAGGGCTGCATCGTCAGCAAATAACAATTCTTTAAGTAGGGCAACATTTGTTTTGGTTTTTGCTCTTAGTCGTGCTAGGTTGAACAATGAGCCGTCTGGTCTAGTGCGAATGTAAATATCTCCTGAGCTGTTTTCGAAGGTGTAATTTAGGAGGGCAGCAAAAAATCACTTTGCCTACTCTGCCTGGGCACAGGATATGGAGATAGTGCTTTACCCAGTCGCACTATCCCCCTCTCGACTTCGTTTCAAGGATTTCCGAAGGAGGGACAAAGTCCATACGTTCGGAATTGAAAGAAGGCCCCTTATGAATCTTAAAATAATCTCACTATAAATATTAAACAAATCTGGTGACAGCACACAACCTTGTCTAACACCCTGTTTTATTTGTTGAAACATTCCTAATTGGTTTCCTGTTCTTATGGCTGCTGTTTGTTGCCAGTACATGTTCTTTATTATTCTTAGATCTTTGCTGTCTACGTTTATGCCATTCTAAAATGTTGATTATTTCTTGGTGCTTTACTTTATCAAATGCTTTGGTGTAATCTATGAAACATAGGTGTAGATCTGTTTTCACTTCTATGGCTTTTTCTACTAAAGGTCTTATGATGTATATGGAATTGCTTGTTCCTTTATCTCTAACAAAACCACACTGTTCATCACTAATTTCTGTACTGATTTTGTTTCGCACTCTTCGCATGATGATTCTTAGTAATATCTTAGTCATTCATATGTGTCATAAGGCTTATTATGCGATGATCATCACATTCAATCGCACAAGATTTCTTTGGTAGGGCTATGAATATTGATTTGAGCAGGTCGTCTGGTATATATCCGCTGTTGTAGATATCATTCGATATTTTTTTTTTTTATTATTTCTATTCCAAAATCACCCATGGCTTCAATCTCTTCTTTAGTTATATTATCTGATCCAGGAGTTTTTTTTCTTTCATATTGCACAAGGTGTCTTCCACTTCTTCTTTGAGTATTTCTGGCCCTTCATCATCTTTAAAATTTACTTCTGTTCGTTCATCTTTATAAAGATCTTTAATGTATCTGTCCATCATTCCGTATGTTTTCTTGATCAATCAACAGTTCTCCTTCCTTTGATCTTAAACATCCAGTTTTTATTACATTTTTCTTCCTGTTAATTTTTTTATTTGTTTGTATATAACTTTGGCATCTCCTTTTTGTTGCTTTTCAATCTCTTTGCAAGTCTCTTTTAGCTATGCTTCTTTTACTTCATTGAATTTTATTGCAATTTCTTTTATTTAATCTCTTATACTCATCTTTATTTTCTTTATTTCTTCTTCTTGTATCCATTAGCTGCAAAATGTCATCTGTCATCCATTTCTTTCTTGAATTTGTCCTCACTGGTGGTATGAACTCTTTTGATGTTTGTTGCATTGGTTCTTTTATCATTTCCCACTGTTCATCAATGCTTTGTATCTTCACTATTGCATTGTACCGGTTCTGAATTGTGATTTTATATTTGTCTTGCAGCTTCTTGTCTGATTTGAGTAAATCTAAATTTAACTTGATGTTAACTGAGGCTTGTTTTGTTGTTTTAAATTTTACTCTAAGCTTTCCCACAACTGGTACATGATCCCTATTGCAATCTGTCCCTGGTCTAGTTTTCACACACACCAGACTGTTTCTAAATCTATTGCTTATCATTATATAATCAATTTGATTACGTGCGTTGTCTCCTGGGCTTTTCCATGTCCACAGACGTCTTGGATGTTGCTTAATCCAGGTGTTTCCTATCATCATGTTGTGTGTTCTTGCCCAGTCAATAAGTTTGTCATCTCTTTCATTCCTCTCGCCTAAGCCATAATTACTAACAACTTCATCAACTCTTTCCTTTCCTACTTTTGCGTTGAGATCCTCTAGAACTATGGTGTTTTCATGTGGTTTGCATTCACGAAGTGCCTTATTTAACTCGTCGTAAGATTTATCAACTGTTTCCTCTAGACGGTCTTTTGTTGGTGCATAAACTTTGAGATTTATATCTTTTGGCTTTCCATTTAATTTCACTTAAAGGACTCTGTCAGATATTGGGTAAAAGCCTTTCACTGTTCTTGCTCTTTCTGCATCCAAGATGATACCTACTCCTCTTTGGTGTTCAGTACCTCCAGAATAGATTATTTTATGTTCATCAGAATATATCTCCCCTGATCCAGTGTATCTTATTTCGCTAAGTCCCAATAAATGTAAACCCATTCTTTCCATTTCTTGTTTGATTTTTCCAGTTTACCCTTTTGCATGAGTGTTCTCACGTTCCAAATACCTATCTTTAGAGTCTGTTTTATTTTTATTTTGTTTATAGAAACTTGATGACGATCGGGTATCACCTGTAGCATATGATGTCCCTTACTGAACGAGGGTTTTCCATTGGAAGTCCCATTAACTTTGTTGCCGTAATTTCTATTGTTGTGGCGATTCATGATTGTACAAATAAATTACGTCGGAGATGTTCTGTTGCCTTCTGTCTGTTTGTTTACGGTTGGCTCCGCTAGCCTTTGACTAAACAGTCTCACCCACAAGGCAGTGGGGTTGTTTTACTTCAGGGTGTATATATATATATATATATATATATATATATATATATATATAATTAAGGACTCAGCCTTTATAGTAAAAAGACAGAAGTAATAGTAGCAACACAGAAAAAGACATCACCTCAGTGCACAATAAAGACAAGTTTAAAATTGGTAAATAAATATTTGGGAACTTTGTTAACTTCAGAAGGTACATATACAACAGAGATGAGATGCAGAATGGCTCAGGCAAAAGCAGCTTTCCAAAAAATAAGGAAGATATTATGCAATCAATTTTTCACAATAGAAGCAAGACAAATATTTTTTAATGTTATTTAGAGCCAATATGGGTAATAACAAATGGATGTGCATCATGGACAATAGGACAACAGACAAGAAAATCACTGGAGTCTGTAGAAATGTGGTTTTACAGAAGAATGTTGAGAATACCATGGACAGCTAAGAAGAGTAATGGAAACGTTCTGAAAGAGGTGAAAGCAAAAAGAGAGCTAATTTGCAATATTAGGAAGAAAAAAAAATCATATTTTGGCCACATAATGGGAAGGGAGCAGCTGGAATATATTGTGACAACTGGGACGAGGAAATAGGGGGAAGCAAAGAGAAAAGATACCAGACAGCTTCAGAGAATGGTTTGGCAGAAGGTCAACACCAGAAATGATAAATAACTGTCGAGATCGAAGTTGTGGAGAGACATGATTATCTACGCCAGCAGGCACGGTACTTGATGATGATTCTTTTAACATGATACCAGATCAGAGATGTTACCAACCCAAATTAAATCCTGCTTTTAATTATCATCGGTCATTTCTTACCCTGTTGCTGCAATCACGTGCATCATGAACGATAGTCTCCTCACATTTGCTCGTCATTAGCAAGTACTTTTTACATATTTTCAGTTGTTCTGAAATCATTAAATAAATAATAAAACTTTACATAACAATGAAGAAAAGAAACGCTTATATATGTGTGTGTGTGTGTGTGTGTGTGTGTGTGTGTGTGTGTGTGTGTGTGTGTGTGTGTGTGTGTGTGTGTGTGTGTGTGTGTGTGTGTGCGTGCGTGCGTGTGTAAGGTAAGGTAAAGTACGAGACTTGAACCGGCGTCTTCACACGCGAGTTTCCACCCATATGTGCTCGGCCGCCTATCCAGAAATGTTCGGATATTTCTGTATAGTGTCGCCTCAAGCATCGAAACTGAGATGCGAAGCGACATTCCTCACCTTCCCAGGGTAATACCCTGGCAGCCATTTCTGCCAACGGCTGGGACGACCGTGGGGTATTTTTTTATTTCCAACCACGAGTACAATTCACACTGCTCCCAGCGGGAATCGAACACGGGTTGTCCGAACGTCGGTAGTCCAGTCGGGTGATTTTCCAAACTAGGCTACCCAGGCCCCTATATGTGTGATGTATATATATATATATATGTGTGTGTGTGTGTGTATATATATATATGTACTTGGGCACAATAATTACTTGGGCAAAATAAATAGATGGGAGATGCACCACAGAAATAAAAAGCAGAATAGCTCAGGCCAAAATAGCATTTCAGAAAATGAAAAATATCTTATGCAACAAATCTATATCAATAAAAATGAGAAAGAGAGTTCATAGGTGCTATATAGAACCAATTCTGACCTATGGAAGCGAATCATAGACAGTAAACAAACAAATGAAAAAACGATTAGAGGCCACAGAGATGGGATTTCTCAGAAGAATGTTGAAAGTTCCCTGGACAGATAAAAAGACCAATGAGGAAGTTCTCAAAGAGGCCAACACAACAAGGGAGCTCTTAAAAAAACATCAGAAAGAAGCAATCAACATTTTTCGGGCACATCATGAGAAGAGGAAAGTTGGAATACTTGGTTACAACTGGCAAAATAAAAGGAAAGAGATATCGCGGACGACAAAGAGAGAAAATACTGGATAGCTTGGTGTCATGGCATGGAAAACAATCAACAACGGAACTGATACGATTCACTGTAGATAGAAGATTGTGGAGGGACATGATCGCCTACGCCAACCTTCAGGGTACATGATGGTGATATATATATATATATGCACACACATATACATGCACTGTGCAACGTTTCTTCATCAAACCCAGCATTTCCTCAATAATCTCCTACACCAATGAAGATATTACATCGAAATGTTAACAGGAGCACGTTCATTTTGAGAGAAAGGAAGAAAAATGTGTTTGTGTGTTTGTGTGTGTGTGTGTTTAGCGCTTATTTTTTGAAAGAATTATTAGCGCAGCCTGCTTTTCGCGCCTCTCTGCTGATCTGTCATTTAGGGGCCTACACAGTACGGTTGTTGCTTGTGACTGCTAGTGTACAGTACATGTGAGTTTATAAAAGAGAGCTGGAAAATGTGTTGGTGTACATAGAAGGGATGGTCTAACCCAATAAACAAATGTCTGGTTCGGCAGCGAGTCAACCATCCTGTACATGGGCAGAGAAAGCTACAGAGTAGGATCATGGGATTCAAGTTTCAACGAGGACATGCTAGAAGATTAAGAAATATAAAGAACAGATAAGAGGATTTGGCAACGTGACAAGACAGACATGACTAATTGTGACAAGAATTATCAACAAACGTTACGAAGACGCCAGAAGAAAGGGCCGACCACGAAAAACAGATGGCCTGATTGAGCATTAGAGACTCTATGAAACATAACGGTAAGAAGAGCAACAGAAGAGCGTTAATTTTACCTTTGGTGAGGAAAGACGAAGAAGTTATTTTACTTTACATTTATCAAGCCGCAGTGCATCAGTGGTTAGTAAATTGATCTAATTATAGGTTGACCAGAGCACTGTTCTAAACGAGACAGTTCTTTGTCATATTTCTCGACAATCTCGTCTGTTTTAATAAAAATGTCAATTTTGTCTCGTTTCTAATGAAACATCGTTTACATGTATTCATTTTTAAACACTTTCAATATAATTGTTAAAGTGTAAAGTCAATCAATGCAATGTCAAAATGGCGAAACTGCATTTTAATGATTAACTCCAGAAAGAATTAAAATTGATTAAGCTCGATAATCTGTGCAGTGATTGTAACAGAAACGGTTTACCAATGTCCATTATGTGTTTCTCACAGAGCTTTGACATGAAAGTGTCAAAGTGACATGAAACAATATTTACGTAGCCGTGACTTTCACGTCTTGTGCATATATACATGTTTACTCAGCTTCATAACTGTTACACGCATTCATTTGTACTTTAGATTAGCTCTCATGTTATTCAATTTCTTTAACATTTTACTGGCCAACGTCTCATTAATTTGGTCTACCTATTTGCAAATCGGCGTTTACAAAGTTCTTTTGACCAGCGTCCCACTGTTTCCATAAAATCATCTTCAACACTTGCTTAAAATAAATACCCAAGTTACAGTGGTACTTAACATCGAGAAGAAAATAATTCTTCATTAAAAGGGGGCGTTTAAAACAATTCTTTAAATTTTATATTCTCAGTTTTTCACAAATATCAACATTTATTTTCTTAGTTTACCAAACATGGCAATGTTAAAATTCTCACATTTACCACAAATATCAACGTTTATCTTCTTGCAAGCGCCATCACTGAAATACAAATAATAATACATAAATATTATTATATGGGGAACTTCCGGGCGATAATAGGGAATAATAGAACAAAGAAGTATGTGTTAGCACTCGGAAAAATTGACAGACAAACAACAATAGAAAAAAACGAAGAACAATATATGGTCCGAAGTGGGATCGAACCCGTACTCAGTGGCACCGCGCCTTGCCACGAGAAGCCGAACGCTTGGCACACTGCCACGCAGCCAACTAAAAATTATTGGCTATTGTAGCAGTGTCTTACACGAAGGCGTACTCAATGACTATAGTATAGGGTAACGATCACAGATCGGAAATAAATTGTATATTTGTACTTTCCTATTAATGCAAGTATCTCCCAGTAGGGCTGAATACTTGTGTTGTAGACAAACATTTATTGGATGAAACAGCACGAATAGTAGTTCCCAGTGGTTATATACTGGGTACAAATAATAATACATAAATATTATTATATGGGGAACTTCCGAGGCGATAATAGGGAATAATAGAACAAAGAAGTATGTGTAATAAATATACAATTAAAATAAGGAAGACACTGTGCAATCCATTCTTGGCAATAGAAACAATAAAAAGAGTTCTTAAACATTATGTAGAGCCAGTGTTAACATATGGATGTGGATCATGGACAATAGACAAGTAAATCACTGGAGGGTATAGAAATGTAGTTTTACAGAAGAATATTGAGAATAATATGGACAGCTAAGAAGAGTAATTAAAACGTTCTGAAAGAGGATAAGGCAGAAAAAGAGCTAATTTCCAATATTAGGAAGAAAGAATCATCATTTTTTGGCCACGTTATGAGAAGAGAACAGCTGGAATATATTGTAACAACTGGGATAATTGCGGGACGAAGAGATAGAGGGAAGCAAAGAAAAAATTATACCAGACAGCTTAAGAATGGCTTGGCAGAAGGTCAACAACAGAAATGATAAATAGCTATCGAGATCAAAAGTTGTGGAGAGACATGATCACCTACGCCAGCAGGCACGGTACTTGATGATGATCAACGTGGTCGCTTAAACCGTTTTGGTTTCTTTCTTTATTTTAAATGTGCGTTTTCGAGGAAACTGAAGCGAGTATATGACTGTGCGTGTTCGAGGAAACTGAAGCGAGGATATGACTGTGCGTGTTCGAGGAAACTGAACCGATGATATGACTGTGCGTGTCCGAGGAAACTGAACCGATGATATGACTGTGCGTGTCCGAGAAACTGAACCGATGATATGACTGTGCGTGTTCGAGAAACTGAAGCGAGGATATGACTGTGCGTGTTCGAGGAAACTGAAGCGATGATATGACTGTGCGTGTCCGAGGAAACTGAACCGATGATATGACTGTGCGTGTCCGAGGAAACTGAACCGATGATATGACTGTGCGTGTCCGAGGAACTGAACCGATGATATGACTGTGCGTGTCCGAGGAAACTGAACCGATGATATGACTGTGCGTGTCCGAGGAAACTGAACCGATGATATGACTGTGCGTGTCCGAGGAAACTGAACGATGATATGACTGTGCGTGTCCGAGAAACTGAACCGATGATATGACTGTGCGTGTTCGAGGAAACTGAAGCGAGGATATGACTGTGCGTGTTCGAGGAAACTGAAGCGATGATATGACTGTGCGTGTCCGAGGAAACTGAAGCGATGATATGACTGTGCGTGTTCGAGGAAACTGAAGCGAGGATATGACTGTGCGTGTTCGAGGAAACTGAAGTGATGATATGACTGTGCGTGTCCGAGGAAACTGAAGCGAGGATATGACTGTGCGTGTCCGAGGAAACTGAAGCGAGGATATGACTGTGCGTGTTCGAGGAAACTGAAGCGAGGATATGACTGTGCGTGTTCGAGGAAACTGAAGCGATGATATGACTGTGCGTGTTCGAGGAAACTGAAGCGAGGATATGACTGTGCGTGTCCGAGGAAACTGAAGCGAGGATATGACTGTGCGTGTTCGAGGAAACTGAAGCGATGATATGACTGTGCGTGTTCGAGGAAACTGAAGCGATGATATGACTGTGCGTGTTCGAGGAAACTGAAGCGATGATATGACTGTGCGTGTCCGAGGAAACTGAAGCGAGGATATGACTGTGCGTGTCCGAGGAAACTGAAGCGATGATATGACTGTGCGTGTTCGAGGAAACTGAAGCGATGATATGATTGTGCGTATTCGAGGAAACTGAAGCGATGATATGACTGTGCACTTTCGTTTCGGTGGAAATCGTTCGGAGTCGTCGCCGATGTCGCCTTTTAGTTCGCCTTGGCTGGAGCTGTGACATGTGATAGAGCGTACACAAGGAATTTTCAACTGCGGTGAAATTTATTCCATGAATAGAACATAACGTTTATATCTTCATTATTGGTCATTACGAAATGAACTATCATGTGAAGGTTGAGAAGGAATTTTAACAGTAATTATTCTCTTACCTTGGTTTTAGCAGTCATCTCGGAGTTTTAATGACAAAGACATACAGCCAATATAAAATTAATATATGCAACAGAGATGGATAGAACATTTTGAAGACCTATTAAACATGGTACCAACTATCAATAACACAACAAAAACTACGGAAGAATGCACAAACGCTGAGCCAAACATGAAAGAGAAAATCGAAGAAGTAATAAAATATGCACCAAATAATAAAGCACCCGGGATAGGTAACATACCAATAGAAATAATGGCAGCAGAAGAAGAAACAGGAGTTGCATGGTTGCACAGAATATTCAATGTAGCATGGCACCAATAAAAAGCAGCAGAAGACTGACAGCAGGCAATCATCGTAAAAATATGATAAAATAAAGGTAGTAAGAGAGACTGCAATCTATATAGCGGTGTATCGCTTTTCAGCCATGTAGGAAAGTTATACGCCAAAATTATGTAAGGCTGAGACCAATAATAGAACCACAGTTAAGTGATTCTCAAATGGGGTTCTGAATAAACAGAGAATGTAACTAAAACAGCTAGCAGAAAAGACGACAAAACACAATCAAAATGTGTACATAGCTTTCATCAGGAATGGCTAAAAAGGTGCCCGAGGGCCACAAGTGGCCCACGACGTCCTTTTTTTGGCCCGCGGCGGATACAAAATAAAATCAGGTTGGATTGAGCAAAATGACCTCGGTAAAATTGATTAAAAATTTGTTACATTAACTTCTACCGCGGAGAAAGCTAACTCAAATATTTCCTATAGTATGTTTAAAATAAAGTATTATTATTGCTGGAAACATCCGAGGTAAATCAAAGACCAAGAATAATAGTATAAGTAGACCTACGTTTAACACTTCGAACACTCTAGTAGTTAGTTTAACGTCGCCTTCCCGTCATTCCCGACCCATCCTTGTTTTCCGTTTGATCATCCTGCGATCGACTGAAATAAAGGAAGAAGCCGACGAATGGTTCTAGAACCGACTCTCGGTTCGGCGAGTTCAAACAGTTTCCGCCAAGAAATACTGTCAGTCACCCACCTCCTCTTTCCCAACACATTCACCCCACAATTATTTTACTTTCAGTTTCTTTCTCTCCAATCCTCTTTTCATCAGTCAAAATTATATATCCGATATCCGATCTGATCATTCTGATTGTGTCGATTTACAGTGAACAGTTCAATACAGCACCACGCCGCTAAATACAAGGACTACATTGGTAGAATACGTTCTACGCTTGTGTGCGATTTGAAGAAAATGGTTAGTGCTCAGAAATCTGTTTTTACTACATTAACAACAAAACAAACAAGTTCCTTAATGGCATCGTTTGTTGTAAGCGCAGAGATAGCGAAATAAAAAAAAATCATTTTATGACGATGACTTCGTAAAACGTTGTTCTATTAACATGGCACGTGCATATGGGGAAAAAAATTGGCAGTCATTTTTAGAGTGTTCTACTATCAAAACAGACAGTCACTAGAAGGGTTGAGGAAATAAGTTCTCATATATCTATTAAATTAAAGAGTGTCATTACAAATTCTGCTTACTTTTCTCTGGCTTTGGATGAATCTACTGACATATCAGACACAGCACAACTTTTAATTTTCATAAGAACTGTTTCAAAAGACTATTATCAATGAAGAGCTATTAACTTTAGATTAATTGCATAATACGACGAAAGGTCAAGACATTTATGACTCAGTTATGAAAGTTGTAAAAGGTATCGGTGACATAAACAGACTTTCAGCAATAGTGACAGATGGCGCTAAGTCAATGTGTGGTATACTCAAACAAGTTTAGTTGGATTATTAAGTAAGGCTAGAATCCATTGCCCAGTATTACATTGCATTATACACCAGGAGGCGCTGTGTGACAAGATCCTAGACGTGGAGGATGTTATGAAAACTGTAATAAAGTGTGTGAATTTAATAAAAGGCGGGAATCAGGCTCTGACACACCGACAGTTTATAAATTTTCTATCAGAAGTTGAGGCGGAAAATGCCAATTTAGTGCTCTACACACAAGTACGCTGGCTGAGCAGAGGGAATTGTTTGAGGCGGTTTTTTGCTTTGAGAAACGAGATAAAGCAGTGTTTAGAGAAACATGATAACTGATCAGAAAAATGTCTGATCCACATTTTAACAGCGAATTGGCCTTTTTAACAGATATCACCCAGCACATGAATGAACTCAACGTGAAGCAACATGGACGTTCCCAAACAGTCTCAGATTTGGTAGGACACCTAGATGGATTTATAAATCAACTAAAAGTTTTTAGATTTACCCTGGCCAAAAAAAACTTCATTTATTTTCCTTCGTGCAAATCTTCGTGATTTCAAATTTTCTGTATTAATGTTAGACAAACTATTGGAGCAATTCAATGAGCGATTTTCTGACTTCAGTGGTGTACGACCAGAACTGGCATTGTTTAGCAACCTTATGAAGTGTGACATTTTCCAACAACATGACACTTTTCAGTTCGAGTTATGTAACCTCCAAAGTGACCCCTTTTCCAATCAAGGATGGAGATAGAAGTTAACTTTTGGAAACTTGTGCCACAGGAAAAATATCCTGCATTGAGTGATTTCAGTTTGAAAATTACTTCTATGTTCGGAAGTACATATATATGTGAATACGCTTTTTCAACAATGAAGGGGATTAAATCGTCACAAAGAAACTGACTCAATGATGGCCACCTTCAGGATTTATTACGAATATCATCATCATCTTTACACATTGACTTTGATGAACTTGTTGCTGCACATGAACGTCCACATTGTTCTCATTAAGGTTTGTTACGTGTCAACTTTAAAATGACCTAACTAAAATATGTTTGTTAAACAATATAAACAGCAACTTTTATTCATTTTTATAAATCAACTAGGCATTTTTAACTATGTTGCAACAAAATTATTTATGTACGCAAATAATGCCGATAAAAAAAAATTACCTTAAAACAAATGCCAAGTTTATTTGTATAGATGTTGTGTGTGTGGCCCGCCACAAAAAAATAATAAAAAGTGGCCCGCCATTTGACAGAAATTGGCCATCCCTGGGCCTTTCATTGACCAGGAAAATGCATTCGATTTAATAAAAAATAAAAAAATTATAATTGCAACAACTAAAAAAAAAATAATTTCAACTGCAGAAGAGATATTTGTGAAATGGTCAACTGTCGATAGAGGTCGCTTTCTACCAAGAAAGGGTAAATGTTAGAAATTCGTATAAACGCATAAAAAATACGCAGCTAATAAATATATATGTACCCATATATTTTTTATATTTTATTTTTTTATTGGGGGGGGGGGGGTGTGAGGGGGGGGGAGAGACTGTTACATGAGCTGTTCTAGGCTTGTTTGTTTTCACCAAAAGGTAAGATTAGAACGCCTTCTATTTTTTTATGTCGTGAATGAAACAGAAACGCTTTCCTGAACACGTCGAGATGGCTGCACTGGGAAGTTATTCTTCAGCCCCACCCGAACATCCAGGCAGACGACATAATTGGTTAAGATTTGTAATAGTTTTTTTTTTTATTTGTAAATATGTATTGATAGGAAACGCTTTATACAAAACTCCAGTAAATGTAGTAATTTGATCATCAGAAGTGGCATCCGTCTACAAGGTGTTTTGGTCTTTTATCTTCTTGACACTCTGAGCTGGGGAGGGCTCGCCTGGGTTATAAAACTGGGATGGCTCGCCTAGGTTATAAAACTGGGAGGGCTCACCTGGGTTATAAAACTGGGAGGGCTCGCCTGGGTTATAAAACTGGGAGGGCTCGCCTGGGTTATAAAACTGGGATGGCTCGCCTGGGTTATAAAACTGGGAGGGCTCGCCTGGGTTATAAAACTGGGAGGGCTCGCCTGGGTTATAAAACTGGGAGGGCTCGCCTGGGTTATAAAACTGGGATGGCTCGCCTGGGTTATAAAACTGGGATGGCTCGCCTGGTTTATAAAACTGGGAGGGCTCGCCTGGGTTATAAAACTGGGAGGGCTCGCCTGGGTTATAAAACTAAGACGTCGTCTCGTGCTGAGTCTGAAAGATCACACAACGTTCAAAGTAAACCAGATGAGACTCTGGTCTGCACCACCAAACTTCTGATCGAATCTACTGTCCATACCCAGTCTGTGACAGCCTTGGTCTACATGAGAACATTGCGTGCTGTCCTCTACGTAATATCTTAAATGATATCTTATTTCTTCATTTTGCTCTTAAATACTTTATTTTCCATCGCATGTCCACTAGAACACTGACGAAAATTAATCTGCAATCATGGGCTTACCACAATACAACGAGATGCATCGGCTGCTGATATTATCCATGATTGGAAACCTGACTGGTTGAACCCAACTGCACAATTTTGACTTCATCACTTTTTATTTACGTAACTACTCTCTGAACAATTCCACTTCTAACTTTGACCTCGCCTATAAACATGGCCATCAATTCACATTTGACCGAACTCAACTCCACAATTCCAAATTCAACTCCACTAGATACGGCTGCACCAGGATCTCTTTTCTTCATGTGTCGTCTTTAAAGGTCGTCTCGCCCTGTAATACCTTTGCTTGTTGACTGACACCTTCATGTACTGACACACTTCAGTCAGCGTTAGGCTTGACTCCTGCAGGAACCTTCTAGTGGCCCGACACACTTGTCCGTCGTGATCGTATAACCTTGTACTTTGCGGTGTTTTGTTGTTATTAAGACCATCACTGCTTCGACGGGCCCGTGCTTGGTGGCTCCCCCCTCCAGCTTTCGTTCTTCGCTAGGCACAGTCTTAAACAGACTGCACTGAGTAAGTAGTGAATGGAACACCATTTTAAAAAGTACATAATCAAGGTTTATTTATAGAATATCACCCTCGCACAACATTGTACACTTCCAACCACAGTTTGTCAGCTGCACTTCTCACAATACTTGTTAACAATGAGGCGAACACATACACTCGCCTCGTTTTCCAGCACTACTGTTAATGTGACCCCTTCACGTGGTCGGGCCAGTTCCACCCACACACCCTACGCCAACGTGTCTTGGTTTTTAACCAAGGGCTGCATTGGTACCACTGCCCCACCATAAATTATACACATCCAGCACCGGCTTGTAGTTACATCAACTCACTGGACGGCTTCATCATGACAGGGTGCAGAGTTGCAGTACTTCCTTCAGGCAACCATGCAATTTGGTGACATCTTGTTGGAGCTGACTCCACCTGGTCAGACTCTCTTGAAAAACACTACGCGAGATCTCCCCGCTAGTTTTCAGCAACTGTTCTTGGCCGATGAATTTCACAGTGTCATCTGTTCGTGTCTACAATAGAACATATGTTATGGAGCATTAAATCGGCGAGAGCTGTCTCGCTTCTTCTTCTTCTTCTACCTTTTTTAGCTCCCAGTGGAGCATAGGTCTTCAACAAACACTTTCCAAGTCGTTCTGTTTTTTGCCATTCTTTTAAGATCATTCCATGTCTTCCCCATCATCTTCATCTCTGCTTCTATCTGTCTTCTCCAAGAACTCCTTGGTCTTCCTCTTTGTCTTTTCCCCTGGGGTTTCCAAAAAGGGCCTGTTGTGTAATACTCTCAGTTGGCTTCCGTAGTGTGTGTCCTATCCAGCGCCATCGTCTTCGCTTATCTCTTTATTCACTGGTGTTTGACCGGTACATTTCCATAATTCTATGTTCGTGGTTTTGTCCTGCCATTTCCATCCTTTTATTCTGCGTAAGCATCCATTAATGAAAGTCTGTATCTTCGTGATTGTCAATTTTGTTGTTCTACATGTTTCACAGCCATATAATAGGACCGCCTTAACATTGCAGTTGAAAATTTTTATTTTTGTATTTGACTTAATTTCTTTGGATTTCCATATGTTTCCCAGTGCCATGTCTCGCTTGCTATCACACAATTTGTTCATTGCTTATGAGTCTCACAACTACCTTATAATAGCACACTCATTACTGAGCATTACATCGGCGAGAGTTGTCTCGCTCACTGTCAGCTAAACTGTTCGTTGCTTATGAGTTTCACAACTACTTTATACTAGCACACTCATTATTGAGCATTAAATCGGCGAGAGCTGTCTCTCTTACTACCACATAAATTGTTCGTTGCTGATGAGTTTCACAACTACCTCTACTTGCATTTATACTAGTAACACGAGTTTACTTAACTTTGACCCATGTGCCAGGTCCGTTCCGCTCAACTGCCAAGCACAAACTGACTAACTCTACCACACTGTTTTGTGTAACTAACCTGGCTACAACGCATGGTATCGGTTGCCAAAGCCACCGTCCGCATTGAGTGCTCGTCACATCTAGACTGACCTTCTAACTTACCGTTTTTCCTAACTTCCTCCCTTCCAACCAATCATACCCCTATTTACATTCTTCCTTCTCTCCTGATTGCTTCTCACTTTTCACATGAAACTCGATGTTTCTATTTGAGTGAACTCTTCTCACTTTCCCCTCGACTTTTACCACACACTCCCATATTCTCTTACACTCTGTAATCACTGCTAAACGGACTATTGTCTAAACTAAACTTCACAAATCTTATTTCAGTTTCCCATCATGCATATTACATAGATCACATTTCGTCAGACATTGTTCTGAGACTACAAATACATCACAGTGTTCCAATTCTTGGTGGAATTGTTAATGCATTTAAAGGAATCGATATCTATTTTTCTTGCCTCTCTGGTCAGTTTTCTTACCAAGATACGTTGACCTCTTTTTTTTTTCTTTTTTCCGTTGTTCCCATTGAAAGTTGTATCCTGTTTCCCTGATATTTATCCTCGTCACGTGGCTGTTATATGTTCAACTCCCATATTGTTAGATATATAAATTCTGAGTTCAAGTCCACACATTTTACATCTTCAACTTCTCTATTAACCGTGAATCCATCAAAAACGTGATTGGCGTTGTTTCACATTAAAAACACACACACAAATCAACAAAACAAGAGGACTAGTTAAGTGATTGCATTTTACCTGCTGATGCCATTTCATTAAGCGGTCCGTGTGTGGTATTCTGTCTCACTATTTTGAGCACACTGATGTAAAGTTGACGCATAAACGAGTCACCCATAAAATATATGGTTACATTATCCAGAAGTCTGCACATGTCCTCTACACTTTCAAATTTCACAATCTGTGAAATTAAAAATGTGCATTCATAAGTGAAAGAAGGAAAGAATAAAAGGATGGAAGGAAGAAAAGAAGGAAGGAAGGGAGGAAGGGAGGGAGGGGGGAGGGAGGGAGGGAGCGAGGGAGGGAGCGAGGGAGGGAGGGAGGGAGGGAGGGAGGGAGGGAGGGAGGGAAGGAAGGAAGGAAGGAAGGAAGGAAGGAAGGAAGGAAGGAAGGAAGGAAGGAAGGAAGGAAGGAAGGAAGGAAGGAAGGAAGGAAGGAAGGAAGGAAGGAAGGAAGGAAGGAAGGAAGGAAGGAAGGACTAAACACAATTAGAACAAGACAAATGACATTTTTGGGACATGTTAAAAGACACAACCGCCTACTAAAAATAATATTGGAAGAGAAAATACAAGGTAAAAGAGGCAGAGGCAGACCAAGACTAACATGGGCGAGTAACATAAAAAGATGGACAAGTCAGCCTATGACAATCTGCACATTAAAGCAACAGACAGAGCGGAATGGCTCTCCATGGTAGCCAACCTTCGATGCGGAGACGGCACTCAAGGATGAGGATGAATGAGGTATGGAATTATACTTGACAAAGAAAGGTCAGACCATAATAATTAAAAGTTCAAGAGAGAATCTGACAAAGTAAGTTGTAATGTTAGCAGTTGTTTGCACACTGCAATATATTATTTCCACAAGATACTAACGGGTGACTTGTAGTATCCAACCGTAGGGAGAAGTTTAGGCGTCAACTAAATTGTTGTGAATGTAACAGATTTAGTGAAGAGCGTTATTTAGGGCTGAGCACTCGAGACGAGCAGATAGCAGTTTGGGTGAAAAAGGAATCCGCCTCGAGTGATGAATTGTGTAGATTAGTTCGATAGAAACAATTAAGGAATGTGAAAACATTCAAGAGAGTAACCAGTTAAGCTGAGTTAAAAGTATAATCCAAAAGGATTAGTGTTAGAAACCGCATAATTAAAGTGGCTATTGAATAAGAGTTGAGTTAGTTAAATGTAGTGAGTGTCTGTGGGAGTGGCTTGTATGCATATTTGGAAATGGTTTGTATGTTGCATATTTGTAAGTGGTTTGTATGTTGCATATTTGTGAGTGGTCTGTATGTGGCATATTTGTAAGTTGTCTGTATGTTGCATATTTGTAAGTGGTCTCTATGCATATTTGGAAGTGGTCTCTATGCATATTTGGAAGTGGTCCCTATGCATATTTGGAAGTGGTCTGTATTCATATTTTTCACATCTGTAAATATGCTTAGTTAAATAAAAACGGAGCTTGGCAAGCGACCAACTATCGGGGAGAAAACTGTGTCGATGTTAATTACCTCTGTTCGTCAGTAGATTGATGTGTTGAGAATTAAGACAAACAAGAAACAAAGTCAGAGAGAGAGTTCACCTATTACAAATTGACGAAGGTATACAGAAATTAGAAGAGCAGCACGGGTAAAGATAAGCGAGACGAAGCGCTGGATTGAGAACTCGCAAGAAAAAGTAGCGAACCTCGACACCTCTCGGAGATGGCGCAAGTTTGAATTAAACAGAATTAATGAAACTCAGAAACGTCGTAAGAAATGCATGAAACACGTATATAGCACAATTAGACAATCAGTAACCCATGGAGTAATGTTTCAGGTAAGTCTCAAGAAAGAGTAAGTCTCTAGTGATCCAGAAGATATGTGTAAAAAGACAGCTGTAAGACAGTGAATAGAATCATGTTAAAGAGGTATTCGTCGGCAGTAGTATACAAGGGTCCATTTGACCCGCATTTAGGCGCGAAATAACAAAGATATATAGCAGGCGCATTTTGCGCGAAATGTACACGAGAGACAAGGGGAGTTAATCGGTCGTGCGACGGCGTGACCCCTCGTGCGGCGTGACCCCTCGTACAGCGGGCGCCGGATCACGCGGGTGCGTGGTGACCTCGAGGCGGATCGCGTGTCGACGGGTGACCCCTTCAGATTAGCTCGAGTGGTTCGGACAGCGTGCTATCGGATCGGGGATTATCTCGATTCAGTGGGACGCTATCGCGCCAGGTAGTAGTTAGAAAATATTTATAGCTATGTAGTTGGGTGTCTGCTTAACGTTGTACCATTTATGAAGCATAAGGGTGAAACAGTTAGAGGTTGCTGGGTAGTCTAAGTTAGTAGTGTAAATAGTTAAATATCTAGTGGCGTAGTCGAGACGTTATCATCAGCGACCTTTCTTTTTATATAGAAATAGGAAAGAGCATTTCTTGTTTGACTGTAGGAAAATATGGAATTATTTAAGACTTTGAAACCTACATTTTTCCCACCCTTAGCCTTAAACCCAGTAGCTCTACTTAGCCCCCCCCCCCTAAATCTCCCTCTCTCTCTCTCTCTCTCTCTCTCTCTCTCTCTACTATTCCAGCCTAGATTTCCCTCCATTGAAACACTTACTCATTCTCTCCATTTATCCCTATCATCGCGCCTTCCTTCTCTCTCTCTCTCTCTCTTTCTCCCCTATCCTCTCTTAGACTTCTAACCTATCAGTCCACCCTCCGCCTCTCCCTTTAGCTCCCCCGCCCTCCCTCATATTTTTAGCGTCCCTCCTATTGTAACACTTGATTATTCTCATCATTTATACCTAGCATCTCGCCTTCTTTCTCATAGGCTTCTCTCTCTCTCGCTCTCTCTCTTCTAACCCCTACTAGACTTCTCTCCTACCATTCCACCTTTCTTCCCCCCCCCTCTCTCTCTCTCTCTCTCTTTACCTCGCCTAGCGTTCCACCTTCATTCGTATTTTTGCCTTACCACCAGTGTAACACATTAATAACATTGAATATCAATTACAAAAAGACTTGAAATATCTACTTTTTAAAGAACCAATAAGATAAACATATGAAAAACGAAGGAATAATACACTCGACAAGGCTTAACATACGTACTTTATACACATCACCATTAATACAACTGAAATTCCTTTAATGATAACCTATCACATCGTTATGAGCTAAGAGAAAAACAGAAAAAGAATTCAACTTACACCGTAAAATATTCCACTACAACACAGACCGCTAGACTGAACAGTACTATGAAAATAAACGTCCGTGAATCAAGCGCGCTTATAACACGAAGTCTCACATCCGACTAGTTTAAATATAATCTGGTAAATAAAAGTTGGACGACACTATTCCACCCTCGACTAACATCTAGGTTAACCAATCAGAGAAGAAGATTTCTATCGGACACCCATCACGAAATGACTGACCTCTGGATTAACTAATCAGAGAAGAGGATTACTGTTATCGTGATAACTGACCTCATTTTCAACTTGAAGTGCTGTCGAGTCTATATGCATGGGTTACTTTAAATCGATTCGGCCCCTGATACAATCCACCTAGCGGGTCAATGGTGGGGGGGGGAATAATACAAGTGGCAGGTTGCTTGAACGCGTTTTGACCCCTGATGCAATACCAGGAGTTCCATGACAGTTATAAATAGTTGGATACAACGAGCAGGAAGTTATATTCAAGGTCCAAAATGTTAGACCAAATCACTAAGATTTTACCACCAGAACACACAAATTTAGGCTCATATTCAAATAGTCGACCTTAAAACCATACAAATCTACTCCCATACTCATAAAAGTTAGACACATCAAACAGATAATTACTTCAAAACTCCAAAAAGTTAGAACAAATCACGCCTCGATCGTTCTCTAACATTGCCATGATCGTTCTTTAACACTGCCTCCAGCGTTCTTCGATCGTTCTCTAACATTACCTCGAGCGTTCTCTAACATTGCCTCGATCGTTCTCTAACATTACCTCGAGCGTTCTCTAACATTGCCACGATCGTTCTTTAACATTGCCTCCAGCGTTCTCTTCACAAGTTTCGGAAGGGAACCATTTGTCGTACTGGGAGAAAAACGCGTTTACCTTATCCCTTTAACGACCCCTTCTAATGATGACTCGCTGAGTGTCAAGTACAGACTATCTGTATCCATTTCACAGAGTTGAAAGTCGGACCTCTCTACGAATCTATCCAGGAAGTCATAGTAAAATTCCAACATTCGCAATTTGGCGTACTGGTAGACGAAAAAACCAATCTGTGAAGGAAGATCCCACAGGATACTTCGTTTTCCAAGCGACACCTCATACAGGTCTTCACCAAAAGGCGTCATGGTTTTAAACAGGGGGTTATTTACCAACTTTGTTGTATTGGCCCCCTCTTTAACATAGGTCACGTTCACATGTTTCACCCAAATTCGTCAAGGTCTTCACATAGGCCGAGAAAAATATTACCACCAGATCACAAAAATGTAGGCAGAAACCTAGGAGGCAAGGTCAGAAACCTAGGAGGCAAGGTCAGAATAATTTGTTGTGTTGCTTACTTAACCCTTTACAACTGATTTTATCGTAATCCCCACTACAATGGTACGTCTTACTACATAAACTAACAAGAGCCGTCCCTTCGGACTCTAGTTTAAAAAGCCCGGGCGTTCGTTTGGTGTATGCTTTAACACCCTTACAGTTTACACAGTCTTGCTAATATGTTCATAGCAAAACTCGACAGGAAACCAGTCTTTGTATACACTATTAAACTCATCCCGCAGACCTGACTTAACTATGTCCTCTAACTTAGGGGCGATTATGGCTAACTATAAACTATCAGTATCTGTTTCACATAACTGAAAGTTGGACCTATCTACAAACTTATCTAAGAACTCGAAATAAAAAATCTAACATACGAAGTTTTGCATATCGATACACAAAGAAACCGATTTGTAGGGGTAAGTCCCATCCTACCGGGTGCGGGAAAACGGTATTTGTACAAAAGTTTAAGGGTCGTGGTTCGTGGTTCGTTAGTTGATGGTTCGTTAAGTCCGTGGTTCGTGGGGTCGTGGTTCGTGAGTTGATGATTCGTTAAGTCCGTGGTTCGTGGGGTTGTGGTTCGTGGTTCGTGAGTTGATGATTCGTTAAGTCCATGGTTTGTTGGGTTGTGGTTCGTGGGGTCGTGGTTCGTGGTTCGTGAGTTGATGGTTCGTTAAGTCCGTGGTTCGTGGGGTTGTGGTTCGTGGTTCGTTAGTTGATGGTTCGTTAAGTCCATGGTTCGTGGGGTTGTGGTTCGTGGTTCGTGAGTTGAGGGTTCGGTAAGTCCGTGGTTCGTGGGGTTGTGGTTTGTTAAGTTCGTTGTTCGTGATTTTGTGGATTATTAAGTTTGTAGTTTGTTAAGTGCGTGGTTCGAGAGGTCGTGGGCAAGGGCAGAAACCTAGGAGGCAAGGTCAGAAACCTAGGAGGCAACGGTCAGAAACCTAGGAGGCAATGGCAGAAACCTAAGAGGCAAGGACAGAAAACTAGGAAGCAAAGGCTGAAAAACACTCGTACTGCGATTTTTACCTATGATGGTAATTTTATGATTGTTACCCCCTTATCATTTTTGAGGGTTACGCCCATAAAATCGGTAAAAATCGTAAATTTTCACTCTAGGCATACCCCAAACTTTATTTTAGACATCCCCACACCAAAAATTAACTTAAAAATCACTTTTAGGATTTTACCCCCTTATCATCTTTTTTAGGGTTACGCCCATGGAATTGATAAAAATCGTAATTTTTGCACGTAGGCTTACCTAAAACTTTATTTTAGACATCCCCACACCAAAAATTAACTTAAAAATCACTTTTAGGATTTTACCCCCTTATCATCTTTTTAGGGTTACGCCCATGGAATTGATAAAAATCGTAATTTTTGCACGTAGGCTTACCTAAAACTTTATTTTAGACATCCCCACACCAAAAGTTTACTTAAAAATCACTTTTGAAATTGTAACCCCCCTGACCCTTTTTGAGGGTTACGCCCATGGAATCGATAAAAATCGTAATTTTAGCACGTAGGCTACAACTTTATTTTAGACATCCCCACGCCAAAAAATTAACTTAAAAATCACTTTTGAAATTGTAACCACCCTTACCATTTTTGAGGGTTACGCCCCTGAAATCGATAAAAAATTGAAATATAACCGCAAGGCATACCCCAAACATAATATTTGACACCCCTACATAACAAATTCCAACAAAAAAAAACAACAAAAAACTAGTAGTATGGAAGGGTGTTTTGAGCTAGGATTTTAACATTTTCGCATAGGCTTTTAGCACATACATCTGCGTATATATATATGCACGGCTCAAAAACGCTCCCCTACTAGTATAGTATAAATGATGAGAATAATCAAGTGTTACAATAGGAGGGACGCTAAAAATATGAGGGAGGGCGGGGGAGCTAAAGGGAGAGGCGGAGGGTGGACTGATAGGTTAGAAGTCTAAGAGAGGATAGGGGAGAAAGAGAGAGAGAGAGAGAGAGAGAAGGAAGGCGCGATGATAGGGATAAATGGAGAGAATGAGTAAGTGTTTCAATGGAGGGAAATCTAGGCTGGAATAGTAGAGAGAGAGAGAGAGAGAGAGAGAGAGAGAGAGAGAGAGAGGGAGATTTAGGGGGGGGCTAAGTAGAGCTACTGGGTTTAAGGCTAAGGGTGGGAAAAATGTAGGTTTCAAAGTCTTAAATAATTCCATATTTTCCTACAGTCAAACAAGAAATGCTCTTTCCTATTTCTATATAAAAAGAAAGGTCGCTGATGATAACGTCTCGACTACGCCACTAGATATTCAACTATTTACGCTACTAACTTAGACTACCCAGCAACCTCTAACTGTTTCACCCTTATGCTTCATAAATGGTACAACGTTAAGCAGACACCCAACTACATAGCTATAAATATTTTCTAACTACTACCTGGCGCGATAGCGTCCCACCGAATCGAGATAATCCCCGATCCGATAGCACGCTGTCCGAACCACTCGAGCTAATCTGAAGGGGTCACCCGTCGACACGCGATCCGCCTCGAGGTCACCACGCACCCGCGTGATCCGGCGCCCGCTGTACGAGGGGTCACGCCGCACGAGGGGTCACGCCGTCGCACGACCGATTAACTCCCCTTGTCTCTCGTGTACATTTCGCGCAAAATGCGCCTGCTATATATCTTTGTTAATTCGCGCCTAAATGCGGGTCAAATGGACCCTTGTATACTACTGTCGGTGCATTCAGGGTTTCAGAATTGTATCGTTAGAAGTAATAAAAAAGAGTCGCATAACACAACGCACACAGAGGTCGTAATAATAAACGACACACAGATTTCTAAAAGAGCTACTAACTAATTATTAAGAATAACTAGTGACGCACTTTCCGTAATCACTAGCTATAGCCACTAGTTACGGGTTATTTAATCGGCAAATATTCAGCCGGTTACATTTTACTATCAAGAGATCAAACATGAACCACACATCTTCTACAGAGGGAAAAAGGAGCAGTTGCCCCGGGAGCAATATTTCTAAAGAAATCAAAAGCAAGTAGCAATTATATATAAAAGATGGCATGTAATTTGACTTGCCGCTAGCAACTCACGCCACTGCATATACATTTGTCTTGTTACTTTCTCTATCCTCGTTTTGTGTGTGTTTTATATGTGATGTAAACTATGGCTTGGCAGAAGATCAACAACAGAAATGATAAATAACTGTCGACATCGAAAGTTGTGGAGAGACATGATCACCTACACCAGTATGCCCGGTACTTGATGATGGTGATGGTATGATGTAAACTATGTTGTTCATGGCACAGCTCAATAGTTGGCCTCACTCGTGGTTATCTCTGTGGAGTCAGATATGTCGTTTGTCCATCACTTAGAATGTCTTCCTCTACCTCTTCTGTTGCTGCATATGCTTATTCTTCTTCTTATCGTTCATCGTTTAGTGGGCGTGGGTGAGTTGTGTTGTTAGTTTAAGACAAGCCTCCTCATTTGCTCCTCTCGGTCCGAAACATCATTCTTCAGCATTTATAACTTAACAATTCTTGCACTGGCAATGATCCACTTTTGACCAACTCTTTTCGACTTTCAACGTTAATTGTCAAGGGTTCTTTACTGTGCGCACTGAACCTCCTGCTCTTTCACTGTTCTTACTTGAAACTTGGGGAAGGTAACGCTATGACAAAACCACAGATTCGATATAAAAGTGCCTATCATATATGGCAGGATTCACACTCGAGGCGTTTCTGTCCAGAGGCCAATATCTTTTCTCTATATTACTCAGTTCCTCATCCATGTCTCTGCTTGTCAACAACAGAATTTATACGATGCACGATGGATAGAAGATTGTGAAAGGACCTCTGCATTTACGTTGATTGGCTCTAATCACGTTGGTGATAATAGTACTAAGCCAACATTTCGGAAAAGAATGGCTCATCCTATATTGGTCCAGAAAAAAAAAACAGTAAAGTACCCCCGTCCCGCCACGTGGCGTATAGAGAATATGGTGTTGGTGACCATAATTTTACAGACCTTCAGCACGTGATTTTTGGGGTAATGTGGTCGGTACTACGCCCGTGCCGCTTTACTTTCCCAGAAAAAAAATATGGTACCCATTTAAGGCTGGGTGAACCCGGAAGCCGTCGGTTGGGATCGAACCCTAGCTCTTGTCGTTTGTAGTCCAGTTCACTAACCACTGAGCTATCGCGACTCCCCATATTGTTCCTGTGTATCTACATATTGTTTGAATACGAACAAGATCATATAAAATGAACTTTGTTTTTGTGTTGCAGGGCGGTATCATTGATAATTTCCAGAGTTTGGCATTTGGCTTTCAAGTGGGAATATCTTCTTCTTCTGCATTTTGACCATCGATTACTCTTCCTTCAACCTTAAAGCAACAGAATTTACCCAGATCCTATTCCACTGCCAGTGGGGTCCCTAGAAACAGATCCACCAATTTGGTCAAGCGAGAAGGCAACCCGGACCCGAGTCTCGTGCCTAAAGCCAAAAATATAGCGACTTGCCGTAATCGAGCGACACAACGTATAAACGCGTATTTAACGTACTTTTAACTAAGAGATATGGTCGCATATAAACGCAGACAAATAAGAATTGCTTAAAAATAAGGGAGCTACGAAATGACATCAGAATAGTTAGGATATGACGTGGAAGATAACATGAGAAGAGAGCGATCAGTAAAAAGAATGAGAAAAGAAATAAGTTAGATATGTATTGACATATTACGCATTTATTTTATGTATGAGAAATGTTAATACCATTTGGTGGAAATGATCTCATATTCGTTACCATGAGATACAAGTACTGCAATGAATAGAAAAACAAGAATTAATATCAGTGATTATGATGCCCTGGAAGTCGCAGTAGAATTTGGATTATAGAAGCTTAAGCACCTTATAACACATCATTTTGGTTAGTTGTGACTTTGCCATCTCATTGTTATTTATTAGGCATCACGTGATGACCACATTGTGCATGTTGCCTTTATTCTCCAGCAAACTAAAAAAAAATACCTGTCCCACCTCAAAATGAAATAAAAACCAGTAACGATTGACATTTTTGTTGTGATTTTAATCTCAATGTGGGTCATGTGCATATTCAAAGTCTAAATGGAAAAGAACGTTGGGCATGGAGAGTCTAGATTTCCTACCTATGTGCCTCTTTCGGCTCGAAAAGATGAAAGACAAACAGACATACAGAAGTACAAATACTGATGTTGGTACCTCGTGAAATATGGATAAGTGTGACTTCGAGTTCATGCCACGTATGTTAATATCTATGGCTTTTTATAGGTTAAGTATAGGTGGAAATAATCCTACATTTTCTCGAACCCAAATCCTATCTAGCTTGTTTCATAACTCGTGCCCAACTTTTAAAATCGATAGCTTTTTAACCGCTTGTTGTAAGTTGTTCAAAATTTGCATGTAAAGTTATAATGATTAGAACCCAACAGTGAATTAATTTAATTTTTAAAAAACATTTGGTTATTATTGTTGCTTATTTGATTTATATAAATTTATAACGACCCATTGATGTAGTCAAAACTTAATGTTTACAGTATTTTAAGTTAAAAATAGCGAGTAAAAATTGCACGGTAAAATTGACGTGTTTGCACGCTTTTGCCGTGGTTTTTTGACACAATTAGACACTTGAGAAATTGTGTGTTCCATTTCCGTTCATTCATAGGTGTAGACGTAGAACGATAACATTTATCATGAGTCTTAAAATGAAATTCTGCAGTTTACAAAACATAGCATAAAAAATGTATGACTATTTTTGCAAAGAGGCTAAACGAGGAAGATTATTTCATTCTTTAGAAAACCCTGAGAATAGGACAAGACACATTTTGGATTTATCTAAACGGTCATTTAATCGCTGGATTCAAGCACGTGACCGTCAATGTTCAAAATATACAAAATCACAAGGAAGAGCAAAAATTTGGATAATTTCGACAGTGAACTTATTAGAAGTAAAATTCGCAAAATGTTGGGTATGAATGAAACTGTTACAATAAGAAAATTAAAAGTATCGCTGAAAAAGAACAACAGTATTGAAATATCAAAGTCTACATTATGGAGGAATGTGAGAGCTGCAGGCTTTACATTCAGAAAGTATTCCAATGGACGAAACATCATCTGTGAGAAGCCACATATAGTAGTCATGAGAAGCAAGTACTTACGTGAAGTAAAAGAGGTGCGCAAGCAAGGTTATGATATTGTGTACTTGGATGAAACATGGATCAATGCTCACCACACTAACCAAAGGGAATGGCAGTCATCAGATGGAAAGATTAAGAGATTAATACCTAGCAGCAAAGGACAGCGCTTGATAATTGCTCATGCAGATAGTCGACAACATGGACTAATACAGAATGCAGAGCTCATTTTTCTTTCAAAATCCATAGACAATCGGGATTATCACTCTGAGATGAATGGTCACATATTTAGACATTGGATTAAAAATTCTGTTCTCCCATCACTAGATCGACCATCTTGCCTAATAATGGACAATGCAGCGTACCACAACATTGTTGCACTTGAAGATAAAGTCCCGACGTCATCCAGTACAAAAGATGCTATTAAGATATGGCTCACAAAGGAGCACATACAATTTAATAACATGTACTTAAAACCTGAATTACTATCTCTAGTAAAGCAAAAACAAAGGTCATAGATTTTTCAAATAGATAAGATTATCCAAGAGCACGGTCATATAAGTTTGAGGCTGCCACCTTACCATGCTCATTTAAATCCAATAGAACTAATCTGGGCAAAATTAAAAGGACAAGTGGCAGATGAAAATACAACATTCAAAATATGCGATGTAAAGACTCTTGCTAATCTCGCTTTATTAAATATAGACAAAGATTATTGGGCTAAATGTGAAGACCACGTCTTAAAACTGGAAGAGGAATATTGGAAAAATGATGGTTTGTGGAATGTTCAACCCCAAACAGTTATTAATCTTTTAGACTCGTCTGATTCAGAATGAAAGTATATAGCCCCCACAATGTTGGCCCCTATATTATCTTAAATTAGTTCAACAAACGGTCCTTTTCAGGACCACACAACTATGAAAATTGGACATACAGGTATACCTTGATATTATCGTCCGTCCTCGAACTGAGAAGACAATAATTCTCCAGGTGTTTTGTCTTATTAGGTTATTTCCCCATTATGGCCACGCCTTTACCTAGTGAAAATTAATCATAGACCAGCAACTACGGTAATTTCTATTATTTAGGGGGTAACAATTTACAATTTTGACAAACATCAAAGAAATTCGCCGCTTTAAGAAAACTGCAGCTGCAAGATATTTGTTAAATATACATTTGAAGGGTCTTTTGCATTCTAATAACATTTGGAAAATTTCAACAGTTTTTAACAAACGGTTACTGAGCAATAGCGTTTTGAAGTTGGGCATGTGATTTGAAACGAGCTATAGAAGGTTCTCCAATCCCCTGATCTTCCTAAACTCAAATATCTCGAATCTTCCATAACTGAAGTAATAATAAAAGCGAAAAGGGAAACATACTTCTCCTTAAAATTAAAATATGAATACCGATGCTCGGTCAAATAAAAATAAGTGCATACAATTCATACCATCGTTTTTATTCTTAAAATTACATCTTTCTGAAATGTTTATGTTGACCCTTGACACGGAGTGCGTGCTCTGAACTCAGTTCTTCCTGTGTTGTCACGAAAGAGATCGGAATTATGATGAACATTGGTCGAGTAAAGTGATGTTAATTCTAATATATAGTTTCAAAAATACCTGACAAGCAGGATCAGTTGGAATCCAGGTAGATAGTTCTGCGTGTATTTTCTGGCGCAAGTCGTAGCAGTTCTTACATTTGCACTGATCCACAGGTTTTGACACACACATGTGCTCGAAGCAGCAGGGTGAGGTTCCGTTAGGGTCACATAGGGCCCTGAATGGCATTTCTCCTTTACCATCTATGGTTTCTAAATTTAAGTTACCTGCAGAAAGAGAATTTTTTTTATGTTGTTACTAGTGAATGTTGCCTCATGTATGTAAAATCTGTTCCCTTACTTTTTAAGAAAATGTAAATTATCTAAATGGTGCGTTTACTTTGATGGAGTTTTCTCGTTAAGTAGACATTTTTTTTTCGTTCACTTTATCGGACGCTTTTAAAAGGATGTTATGTGAGTGTAGGCCCAACACATCCATCTTCAGCACGACATATTTTAGCGCTGAGTTGTCTTCCCTTTCGATCCCTGCATCTTTGGCCAGACTAGATTGGTTAGTCTGTTTTAGGGGCACCGCGAAGAGGTGGAGTAGGATAGTTACTATAATAACAAATAACGATATATATCGTCCATCTTACCTGGAGCAACGAGTCAGCTATAAGCTGGTGATCGCTTTCAGCCCTCTGCTGAACTGTGCCTTTGGTGGTAAAGATACAGGCATCATAAGTAGAACAATGGAAGAAAGAAGGTGAATGCAGCCGGCTCATAGATGGGTGTTTGCATCTGTTGGAAAAGTTGTATGTAGAGATATCTAGAAAAAATTATGAAAGGGGATCAAAGGGTTGTCGCCCCTGCCGATGATTCGCTTCCATAGGTCAGAATTTGTTCTATATAGCACCTATGAATGTGATCACTGTTGTTGAAAACTTCTCCTCTTGTGTAAACTACACATTCACATCTGGGAGTGAATCAGTGAAGGTCACAAAATCATATTCTCTCTGTGGTTTTACTAACTACAGGTCATGTGGCTTCTGTTGGATTGGAAATTATAACTTACCACCACTGTGTGTCTATATGTTTGGAATTGGAGTCATCAATGATGGCCTAACATCATCAAGTGCTATGACGATCATCATTTTCGGGAGGACGTGAACTCCCATGGTATATGGTGGATAGGCGGCAGGAACCATTGAGGGCTATGTCTGAAAAGTGTTCCTTGTTGCAGTTTCCTCATATTCCAAGTCCGGCTTGTTGCAGGAGCTACTGAGTTAAGTGCTCTGTGCACACCGTGAGCTGTGTGTCTCAACAGTTTTGATCCTGTTTCGATATCTCGCTTGTTTACGATGACTGATGATATCGTATGACAGGGAACAGTTGGCTGTGTTCACTTTCTGCGCGGTTTCGCCTTATGTCTTTTGGCGTGTGCTGAGACTGCTACGATGGGGACTACAGTTACCTTTCTTTGTTTGGGAGATGTGTTAGTAATTCGGATGATTCCACTGGCACGGGCGGTTGAGCAATTATGGATTTTAATTCGTTTGCAGTGATACCGAGGCCGTCCATAAGCAATAACAATAACCGATGAACTCTCTTTCTCATTTTTATTGACATAGATTTGTTGCATAAAATATTTTTCATTTTCTGAAATGCCATTTTGGCCTGAGCTATTCTGCTTTTTATTTCTGCGGTGCATCTCCCATCTGATGTTATTATTGTGCCCAAGTATTTGAAACGTTGCACTTGTTTCAGATTTGTCTCGTTTATTGTTATATGCATGATGGTGGTGATTGTTTCTTCGATATAAACATTACTTCTGTTTTCTTACTATTCAGACTGAGACCTTTCTTGTTGCTTTCTTTTACTATTATGTCTATCATTTCTTGTAGTTCATTCTCTGTCTCTGCTATTAAGACTGTGTCATCCGCATATCGCAAATTATTTATGTTGTGACCGTTGACTTCAATTCCTTTTTTGTCTACTATTGATCTCATAATATATTCGCTGTAAAGTGAAAACAAATCCGGCGACAGAACACAGCCTTGTCTGACTCCTTGCTTTATAAATTGGAATTGTCCTGTTTGGTTGTTAATTCGTATAGCTGCTGTTTGTTGCCAATACATGTTTTTTATGATTCGCAGATCTTTGCCGTCAATATTTAATTTCTCCAGCATATTGATTATTTCCACATGCTTTACTTTGTCAAATGCTTTCGTGTAGTCTATAAAGCACATATATAGATCTTTCTTTACCTCTATAGATCTTTCTATCAATGTCCTTAAGACGTATATTGCATTATTGGTGCCCTTTCCTTCCACAAATCCACATTGTACCTCACTTATTTCTGGTTTTATTTTGTTCCTTGCACGTCTCATGATGATTCTTAGTAATATTTTAGTCATATGGCTCATGAGACTAATAGTGCGATGATCTTCACAATCAGTGGCTCCTGACTTCTTCGGTATGGCTACAAAGATAGATTTTAGTAGATGTTTGGGTATGTGTCCAGTGTTATATATGTCATTGAGTAGTTTTGTTATGACTTGTACTCCCAGTTCTCCTAATGCATTTATCTCTTCTATTGTTATATTGTCGGGACCTGGAGCTTTGCCTCTTTTCATGTGTTGAATTGCATCCTCCACTTCACTCTGCATTATTGATGGTCATGTGTCTTCATTTGAATTGTTTAATTCTGGTCTTTCATCATCATAGGTTTATTGATATATTCTGTCCATCTTTCCATTGTCTTCTCCTGTCCCATTATTATATTTCCTTCCTTTGATTTCACACATCCTGAAACTTTGACTTCTTTTCTTCCTGTTAATTAATTTAACTGATTGTGCATAAATTTTGAGTCTTTCTTTTGTTGTTTTTACATTTCTTCACATTTCTGTTTTAACCATCCTTCTTTTACTTCACTGCACTTGTTTTTGACCACTTTGTGTAATATTTTGTATGTCCGTTCTTCATTCTTATGTTTTCTTCTTTCGTCCATTAGTTGTAATATTTCTTCTGTCATCCATTTCTTTTTGTTGATTCTTTTAGTCACTGGTTTTACTACTTTTGATGTTTGTTGAATCGATTGTTTGAGCATTTCCCACTGCTCCTGGATGTCCTGTATTTTCTCAATAGCATTATATCTATTTTGCACTATCGTGCTGTACTTATCACTCATCTGTTTCTCTACTCTTAGCATATCTAGTTCTAATTTTATATTTCTTGGTGATTTCTGTGCCTTCCGCAGTTTTATTCTTATCTTTCCAACTATTAGTACATGGTCACTATTGCAATCTGCTCCTGGCCTTGTTTTAACCGATGTTAACCCATTCCTGAATCTTCTCAGTACCAGTATAAATCAATTTGATTGTGTACTTTTTTGTCTGGGCTTTGCCATGTCCATAGTCGACTAGGGTGTTGTTTGAACAAGGTGTTACCTATAATCATTTCATGTGTCTTTGCCCAATCTATCAATCTATCCCCTCTGTCATTCAACTCTCCAAGGCCATGGCCCCCAGTCACATTGTGCACTTTAGCTGTTCCTACTTTTGCATTGAAACCCCCTAATATAATAGTTGATGATAGTAGACAGAAGGACAACAACAGAAATAATAAATAACTGTCGAGATCGAAAGTTGTGGAGAGACATGATCACCTACGCCAGCAGGCCCGGTACTTGATGATTATTATTCGTATTATATCTTCTCTTTCTTTACCACACTATCCAACTTTCTCACAGCTCGCCCCTAAAATCACTTGGAATCCATTAAAATACAATTTCACACCTACCACCCTACCATCCTCCGATACCATTCCGCCACCAAAATCCATTAAAATTCATACCCACGAACACATTGACGACTAGATGTATTAGACAAGAACAAAGTTATCTCTGACCATTTTCAATATTTTCTCTATATATCCCTAACGAATATTTTTGCGGCGGGGACGACAAGCTTTTGATCACTATTTATAATTTTTTTTATAAATATATCCCTACACAAAATATTTTCTACAGATGCAAAAAGCCTTCTACGAGCCAGCTCAATTCGCCATCTTTTCCCCACAATTCTACTTATTTTTACCACCGTCAACCCCCCCCCCCCCCACCACTCCAGCACGAAGAATGCATTAAAATCCGCTAAAATCACACAAAATCCATTTAAAAGCAAAGAAAATTGACCAAAATAAACCAGTCTTTCAAAATATATTGAAAATCCTACCAAAATCTATTTAAATCCATTAAGATCCCTCAAAATCAGCCAAATGTCGCAGACAATGTATTTTAAATATCGTCATAATCATGACAAATAATTATCGATTAATTCAAACTTTCCTATATAAAATTTTTGTAGCGGGCAAATCTATCCAGAAAACCGTATACCCCACTAAAATACTCTGAACACGTTTCATATTTTCTCTATATACTATATATAATCATTTCTGATCTCTTTCATATTTCTCTATATATCCTTTATAATGGGCGGTAAATTAGTACTTTTCTTTTATTTCTTTGTGGAATACCAACGCCGATTCAACTGCAATACTTACCTCAAACCCATCTTTCTTCATTGGTCAGTTTTAGCTTACTGTTTATCTTTACCCCTCCTACCAACCCCCATCACATTCCGTCCTTAAAATCACTAATAATCCAATAAAACACAATAATTTTCTACAAAATCAGCCATAATCCCGCCAAAATGCTGAAATTATTTGCTATGCTATGAATCGGCTATCACCGTTTACCACCCCTTTCGCTCTATAGCCCGACTACCCCCTTACCAGTCCGTCCCCCACCTTCTGCCACTTTCTATACCATTACAATATAAACCGAACAAAATCATCTTTTCTAGATCAGCTATAATTCGGTTATCACCTTTTTACCACCAAATAACACAAACAACCAGACCCCTCTCCTACAATGCCGGCCTTTTACTGTATAGACTATATAATCTCTTATATTCTTATATATTTAGCGATCAATCTTTACCACACCGCCCCACACCACTCGTATCAATGCGCAGTCTAAGAACCCATTAAAATTCATTAAAATACAATAAATTTGTCAGCTTTGGTTCGGCTATCACCTGTTACTACCCCACCAAGCCATCCCTTCCGCCCTTACAACCCGACTACCCCACCGATACCTTTCCGCCTCCTAAAATCCATTAAAATACTATAAAAACTCAACAAAATATATTTTCCAGATCTGGTTTTGTTCACCCACACCCAGTACAACATCCTGTTCTATCTTTTCCTTCCACCACCCCTCCCCTAACCCTACTATACCGATCATACACTTTTACCACTGCACACCCTCCCCTAACACTACGGGACGGATCCGACTTGGATCTAATTTTAGAGCAGATTTACTGTAAACACCACTACTCTAGATTGTTTAACCTGTTCTTTTTCTGGAGAAACGGCAAATATGCGCAGTTCGATACTTCTTATCCCTGTATCTTGGCGCAAGCAGTCATCTATAGGTCGTTGATCGCTTTCAGCCCTGTTGCTGACATGAGCCCTTTTGCCCATAATATGTTATTTGTGGGAGATGTGAGAAACAGACCGGGCCGTTCCCAAATGGCTTGAAGCGTTGTCACCTCTTCTTTACATTACTTATTTACTTCGGTTGGGCAAGTTTCTCCTTATCAGACAACGAAATGTTTGAATACTAATTTTAATGCTAAAGATGTGATGAAAACTCTCAAATGCTTGTTCCTTCACTTGCTCCCCGTTCAGCTTCATATTCTCGACTAACTACTCATCAACTTCAGCAACATTGTCCATTAGGGTAACTTTTAATGGCTCATGTCATCCATCACTTCTTACTTATATACCTGTACCAATGTATTTTTTCTTCTATTTAAATTTAAAAAAAAAAACATGTAAAAACAAGACAAAGGGTCGCAAGAAGTTTTTTTATTAAAGATTAACTGCAACATAATACGACACACACTATTAACCATGTGAATAATACAACACAAACATTAACATATCCAAGACAAGTTATTTTGAAATTAGGTCGCTGGGTCTACTGAACTCTTTCAGTAAGTAAGGTTTTTATCAATGCAATGGAAAAAGATTTCAGAGACAACATTTTTTACTGTACCTTATGGTTTTAAATGTAAATTTACATGTTTCAACTTTAACAAAGTGCCCTTCAACCTTCTTATATCTAACACCCACTTGAGTAACTTTTTCAGGGATTAATTTTCCCTACCGCTCATTAAAATCTAAGTTAAAGAAACATCCATAATTGAAAAATAATAAAAATCAGTTTCATTGACCTTTCATTTATTAATTAGATCCTTGAGCCTGATGCTGAGGAGCTAGATGTTCGATGTCCGGTTCTATGTTTTTTTCTTTTAAAGAAAAAAGCGTAGATATCCTCTGTCAGTGACTTTCAAACAGTCTCAGTGTTATAATAATATGATTGACAACACGAAAACCTGATTTCACGAGATGTAAGGTAGGTAATGGAAGCAGACAATTTCATAATACTTTCCACATATCTCGACATAAGCCAGACATTTTTTGTTGTTGTTGAACATGTGTAAGTATCAATTATTACTGAAAATTGATTTGTTCTATTCATTATATTTAAGATGCAATAGTTCTGCTTGACATGTTATATCCAGTCTCTCAATTTACCACCCACCCATATACTTTCAAGTTCACAATATCATTTCCCCATATCCAATGTAAGCTCATTAAAGTTTCTATCTCCTCTGGAGTCATATCATCTTTAATTGACGATAATTCTGCAAACTGGTGAGATTCTCGTTTCTATACATTATGTCGGAAAAGGCCAAGTCTTTATACAAATAATGACACAGCAGCTTTACACTTAATTAATGTCACATATTATCCTATAAATTGTAAAATAATTTAAATTTCTTTAAAAACCTCTGCCATATTAAACGTGTCATGCTTCCTTTAAAAGTCAACGCACTTCTGTGTGTAACAGTAACCTAATATATTACTCATTGTTGTCCTGGGACAGCTTTCGAAACATTCTAGCATTTTTGGCATTATATTTTATCTTACTAAAAGCTTGAATTATGATACATAATGATGAATGCAGGTTTGTGCTCAAATGTATTCCAACAAGATGTCGTGTATCACACAATGAACACAAAACATCAAGCACATCTTCCTTCAAATAATCAATAAACCTATGATAGTGGCCAATCATTGACAGCGCTCCGTCAACAATATGGCTAAAAGGTATATATGTTTTTAAAAGTAAATATTGATAACTCTGTTGTATTCGCAGTCAGACTTATAGTAAATAACATTTCTTCATGCAATTTATTATTCTCATCACGATATCTCATATATGCCATCAATGAAGTACTACTATCTGCAAGAAGTTGACTCCTTCATCTGCAAGGATTATGATGAGTTTTTTTTTATAAAGAATATTTAATAAGCTTTTTCTGAACATTAACTGTCATTTCATCAATGCGTCACACCATCGTGGTATCGCTGAGGGGCAAAATATTTATAATTTCATTTGGATCCTGATGCATTGGAATTGAGATAAATTTGATTGCTGATATTACCAATGTTTTAACTTTTACCACTTCTTGCAGTTAATCGTAGCATACGATACGTTAGTACATCTTTGTTCATGGCCATTTTTTTTTAATTCAACGATGTTACAATACAACTCAAATGTTAAGGCGGTCCTTTTATATGGCTGTGAAACATGGAGAACAACAAAATTGACAATCACGAAAATACAGACTTTCATTAATGGATGCTTACGCAGAATAAAAGGATGGAAATGGCAGGACAAAATCACTAACATAGAATATGGAAATGTACCAGTCAAACACCAGTGGATAAAGAGATACAGCGAAGACGATGGCACTGGATAGGACACACACTATGGAAGCCAACTGAGAGTATTACACAACAGGCCCTTTTTTGGAATCCCCAGGGGAAAAGACAAAGAGGAAGACCAAGGAATTCTTGGAGAAGACAGATAGAAGCAGAGATGAAGATGATGGGGAAGACATGGAAAGATCTTAAAAGAATGGCAAAAAACAGAACGACTTAGAAAGTGTTTGTTGATGACCTATGCTGCACTGGGAGCTAAAAAGGTAGAAGACAATACAATGATCTTGAAATATTTTACTCAATTTTTTTTTTTATTTCAAGGGCTTATCTGAATATTTTCGAAGCTTTGTTGCAAGATGTTCCTTCAATCGACTTGGCTTCATTACCTCATTAAAAAATGTTTTGTGACATAGTAAACATACTGGAACTATTTGTTTGTTATAGATTCAATCAATTTTTCAATTGATCAATTGATCAGACGCACCAAGATGGCGCCCTGTTAACTGGCCTTTTCATAAGACTCACAGATAAGTGCTATTTTCCAGTGAAATTTCCTGTTTATTTGTTTGTTTTTATTTATTTTTTAAGAGATCATGTGATTGTACGCGCTTTCTATTTGATGTAATTCACTTTGCTTCTTTTGATTCATTGCATTTTCTTATAATTTCCTTATTTCATCACTCAGCCTTGTTGCACTATTGAACGCGTCAAAATGGCGGTTTGTTTACGCCGGTCTGTCGTAAAGGACGCGTAAGTCATTTAATTTGTAGAAAGCTCACAGTGTTTCCGCGTGCTGCTGAGCAAGTTACTGGAGCTGGCCAGTTTATAACGTGGAACGGGTTCTGGGCCGTGCGACTGAGTAAGTGCACGTGAGTCTGGACCATCCAAAGCATCGACATTCAGCGACGTTCATCAAAGACGACGGTAAGTGTAAGTTTTCAGATGCAACCCAAACTACATCATCGAAGAAGGAAAACACGACGGGGCAAGATGGGTGGCACTAAACTGTCAAAGTGTGAGAGGCTAGGCCTAAAGTACGTGCGCGTTACTTATTGGAATTGTGGGTCCATTAATCAACGACGGCCCATTCTTGATAAGCTACTGTGCGGCGCCGATATAATGGTTTTGCAAGAAACTCTTCTTGCTGACAGGACAGTAAGTACTCCTGGCTTTCATTGTTTTTACAATAGACGACACCTTGGGCAGGCCATCCTTGTGCGCATCAATATAGTGGCAGCTGAGGTTGATATGTCTGCGTGGAACAATGTAGAATTGCAGGTACATGCGGTTAGGGTGCAGACCCCAGTTCATTTCGTGATTGTAAATGTGTATGCCTGTAATGGGAAGGTGAACACACAACAATGGCAGAATCTCTTCGAATTCGATGAAGAGAATGCCATTTTCTGCGGAGACTTTAATGCTAGAGGAAACCAGTGGGGTAACGTCATAACCAACAAGCAGGGAGAAGACCTAGAGAACGCACTGGTATCGGTCGATTTAGTGTGCTTGAATGATGGAAGAGCAACAAGAATGGCCACTCGAACAGGGGACTCTGATAGTGTCATAGACCTGGCACTGGTGTCTTCCACCTTCGCACCGGTTTGCAGGTGGAGTGCACTGGGGTTCCACGGAAGTGATCACTATCCGTGTGTCCTCCTAATTGAGAAAGGCGGAAATAAAAGCCAGAGAAGAAAGCTCCATACATTCCACTACGAGAAAACAGACCAGGACGTCATTAGCAAAATCAGACATAGGAAACAGAGCGCCCCTCGTAGGAGGCAGGACAGATGGATGTAGCCACCCTGGTGGAATGTAGATGTCGAGGAAGCTTGGCTGAGCAAGAGACAAACGGTCAAGACATGGCAGAAAGCCAGAAGGTATGGTAGAACACAACCTGAGCTCTTGAAGCGTCTGAAAGTAGAGGTCGACCAAAAAATGATGCACTTTAAACTATGCGCTAAGCAGGCTAAGGATGCCAAATGGGATGACTTCTGTAAAAAAGTGTGCTCAGAAAAATCGCTCGCCACATTCTGGCGCCTTCATCAGTGCATGAATGGCACACCACGACACAGAGGTATACCAGACTTTCAGAGCACAGGCCAGATATGGCACAAATCTGATGAGAGCAAAGGGAAGGCCCTGCTTGCCCGCTACATTGAGCAGACGGACCAAAGAAATGAGGCTGTAAGAATGAGGATACGGGGATCTTTGTCAAATTTGTGTAAGGATGTAGTGCTGGAAGAAGATCTCACCATCACAACCGATACCATTCGCACGACACTTAAAAGGTCACACAACACTACTCCTGGTCCCGATGAAGTTCGGTATGATGACATAGGCGATTTAGCTGATGACGACTTGACAACACTTGCCAATGAGTTTAATGCCAGTATTCGGAGTGGCCAGATTAAGGAGGAGTGGCTACAAAGCTACTTACTACCGCTACCGAAGCCAAACAAGGACCATTCTCAGATCAGTGCCTACAGAATCATCACAATGCAGAACACTGCGGGCAAGCGTCTGGAGAAAATAATTGCCCGTGTCCTCACCTGTCGCCTTGAACAGAAACGCGCATTCCCATCCACACTCGGAGGTTATAGATATAACAAAGAGACATGGCTCAATGCGGCAGTATTTGCCTATGACGTCTTCGAAGGCTTCCACAGACGAGAGGAGACATGTGCTGCTGCTATAGATCAGGAGGATGCATACAACAGGGTACCATTTGAATATCTCATGCATATGCTTCTCAAGCTGGCAGTGAACCCTTCCTCATTAGATGGATCGCCGCGGCACTGTTTCAGAGGAAGGTGATACTCAGATGTGGAAGTTGGTCTTCCGAGCCAACATCCATTTGCCCAGGGCTGCCACAAGGCTCACCTTTGTCACCAGTTCTATTTAACGTGTGCACAATAACGATCACGGATCAACAGCTGGATGGGAGGGGAAGACTATGACTTTTGCTGATGATATTCTGGTATATTCGACAGGGAAGAGAGACGGGGAATCGCCTCTACAATGCAAGACGAACTCGATCGCATTTCTTCCTGGTGTGGGGTTTCATGTGCCTTGGTTAATCCTAATAAAGCATTAGTTTCATGGTTCTCCCTTAACAATCATATCGTTAATACGACCACACCGGTAGTACGAATGGGAGCTGATGAGGTGACCAGGGACAAGTTGATGACATACCTCCGAGTTAAGTTTGATCGCAGCCTATGTTTTCGGGACCACGTCGACCATGTGATAACAAAATCCAGCAAAGGATTATCCGCCTTGAAGGTCAAGGCAGCTGCCAACATCGAGCAGAGGCTACTTATTCTTCTGTTCCAGGGATTAGTCCTCGCACCAATCAAGTATGCCCTGGCCATTCTTACTGTCAGTACGACTCAAATTGATAGGCTGGAGAAAATACAAAATGAAGCCATGCGCATTATCCTGGGATGTACGAGGGACACTCCCTGTGTAGCAATGAGGTATCTTCTTGACTTTCCAACCATGGATGACAGAATCAAGATCTGGAGAGCACGAGCATACCTGAAGATTAGTACAGATACAGAGCATCCATTGCACCACGTGCTCAACACAGAGAAAGGTACAGGCTAAAAAGAGGCAAATCATGGGTGGGCCGAGCAGAAGATGTCATCAAATAGGTCTGTGGGCTTACGAATATCAGCGTTGGTGAGGAGTGGATACCGGTGCCTACGTCATTCAAGGGAACTTTCTCATGTATTGTCACACTCGACAGGAAAAGTAGGGAACAGAACCCGGTCGTGGTTATTGCTGAGGTCAACGGTCTCATCTGCGATAATACCGATGAGAAAAATGCAGCCATCTATACAGACGGATCTGTAAGACGACACGAAAGTAGTGCATGGGCATTTACAGCACGCTCAGCAGGCAGAATAGCCAATATAGACAGTGGTGCATACGCCATGACCACGAGTAGCATGACAATGGAGGTGATGGCAGTGACCAAGGCATTCAAATGGTTAGAGTCACAAGACTACATCCACGCTTGTATACTGAGCGATTCGATGAGCATGATAAAAAAAGTGGAGGCGGGCTTTGTACGCATGCAATGGGTAGAGTCGTTGCAGAAATCCAAAATACGTAAGGTCACCTTTGTCTATGTCCCTGGACATGCGGGAGTACGGGGAAATGAGAGAGCGGACAGGTTGGCTAGCTGCGCTGTCGTTGAGGACGGGCAACCGATGGATCGGGCGGACATCATCAATGCCCTTCGAGATGTTGGAAGAGCACAGGACTTCGACAAACACAGATCCACGTCACTTCTTCGGATGATGGAAATGGGAGTTAAGATGGGCACGGCCAGAAATGAGAAACTTAGTGGCCGTGTAAGAGGACTCATCAACCAACATAGAACTGGAGTCGTCAGTCGCTGGACACTGCGGGAATTGCTGAGTAGGGGATCTGAGCACCTATGGACATGATCGGAGTGCAATGATGATGACCCGCAAATAACTCAATAACTCAATAATAACTCAATAACTCAATCAATTTCATCTTCAGATCTTTTCATATAAATAGCCACACGACCATATTTCATTTTTTTAGACGTGGTTTCAGATTTGTTAAAATCTCAATATTAAATAATAGCATGAGCAATTCCACACGTAACACACGCACACACCCCCCCCCCCCCCCACACCCACATTTGTTTTTTTATTGTTCGTGCATCTAGTGTCCAGGATTGGCATTGGTAGCACAACGTTGGGATGAAGGTTAAAAATAGGATAAAGGGTCGCGAAAAGTTTTGATAATATAGATAAGCGAACTGACTAGAGGAAGATGGTATGACAACATCCAAGAAAAGTTAAAAAACCTCAGTTGCCAATGACTGAGGCTGCCAGAAGGACAAGCATTAGAATTGGTAGCTCCTTCGACACGAATGTATATAAGAAGATGTGGAGAGAGAGAGAGAGAGAGAGAGAGAGAGAGAAGAGAGAGAGAAAGAGAGAGAGAGAGAGTTACAACATACAGAAAATGAATACTTTTGAACGTGTAATGTTTTGTTTTTATGATTAGTTTTAAGAGGTCAAGGTCAAGGCAAAAAATACATATAAATGAATAAAAGTGCGAAACTGCAGTAAAACTGATTGTAAATAGAAGTGAAAAATATAAGATTGTATTTATATTATTATTATAGTTCCTTCTTGCAGTTTCCTCATATTCCAAGTCCGGCTTGTTGCAGGAGCTAATGAGTTACGTGCTCTGTGCACACCGTGAGCTGTGTGTCTCATCCGTTTTGATCCTGTTTCGATATCCCGCTTGTTTACGATGAATGATAATATCGTATGACAGGGAAAAGTTGGCTGTGTTCACTTTCTGTGCGGTTTCGCCTTATGTCTTTTGGCGTGTGCTGAGACTGCTACGATGGAGACTACAGTTACCTTTCTTTGTTTGGGAGATGTGTTAGTAATTCGGATGATTTCACTAGCACGGGCGGTTGAGCAATTATGGATTTTAATTCGTTTGCAGTGATACCGAGGCCTTCCATAACCAATAATAATAATAACCAATAATATATATATATATTATTGAGTTATGTGTGAGTAAGTTTATGTGTGTGTATATATATATATATATATATACGTAATACACATATGCATATATGTACATACATAAAGCAACAAAACTTAATAAAAATGTTGAGTTTTACAAAATTGTTATAAATTGTCCACAATAATTTAAACACTATCTAACTGATATGACTAATTAATGCAATTGTATATATTGAAAAAACCACTGTATATAGGTTGGGTTGGAGGTGAGGGTTCTTTGCCCGGGTTATGATTCATAATTTAAACAGAAGAAGAATAAGAAAGAAAACAGTGTAATAATAAATACAATCACATTTTGAGCACAATACTTGCTTTGTCTCGAGCGCTGGTAACCACATACATACCTTCCGTCGGTCCTGACAACACAAGTTATGTCACTACTATATAAATATATAAAATTACTCACCACAACGACCATCTGCCCGCTGCAGTGTCTGTTTTAGCCCTCTGCTATCTCGGTATATTCTATGAAAGTTAGCAAATTCCTCCATTTCCTGATTAGTGACCTCCTTGCTGACCCATTGACCAATGACCGCTCTGTCCAGAACATTAGCACAAGTCGGACTATACAGCTCCTCTTCCTGCTGCCATTGGACGCCAAACAAGTCGAAATAGTTTATGTTAAATGGATACATTTGTGTTAATGTAGATAGAAGCGCTGTTATAACAAGACTTACTGATAATGCAGCAAAAACGAATTTGCTTGTACGCATGATCTTTCTAAAACTTGGTGCAATAGCAGTTTTATTAGTAGCCTTCATTGTCACCTTTGAGATACATCAAGTCTGCGATTGGACACTGACTGGCGAGTATTATTTTATTATGTGTTTTCGTTTGCTGTTTCTTGTTTCGACATTACCTGGTGAACAAAAACAAAGAAATAAATCAGAAATATAAGAACTAAAACAAAAGGAGTTTTCACAAAAGAGGCTATACATTTTAAAAGCTCAAGCAACCAGGCTAAGTGATACCATATCACAGAAACAAAATAACAAAACAAAACGTTTTCACAAGGTTGTCATTTATTTAAAACTCAGAAAGAATCATTGACCAACAGTAGCGATCTTCATGATCTTCCTCTTGAGTCTTGATCATCTTCTACTTCTATTCTTCCTCCATTGCCGTTGGCGTCGAGGGGAGATACAATCTGCGATTCTATGCTCTTCTGACCACTTCTGATGTTATCCCTCCTAGTTACTCTAGTATTCCCTTTATCCATCTCTTTCTCGGTCTTCCTCTTAATCTGACGTTTTCGTAGCGTTTGTTTATGGCTCTTTGAGTCATTGTTAGTTCTTTTTGTCTTGTTATGTGGCCGAACCAATTTATCTGTTGTTTCTTTATGTATTCGATGGCTGGTTCAATTTCGAGTTTCTTCCTCAGGTCAGTGTTTCTTACTCTGTCCCTTAAGCTGTTTCCTGTCATTCTTCTGACACATTTAATTTCGATGGTCGTTATCTTTCTTATTGTTCTATAGTCCAGCGTCCAATTCTGGCACTGATAGCAGAAAGTTGGTAGAAAAATTGATTGTGCAGAACTAGCACAGCGGCAGAGGACATTGGAACATACACACAACAGTGCTCAGAGCAAAAATAATGGTGAGCCTTGGTGATGTTGATTAAATTAGATTTGAGCATGTGTGGTTAGCATGAAGGTAGCTGGAGTAAGTGAGATGATCAAAACTCGTTTTTTCTTGTGTTAGAAATAAGCTTTCTATTTGACTTTCTTTGAGAACGTTTCACTACTCCACTGTATGCTTTTATTCTTTTACAATGACCACATTTACTGTTGCCTGTGATGATCTTCTTGACCATCGTTCAGTTGTTCACTCACATTGGAAAGCGGTTATACTTGATATTACTGTCTCACATATCACTGAAGGCACATTTCGCTTATCTGTATTGACTATATTGGTTGCTTATTTATAATTTTCTGTAACATAGGCTTTGCTTGGAGTTATTGTGCATTTCTGTACTACATCCACCGCTTGAGGTTAATATCAAGTAAATAAGAACGATACAACTATTCTCAATAACATTACTAATAAATAAGAAGAAATGACACAAAAGTAAATAATAATGTTACTAATTTTGCGACGTCTAAAAAGGTCAGGAACAAAATACAAATATAAGTATGGGAAGAGAATAATATGCTTGCTTGCTTGCGTTCGCCCGATGACTTAAGGAGTGTACCTCGTTATCATCCGCCCTTAAAAGGACGTTAAGTAGGTGTGTCTGCGTTGTGTTGTGGTTTACAGTATAACTGTGATATTTGCGCCTTTCGTCCCAACACATCCGACTTCAGCATAACATTTTTGCGTACCGGGTTGTCTTCCCTCTTCGATCCCTACTCGCTTGGCCAGACTAGACAAGAATAATATAAGTAAAAACGAAACAAACCAATATAAACAAAAATTGTATTTAGCCACATTCTTTCTGTACGCAAAGCAACCAAGTTAAGTGTGAACGTTGATGCCTGGTAAATGGGCGACCATCACAAAACTTGACCACCCTATGCTAATGTCTCGGTTTCTCATGATTATATACATAGATATGTGGACAAGTGTCGATTTATCTTATCCCACATTAACTGATGAAATATGTTGAACAATATGTACCTAACATTACGCGTACAGAAACAGTGCTACTTAGTTTAACATGGTAGTAGCTAGGAATACAAATTACATGCATTTACATTTGTTTAAATATAAGGATAATAGCAGTATGTTTCGCCAACAATCGATATTGTGTTTGTTCCTTTCGAATGTGATTCTAATTTTACGGACCAATGAAGTGAGACACCTGCCAGTTGAATAAAAAAAAAAAGTAAAGTACCACCTGTCACGCCAAGTGGCGTATAGAGAATATTGTGTTAGTGACCATACATTTTACAGACGCTCGGCACATTATTTTTGTGGAGTAATGTGGTCGGTATTACGCCCGTGCCGCTTTACTTTCCCAGAAAAAAATCCGGCACCCATTAAAGGCTGGGTGAACCGGAGCCCGTCGGTTGGGATCGAACCCTACCTTTTGTCCTTTGTAGTCCAGTTCACTAACCACTGAGCTATCGCGGCTCCTGCCAGGTGAATGCTCAGGGATTATTGTAAATTATAAACCCGGCCTATTTAGCAATCAAACAAATAAACGGCTCACATTTAAGGCATACTCTCACAACTGTAGTTAATAAAATATATCAAATAATATTTTTTCTTAGAATTTGATCCCCTCTACTGTACACTCGTATCATAAACAAACATCAGTAGTAGGAAACTTTATAAAGAACTTTGTAGCAGAAGGCATTTTGATCACCAGAAGAGACTGGCGCCCCCCCCCCCCTTTTTCCTCTTCAATCGTGCAAGTGTTTCGGCTCTTTAGCTTCTTGACTTATAAGGGAGGTGGATCCGCCTGGGTCATGACTCCCAGGCATTGACCTTCTGCTGCATTGAACCCTAAATCTTACAATATATAGTTGGCAAACAATAACAACTTATTCTACGGAACACGTCTGCTAAAAAATGCGGGCTCTACGTGATCGTATGCTTACTTGTGTTCGCTTTAACCCAGTACATTGATGTCCTCTACGTGATCGTATGCTTACTTGTGTTAGCTTTAACCCAGTACATTGATGTCCTCTACGTGGTCGTATGCTTACTTGTGTTAGCTTTAACCCAGAACATTGATGTCCTCTACGTGGTAGTATGCTTACTTGTGTTAGCTTTAACCCAGTACATTGATGTCCTCTACGTGATCGTATGCTTACTTGTGTTAGCTTTAACCCAGTACATTGATGTCCTCTACGTGATCGTATGCTTACTTGTGTTAGCTTTAACCCAGTACATTGATGTCCTCTACGTGGTAACAACAGTATAAAGTGGCTTGTATTTGCAACGTCTCTTTATATAGACTAGCGTACAAGCTGCTTTGGCGTGGCGTTAATTCGGAGTGGAGTGGAATAGAAACTGATAATAGTTGATAAAGATAGGTCGGGCTGGGAACTTTATTCCTTTGAATTGTTGGTATTGCAACCGAACGGTCTAGCTCACCTACCGTAGATCATGTAATTTCTTATCGCTTATCCTCCGCGCCTCGGATATTCCAGGATTAAACTGTCGCTATGTGGATACTTACGTGAGATTCAGGATAGGACGATGTGTAAACTAGTCGTCTGAACATCAGATTATTCTGAGATTGTTGGTGAGATTCAGGATAGGACGATGTGTAAACTAGTCGGGTGAACATCAGATTATTATGAGATTGTTGGTGAGATTCAGGATAGGACGATGTGTAAACTAGTCGCCTGAACATCAGATTATTCTGAGATTGTTGGTGAGATTCAGGATAGGACGATGTGTAAACTAGTCGCCTGAACATCAGATTATTCTGAGATTGTTGGTGAGATTCAGGATAGGACGATGTGTAAACTAGTCGCCTGAACATCAGATTATTCTGAGATTGTTGGTGAGATTCAGGATAGGACGATGTGTAAACTAGTCGCCTGAACATCAGATTATTCTGAAATTGTTGATATGTCTCGGTTTCGCAAAAGCCAGCATGCTGCTCTTTCGGCTGACTCAGCAGTAGCCTTCATTATTCATGTTCTCATCTCCCTCCCTTAATTCATAGCCTCTCTAATAGGTCGTAAATGGATGAGATGGCAAGTCCTGTGGCACTAGTTTCCACAGTGAACACTCTAACCTGGAACCACTGCTGTCTCAGCTTGGCGGCGATATCCTTGTATTTGAATGGTTTAGATATAATATAGTATATATAATAGTTTATCCTAGACACCAAATTAATAGTTTTGTTTGGAAATAGAGAACCTTCGCAAATAGAACATTTTTCTTGAGGTATTAGTACTAGTGAAAGTGTGGTGGCATTTTGTTCCTCTTGTCATTGTTATAAAAAAACAAATTAAGATAACCAGAATCATGTCAGTGTAGTCTATCTTTGTATTTAAAAAAGACAGTACCAATAAAAGTTGGAGACAACAATAGAGCTCAAACACAATTCCTTGTCCTCAATTAATGAGTTTACTAACCACTGCTTTACTGTTAAGAAAGACTAACGTTAGGAGTAATTTGGGCTGCGTCGTTTTTAACAGCGCTATACATTTCCGTTTCTGTCAGGTCGGGTAATTGTACCTGCAACTGTACGCAGTAAACAGTACAACCTGTGGTTGCCCTGCTGCCTTGCAGGTATGCTCGTGAGAGGAAAAGGCTTACGGAGGGTACCCTGGAGTAAAACAGCCCCACTGCCTTGTGGGTGAGACTTTTCAGTCAAAGGCTAGCGGTGCCAACCGTAAACAAATCGACGGAAGGCAACAGAAAACCACCGTCGTAAACTTCTTTGTGCAATCATGAATCGCCACAACAATAGAAATAACCACAACAACGTTAAGTGGGATTCCAATAGAAAACCCTCGTTCAGTAGGATACATCACATGCTACAGATGATACCCGAGCGTCATCAAGCTACTGTAAGCAAAATAAAGATAAAGCAGACTCTAAAGATAGGTACTTGGAATGTGAGAACACTCATGCAGAAGGGTAAACTGGGAAACATCAAACAGGAAATGAAAAGAATGGGTTTACATTTATTGGGACTTTTCGAAATGAGATACACTGGATCAGGGGATATATATTATGATGAATATAAAATAATATATTCTGGAGGTACTGATCACCAAAGAGGAGTAGGTATCATCTTGGATGCAGAAAGAGCAAGAACAGTGAAAGGCTTTTACTCAATATCTGAGAGTCCATTTAGTAAGGTGACCATATGTATGATACCCTAATCCGGGGCGGATTAATTTGACATAAATTTTCCATCAATAAGATGTAATTTCTTCCGTCTTTTTCATGTGAATAATACATATATTTTAAAACTAATTTAAACAACTAACAATATAGGCTTACAAAATGTTATCATGAGTTTAAAAAAACATCAGTGATACTCACTTAAATGGAAGGTGAAGCAGAATTGATGTACTTTTCTGATGAGTGGGGGTTTTTTTTTTTTACAAAGATCTTTCTTTGTTTGGAACTTCTTAAAAAATTCAACTTATGTTTGCTCATTGTTCACTTTGGTGATCAACATGGCCTGTGTCCACACTTAGATGTGTTTTATCATTTGTCCACAAGCTGTTCATCAGTGAAAACAATCTTTCCGTTGCAGCATTTGTTCCCGGTAGACACAAAAAGAACTCTGCCAGCTTCAGAATATGTGAAATTAGCACATGCCTGTTTTTGAAGTGGGAAGTCATTTCAATCCAACGCTGCCCTGGTAATGTTTTATTAATACCCCACTCATTAATTTTCTGAGAAGTAACAAACTGCTTCATGTAAACATATTCGTCATACATTTCATTTTCTGGAAAGTCGTCTAAAAAGGTAGTATTTGATTCACTAATGATGAAGATTTCTGAATATCTTCCAAAGTTGGTGTTCTGTTCAACATTATCCAGCTGTAGGCCACAAGGTTTTGAAAATTATTTGCAGCCCATTTCTTCAAATAACTTAAAGCTGTTTTATAGAATGAAGAAACACTGGCTTTAGACTTGTTCACATCATCCTGTGGAATTCCTTCCATTTCCAGCTCGTCAATAATTAGCTTACCTCATGTATCATTATGGCAAGAAATCATCTTTCAGTTTGGACTCCACGATAGTTCTCAACCCATTGATGTTGTCAATTATTTCAAAAACAGTGACTCCCTGTCCCTCTACTTTCTGCACTGCTTCGTGGAAAGAGGATGCCTGACTGTGAACCAAAATAAGCCATGCTTCAGGCAGGGGGTTTTCAAAGAATTTCTGTATAAACACTGGGCATCTCTCTTGAGACTGAAAATAGGATTTCAAAGGCAGGAACATGTGAAGAACCCTTTCAACAGCAGGCAGCAGTGCAAGCCACCTAGTTTGTGCATAACCTAAAATCGTCTGGAAGTCTGTGTCCACAAACTGGCAAAACTCCTTGAGACTTTCAACTCTGTGTATGATTTGAAGTGCAGATAAATTTTAGCAATAATCATCTCAACATCAATAGGTAATACATCTGCAGCTGCTCGAACAGTGTTGTTGAAAATATGGCATGCACAACCAACACCTATCAAACCATGTCCAAGGTTTTCTTTCATCTTTATGAAAACATTGCTCTTTCCTTTCCTTTCAGCGCCCCAAAAATTAGAATTTGTGTTGTTTGCACTTAATGCAACTACTTTCCTTTCTAAACCTTTTTCCGTTAGACAGCCATTAATAAAAACTACTAACAATATGTTACTAGTAACAGATGTGTCTCCTGGCAATGACTTCAATTCTAATATTTTAACTTTAAGCCCCTTATTGTGATCAAAGTATCTGACAAGCAAAGGAAAAATCTTGATTTCCTAGTGGTTGGAGGCATCTGTCAGTACGGAAATAAATGTTGAGTTTTCTAGGTCACATCTCAACTCGTTTTGAACATGGGGTGTGAACACATTTCGAATAATAGCTTCTGTTTTCGTACGTGCACAAGCAAATTTTAGTTCTGAAGTAACCTGAAGTAATTTGATGTGCAGTCCATAAATATAAATGTATGATTGTGTATCACTGTATGATAGGCAAATGCACCTTCTGTAGCAGCTAATTGTTCTTCTGTGCCACCAATCTGTTCAGCTCGAAAAAATGTTGTTAACGACGAGCTTGATGCAGCTGTAGCGACGGCTCTCTTGCACTATTTATGTGACTCTTAATATCACCACGTCCACTTTGGTTAATCGGAAACCCAGAGGCACATCTTACAGTGAAGTTTGATGGAGACTTATTTAGAAAGAGGTATTCTTTTTGTAGATCTTGATTGTAACTGCATTTACGTTTTGATGCCATTTGTTGCAACAATTACAAACTTTACAAACTAAATATAGTTTAAATAATTGTCTATGACTAAACAATATGCAAAGCATAATTTATTAAACATTAAAATGTCAAGTGACTGAATAGAGAGGGCTAGACATCGGATCTCACCACCCAGAAAGGGCTAGACATGGGATTTCACTACAGAGAGATGGGCTAGACATCAGATCTCACTTCCCAGAGAGGGCTAGACATCGGATCTCACTACCCAGAGAGAGCTAGACATGGGATTTCACTACAGAGAGATGGGCTAGATATCATACCTCAGTACCCAGGGAGGGCTAGATATCATACCTCAATAGCCAGAGAGGGTTAGACATCGGGTCGCACTGCCCACAGAGGGCTAGACATCGGATCTCACAACCCAGAGATCAGGGAGGATAAAGCCACGAAAAAACCAGACTTGAAAGTGAAGAATTTCCACCGCTTGTGGCGCGATTCGAACACAGGGCTGTTTTGTCCGGACCCCAACGCCTTACGACATAACCATTCCGCCCCCTTCTCTCTCTCTCTCTCTCTCTCTCTCTCTCAGTTTTTCTATGTTTTTCTTGTTCATATCTTCTCTCTTTCTCTAGCTTTATCACTTTATCTCTCTCTCTCTCTCTCTCTCTCTCTCTCTCTCTCTCTCTCTCTTGTTCTCTCACTTGATTTGTTTGTATTCTCCCACATCGCTTTTGTTTCTTTCGCTCCATCTCCCTGTTTCTTCCTCTTTTCTTTTTTGTTTCTCTAACTTTTGTATATTCCCGCATAAGTGCCATCATCTCTCTATCTCTCCTTGTCTAAACTTCTTTCTCGCCTGAGATTTGTGTGAAGTGAAATCTGTGCCGAAAATAAGTCATGACAGCAACTATGAACTCTTCAGGTCCTAGATTGTAAAGCAAATCTGTCAAGATCTCGCAGTGACACATGTAAAGTCTTGTAATGTAATGTGTTTACGACAAACTGGGAGAGCAGATATTTGGTCCTCAAGTGAGACATACTTCTCAGCGATGATTCAACTAACTGCCCCACCCACATCAGATACCTGGTCGCTTTCAGCAGGATTTGGGTCAGAACGGTCACAAAGTTAGTTACCCGAGGGCCAAACACAACGACCTGCTCGGATCGCTGACCATGAAACATAAATATATTCGGGGTGTTAGTATAATCGCTGTGCAGTGGAATCTACAAGTGGATCTCAAAGTTGAAGGAGATCTGTTACTGCTGAACATCCCGAAGATATTCACCAAATCTTTCCGCTAAACGTCTCACGTACTCGCCAAAATAATTTATGTTACTTCTTTGGCATATGATGACATAAATAATGTTGCGGGACACACATGTGAAACCATCCTTCAGATTTGTGGGGGCATGTTAAAAGAAACAGCTGCCTACTAAAAGTAATCTTGGAAGGGAAAATACAAAGTAAAAGAGACAGACCAAGACTAACATGGACGAGTAATATAAAAAAATGGACAAGTCAGTCTATGACAACCTGCACCATCAAAGCAAGAGACAGAGCGGAATGGCGCACCATGATAGCCAATCTTCGATGCGAAGACGGCACTCTATGTTCATCATCTTCCTTCACAGGTGTACCTTCAACATGAACTGTGAAAGCATACGACCTCTGTACGTGCCCAGTAACAGACCCATCTCTGTCCCAGATTGCTGGAGTTCAACGATTCCGGGAACTGCGGGTTTACCCGACATAAAACAAAATTAAGGCGGGTCCAGATTTTTTAGTGCGACACAAATGACGTCGCTAGGATTGTGTTGCTTTCTATAGCTCGTTTCAAATCACTTGCCCAAATTCAAAACACTATTGCTCAGAAACCGTTTGTTAAATACTGTTGACATTTTCCAAATGTCATTAGAATGCAAAAGACCCTTTAAATGTATTTTTAACAAATAACTTGCAGCTGCAGTTTTCTTAAAGCGGCGAATTTCTTTGATGTTTGTCAAAATTGTAAATTGTGAACCCCTAAATAATAGAAATTACCGTAGTTGCTGGTCTATGATTAATTTTCACTAGGTAAAGGCGTGGCCGTAATGGGGAAATAACTGAATAAGGAAAAACACCAGGAGAATTATTGTCTTCTCAGTTTGAGGACGGACGATAATATCAAGGTATACCTGTATGTCCAATTTTCATAGTTGTGTGGTCCTGAAAAGGACCGTTTGTTGAACTAATTTAAGGTAATATAGGGGCTAACATTGTGGGGGCTATATACTTTCATTCTTAATCAGACGAGTCTAAAAGATTAATAACTGTTTGGGGTTGAATATTCCACAAACCATCATTTTTCCAATATTCCTCTTCATGTTTTAAGACGTGGTCTTCACATTTAGCTCAATAATCTTTGTCTATATTTAATAAAGCGAGATTAGCAAAGAGTCTTTACATCGCATATTTTGAATGTTGTATTTTCATCTGCCACTTGTCCTTTTAATTTTGCCCAGATTAGTTCTATTGGATTTAAATGAGCATGGTAAGGTGGCAGCCTCAAACTTATATGACCGTGCTCTTGGATAATCTTATCTATTTGAAAAATCTTTGTCCTTTGTTTTTGCTTTACTAGAGATAGTAATTCAGGTTTTAAGTACATGTTATTAAATTGTATGTGATCATTTGTGAGCCATATCTTAATAGCATCTTTTGTACTGGATGACGTCTGGACTTTATCTTCAAGTGCAACAATGTTGTGGTACGCTGCATTGTCCATTATTAGGCAAGATGGTCGATCTAGTGATGGGAGAACAGAATTTTCAATCCAATGTCTAAATATGTGACCATTCATCTCAGAGTGATAATCCCGATTGTCTATGGATTTTGAAAGAAAAATGAGCTCTGCATTCTGTATTAGTCCATGTTGTCGACTACCTGCATGAGCAATTATCAAGCGCTGTCCTTTGCTGCTAGGTATTAATCTCTTAATCTTTCCATCTGATGACTGCCATTCCCTTTGGTTAGTGTGGTGAGCATTGATCCATGTTTCATCCAAGTACACAATATCATAACCTTGCTTGCGCACCTCTTTTACTTCACGTAAGTACTTGCTTCTCATGACTACTATATGTGGCTTCTCACAGATGATGTTTCGTCCATTGGAATACTTTCTGAATGTAAAGCCTGCAGCTCTCACATTCCTCCATAATGTAGACTTTGATATTTCAATACTGTTGTTCTTTTTCAGCGATACTTTTAATTTTCTTATTGTAACAGTTTCATTCATACCCAACATTTTGCGAATTTCACTTCTAATAAGTTCACTGTCGAAATTATCCAACATTTTTGCTCTTCCTTGTGATTTTGTATATTTGGAACATTGACGGCCACGTGCTTGAATCCAGCGATTAAATGACCGTTTAGATAAATCCAAAATGTGTCTTGTCCTATTCTCAGGGTTTTCTAAAGAATGAAATAATCTTCCTCGTTTAGCCTCTTTGCAAAAATAGTCATACATTTTTATTGCGATGTTTTGTAAACTGCAGAATTTCATTTTAAGACTCATGATAAATGTTATTGTTCCACGTCTACACCTATGAATGAACGAAAATGGAACACACAATTTCTCAAGTGTCTAATTGTGTCAAAAAAAAAACACGGGGAAAGCGTGCAAATACGTCAATTCTACCGTGTATGGATTTGTACTCGCTATTTTTAGTTTAAAATACTGTAAACATTAAGTTTTGACTACATCAATGGGTCGTTATAAATTTATATAAATCAAATAAGCAACAATAATAACCAAATGTTTTTTTAATGAAATTAATTCCCTGTTGGGTTCTAATCATTATAACTTTACATGCAAATTTTGAATATCTTACAACAAGTGGTTAAAAAGCTATCGATTTTTAAAGTTGGGCACAGGTTATGAAACAAGCTATAGATAGTCCACGCTTCTAGTACATTAGAGTTATCGTTTCTCCAATGGCAGGCCGCATGAATTACGGTGGTCACTCTACAGGGAGCAGGCCTAGCAACTAATTCAGGCCTTCAACGTAGAATTTTGAACTAGTAATCTCCTACAAAATCTGTCATTGTTATCTGCAACCTGTACAGCGGCCAAAATAACATTGAAGTGCTGGTTCGCCAATGGTGGATTACTTACACGTCGCCAGAAGAACAAGAACGCGGAGATTGTGATGTAGCAGTTGAGGGGAGACTGCCGGTTGCCGGCGTTGGGTAAACACGAGTCGCAGGGCAGAATGAGCTCAAAGACCGTAGTAGTCGCAGTTATAGTTGTAGTGGTGATACACAAGAACAAGAAGAACAAAAACGCGGAGATTGTGATGTAGCAGTTGAGGGGAGACTGCCGGTTACCGACGTTGGTTAAACACGAGTCGCAGGGCAGAGGCAGCTCAAAAGACCGTGTGAACGTCACCTTCTGCTGTCCTTCTAGATGTCCGGATGAAACTCTCCTTATAGCATCCGTTCACACAACACTTATAGACCAGCTGACCTCAACTGGCACTTGATGGTGTCTGAACTCCCCTAACTGCCTTGATGAGTTGACGGGGACATCCCTTCACTGTATCACGGCCAATGTGTCACGAGAACTTGCGTCTTGATGACCCGTGTTGATTGATGAGTTGAGTCGACCTCGGCCTGTGCTCGATGGTTACTTCTCGGGACTGTCTACTCGTTGGAACTCTGCCCTTGTGTGGCACCCTTGGCCGGGTGATTGCCTAACTTAGTACTCCGCGCTGTTTCGTTTTGCGACTGTTGGTTATCTGCAGACCAGCGTGCTGGCCCCTTTCAGGGGTCGTTCTTAGCTAGGCACAGACAATTACAGCTAGCGCTCGAGAAAGCATTCACTGAACACCAAGTAAAAATAACACACCTGAGGTTTTATTCTCAAAAGTCCACCTCAAACAACACGTTCACAATGACAATGGCATGTTAGCAGCCTCTCCCACATTGCCTGCTAACCTCGAGGCATCCCCCTGTGTTATCTCCAACACCGCAGAGGTATACTGCAGCACTCTCTTAAGCCACTCTGGCTTCGCCTACCTTCCTCTAATAAATAGTTGTTTAGGAGTTCCTCCCCTAGCACCCTGTAGCAGCCATATTGCTAATCACGAAGCGGGCGATGTCGGTCTCGCTCAACCTCACCTCTAACGTTGTCTACTGGAGCGTCGTACTCCGTATCGAGCCCTTTCTTGGTTGCTAGGAACTCTACGAATTTGTATCGCTCAGCGCCACTTACATTGCTCGGTGTCGCTGCCTGAACACCCCACTATAACGTCATGCTCCTACTTAAAGCCTGACTTATTGACTTCTTTCCCCTACTGTCACTTGAATGGTTGTAGCTGCTAAGCTGCACCACTACCTTCCACTCTATGCTCCTAATGAAGCCTAATATTGTGAGACTAACTCACGGATTGACACTAACTTGTTCGTTGCTGCTATTTGCACAACTCCAATCTATCTTCACACTTCTGATGAAGACTAAACTCGGTGAGACTACTCACGGATGACACTACATTGTTCGTTGCTGCTAACTTGCACAACTACACTCTAACTTCCTATTTCTGATGAAGTCTACGTTGTGAGACTCTTTCACTGACTGTCACTAAATGGTTGGTGCTGCTCACTTTCACAACTATCTTATTAACTACTTTAAGACACTTCTACTTATCACTGCTCGTGGAATAAGGTCTGTCCCCAGCAGCGACCACACACCAACTAACTTACTCTGTCACTTTTTGGTGAACTGACCCAAACCTGCTCACGGTACCGGTTGCAACACAAAACACACAACCGTTCGCTCAGAGCCATCGTTAATCTCCAATTATCTTCCCAACCTATCCTTTATCTAAACTTATCTCCCTTCAACCAATCAATACCCCGTTTTACATTTTTGCCTCGTTCCTACATTGTGTCTTACAATTCCTGTGATTCAAGATGTGTTCATCCTCTTTACTTCTTAACCCCACTGTCCCGTGGACCCCATAATTTTTTTTTCACTCAGCCCTTCTTATCTCCCCTCGATTTCTACTACCTCACTCCCATCTTATCGTACACTCTTTAATCACTGCTACCTCCCTGCTTTATCCTCTCCATCTCTCTCTCATTTTCCCTATTACACATTCAGTGTTTTATCAAAGTTTCGTGTTAAAGAATATTTTAACAAATTTAAAGGGTAGCTTATAGTCACAGTGTAAATAAAATCCTATGAGTACAATAATCTCTACGACTAAACAGCACAATAAAAAGAATCGAACACATGTTTCTACACAACTACAGAATAATGTATATTTTTAAGTCGAAGAGATGTTTACAGTATTGTCAAAATTGGTAAACGTTTGTGTCCGTAATGTATTTTAACAAATTCGGGACAAAAGCTAAAAAATCAGGCAAAAATCAGGACTGTACCGGAAAATCATGACGTCTGGTCACCTTACTTTAAGTGCAATTGAATGGAAAGCCAATAAATGTAAATCTCATACAAGTTTATGTACCAACAGCAGACAGTCTAGAGGAAACAGTTGATAAATTTTACGACATGTTAAATAAGACAAATCGTGAATGAAAACCACATAAAATCATCATAGTTCAAGGGGATTTCAACGAGCAAGAGTTGAGGAAATAGTTGGTTATTATGGTTTAGGCGAGAGGAATGAAAGAGGTGAGAAACTTATTGACTGGGCAAGAACACACAACATGATGATAGGAAACACCTGGATTAAGCAACATCCAGTACGTCTGTGGACATGGACAAGCCCAGGAGACAACGAACGTAATTAAATTGATTACATAATGATAAACAAAAGATTTAGAAACAGTCTGGTGTGTGTGAAAACTAAACCATCGGCAGATTGCAAAAGTACCAGTTGTGGGAAAGCTTAGAGCAAAATAAAAACAGCAAAACGAGCATCATTTAACATCAAGTTAAATTTAGATTTACTCATATCAGACAAGATATTGCAAGACAAATATAACATCACAATTCAGAACCGGTACAACGCAATAGAGAAGATACAAAGCATTCATGAACAGTGGTAAATGCTAAAAAAATCAATGCAACAAACATCGAAAGAGGTCATACATAGTGAGGACAAATTCAAGAAAGAAATGGATCACAGATGACATTTTGCAGCTAATGAACACAAGAAGAAATTTAAAAAAATGAAGATGAGTATAAGAAATTAAATTTTAAAAAATTGTAATAAAATGCAATGAAGTAAAAGAAGCATGGCTAAAAGAGAGATGCGAAGAGATTGAAATGCAACAAAAATGAGATGCCAAAGCTATATACAAACAAATTGAAGAATTAACAGGGAAAAAAAACAATCAAAAACTGGATGTTTAAGATCAAAGGAAGGAGAACTGTTGATTGAACAAGAAAGCATACGGGAACGATGGACAGAATACAGTAAAAATCTTTATAATGATGAACGAACAGAAGTAAATATTAAGGATGATGGAGAAGGTCTAAAAATACTCAAAGAAGTGGAAAAATAAAAATATTGAATGATATCTACAACAGCGGACATACACCAGAAGACTAGCTCAAAGAAATATTCATAGCCTTACCAAAGAAAAAATTAAAAAATAAAAAAATGGTATGTAAGAAGCTTTACGTGACAAGTGGACGACACAGACTAAACAACGTTTCGGCTCAATAGGCCTTCATCAGGAACAAACAAAAACACACACACACACAACTGATAACGAAACAACCAAAACAAAAACAATCGAAATGTGTTAAAGAAAACAACAAAAATAAATTAAACTATCCTGTAAAATCCAAAATAAAATCGCAACCAAGTGCGACTGTCGTGAACGTCGAAAATCGTGCAAAAAAGATGTCGTCTTTACCCTTGTGATTACTTGTGGGCTTCGGGCCCTCTCAAAAAAAGAAGATCACAAGGGCAAAGACGACATCCGTGTCACTGGTATTGTCCTTTGTCACTCTGGCGACCGCAGCCGCTTTACTTTGGAAAATCGCCTTATAGTCCAGTATGGTTCGCTGACCCCGAGAGGTATGAATGTATCACACTCATACGCGTAGTTTCTTTTTGGTTGCTCCTTATCTTTTGCATAGCCTTCTCTACTACACATATTAGGGTTATTTGGTCTACTTACTATGCCATGCTTTTTATAGTTCTTCTCCTCTAGTCCCTTATGAGACACTTCGGTTTTCTCCTCTATAACTTTTTTTCTGTGCTCCTTACCCCTCATTTATTTTTATTGTACCCCACTCTCAGACATCTCACTCTTAGCGTCTTTTTACACCTGGCGGTCTACTATTCGATTCTTTCTCCTTTGTGTTTGCATACTGACCCCTGTGTTAACTCCTCTGGTTCTGTGTACATTTACGCACTTTTTTGCACGATTTTCGACGTTCACGACAGCCGCACTTGGTTGCGATTTTATTTTGGATTTTACAGGATAGTTTAATTTATTTTTGTTGTTTTCTTTAACACATTTCGATTGTTTTTGTTTTGGTTGTTTCGTTATCAGTTTCGTGTGTGTGTATTTTTGTTTGTTCCTGATGAAGGCCTATTGAGCCGAAACGTTGTTTAGTCTGTGTCGTCCACTTGTCACGTAAAGCTTCTTACATACCATTTTTTTATTTTTTTTATTTTTCCTTATATTCAGCTTTACTGCAGCTTCGCATTTTTATGCCTTAACCCCTTACCAAAGAAATCTGGTTCGATTGAATGTGGTGATCATCGCACAATAAGCCTTATGTGTCCCATGACTAAGATATTACTAAGAAATATTCAAAAAGAAGTGGAAGACTCCTTGCGCAATATGAAAGCAGAAAAAACTCCTGGGTCAGGTAATATAACTAAAGAAGAGTTTGGAGCCATGGGTGATTTTGGAATAGAATTATTAACAAAAATATTGAATGATATCTACAACAGTGAATATATACCAGACGACCTGCCAAAATCAATATTCATAGCCCTACCAAAGAAATCGGGTGCGATTGAATGCGATGATCATCGCACAATAAGCCTTATGAGTCATATGACTAAGATATTACTAAGAATCATCATGAGAAGAGTGATAAAATCAGTCCAGAAATTAGCGATGAACAGTGTGGTTTTGTTAGAGATAAAGGAACGAGCAATGTCATATATATATCATAAGATCTTTAGTAGAAAGAGCCATAGAGGTGAAAACAGATCTATACCTATGTTTCATTGATTATAACAAAGCATTTGACAAAGTAAAGCACCAAGAAATAATCAAAATTTTAGAAGGCATAAACGTAGACAGCAAAGATCTAAGAATAATAAAGAACATGTACTGACAACAAACAGCGGCCATCAGATCTGGAAATTAATTGGGAATGTTTCAACAAATAAAACAGGGTTTTAGACAAGGTTGTGTGCTGTCACTAGATCTGTTTAATATTTACAGTGAGATTATTTTTAAATCCATAAGGGGCATACCTGGAATAATAATCGGAGGTCATAATATAAATAATCTAAGGTATGGTGATGATACAGTCTTAATCGCTAAGAGTGAACATGAGTTACAAGAAATGTTGGACATTGTAGTGAAAGAAAGCAAATATAAAGGACTCAGCCTTAATAGCAAAACGACAGAAGTAATGGTAAAAAGAAAGAAAAAGATATCAACTCGGTGCAAAATAAAGACAAGTGGAACTATATTAAAACTGGTAAATGAATTTTAATATTTGGGAACTTTGTTAACCTCAGACGGAAGATGTACAAAAGAGGTGAGATGCAGAATGGCTCAGGCAAAAGCAGTTTTCCAAAAAATGAGGAAGATACTATGCAATCCGCTTTTGACAATAGAAACAAGAAAAAGAGTTCTTAGAAGTTTTGTAGAGCCAGTATTAACATATGGATGTCAATAATGAAGAATAGGACAACATACAAGAAAATCACTGGAGTCTGTAGAAATGGGGTTTTACAGAAGAATGTTGAAAACACCATGGGCAGCTAAGAAGGGTAATGATTTGGTTATTTAGTTATGGAAGGCCCCGGTATCACTGCAAACGAATTAAAATCCATAATTGCTCAACCGCCCTTGCCTGCGTAATCATCCGAATTAATATCTCATCTCCCAAACAAAGAAAGGTAACTGTAGCCCCCATCGTAGCAGTCTCAGTACACGCCAAATGACATAAGGCGAAACAGCATAGAAAGTGAACACAGTCAACTGTTCCCTGTCATACGATATCATCATTCATCGTAAACAATTGAAATCTAGAAACATGATCAAAACGGATTCACAGCTCACGGTGTGCACAGAGCACTTAACTCAGTAGCTCCTGAAACATGCCGAACTTGGAATATGAGGAAACTGCAACAAGGAACACCTTTCATGCATACCCTTCAATGGTTCCTGCCGCCTATCCACCATATACCGGAAGTTCACGCCCTCTTGAAAATGATGATCGTCATATTTTTTAAAAATGTATAGCGCTCGATGATGTTAGACCATCGTTGTTGACTCCAATTCCGAAAATATAAACACACAGTCAGTCGTCAGACTATCCCCGTCGCACATCAAACAGACCGTAAGATTAGCGTACGGCCGGCCTAGGGATATACGATGAGCCATCGAATAGTTATGAAAACGCTCTGAGAAGGTGGCCAAAGAAATAAGAGAGTTAATTTCCAATATTTTAGGAAGAAACAATCATCATTTTTTGGCCATGTAAAAAGAAGAGTACAGTTGAAATATATTGTAACAACTGGGGAAATTGAGGGACGAAGAGATAGAGGGAAGCAAAGAGAAAAGATATCAGACAGCTTAAGAGAATCGCTTGGCAGAAGGTCAACAACGGAAATTATAAATAACTGTCGAGATCGAAAATTGTTGAGATATGATCACGTACGCCAGCAGGCCCGGTACTTGATGATGATGATGTTTATGCTACATTTCCGTAATTTATCAAATTATAGTTCGTTCAGAAATTCGTTTCCACAGAAGTTATTAATTATCTCGGAAACTGATGAATTTAAGTAATTCTTTTTTTTTAATCTTATTTTTTTCACCGACCTTAAGTCTTATTTCTTACCCTGTCATGCATCTAGGAAAGATTTTTGTTTCCTTGAGGTATTTAAAAATATAATTTTCTTGGCTATCCTAATTTTTAGAAGTTTACAGTACCCACATTTGTTGTAATCAACTCATCTTTTCAAAAAGGATATCTCACTTGTTCTCTACACAATCCTAGCATCATTTCGCACTTTTTGAATCGTCAAATGTAAGACTCGCCGTTCAGAAAGTAGTTTTGTTGTTTCCGATTTCTTGTGACAAAAATCATACACGTATCTTGACAAAGTATTTACTATTAATGTATAATCCTTTGTATGTGATAATTTGTAAGTTATTGAGTTATTGAGTTATTTGCAGGTCATCATCATTGCACTCCGAACATTGTATCTTATTTAATCACTTGTAAGTTATTGTGAAGTGACAACTTGAATTTTAAAATCAAAAGTTATTTATCATTTCAGTTGTTGAGCTTCTGCCAAGCTATTCATTTAAGCTGGCTGGTATCTTTTCTATTTGCCTATCCAGCTTTACCGCAGCATCGCAATTATTTGCCTATTCCCTATCTTTTCTATTTGCGTCCCTCTATCTCTTCGTCCCTCGATTGTCCAGTTGTTACAAAATGTTCAAGCTGTACCCTTCTCATTACATGGCCAAAAAATAATGGTTTCTTCATAATATTGGAAATTAGCTCTCTTTATGCTTTGGCCTCTTTCAGAAAGTTTTCATTGCTCTTCTTAGCTGTCCATGGTATTCTCAACATTCTTCTGTAAAACCACATTTCTACATCCTCCAGTGATTTTCTTGTTTGTTGTCCTATTGTCCATGATTGACATCCATATGTTAAGTCTGGCTGTATATAACATTTAAGAACTTTATTTTTTCTGTTGTCAAAAATGAATTGCACAGTAACTTCCTCATTTTAAGGAAAGCTGTTTTTACTGATCCATTCAGCATCTCACCACTGTTGTACATCTACCTTCTGAAGTTAACAATGTTCCTAAATATTTAAATTACTTTACTTGTTTTAATATTGTTCCACTTGTCTTTATTTTTCAGCGAGGTGTTATCTTTTTCTTTGTTTTTACCATTACTTCTGTCTTTTTGCTATTAAGGCTGAGTCCTTTTTGCTGTCTTTCACTATAATGTCTAACATTTCTTGTAACTCATTTTCACTCTTCCCGATTAAGACAATCATCAGCATAAAGTAAAGTAAAGTACCCCCCGTCACGCCGAGTGGCGTATAGGGAAATATGGTGTTAGTGACCCTATATTTTACAGACCTTCAGCACATGATTTTTGGGGTAATGTGGTCGGTATTACGCCCGTGCTGCTTTTACTTTCCCAGAAAAAATCCGGTACCCATTTAAGGCTGGGTGAACCCGGAGCCGTCGGTTGGGATCGAACCCTACCCCTTGTCCGTAGTAGTCCAGTTCACTAACCACTGAGCTATCGCGGCTCCTACTAATTTTTAGGGAATTAGTAAAACCCAGGTGTCCTCGCCAGGGTACGAACCCCGGCTATTGCCGTGGTAAGCCAACCGCCTATCGATTGCGCTAACCGGACACCATCATCAGCATACCTTAGATTATTTATACAGTGACCTCCGATTGTTATTCCAGGCATGCCCCTAACGGGTCTTAAAATAATCTCACTATTCATATATTACATAATATCAGTTATATTACGATATTAAAACACCATAAAAAAAGAACACGGGCAGCTCTAAGTATAGATAGAAGATCTTTCAATCGATGTATAGAACTTAACTTTGAATCTGCAGAGGCGACGATCAAGTCAGGAAGATAAATTAAAGTTGACGATTTTGAGAAAGATATTAGACGTGAGATTTTTATAATGTTTGAATCAAATCAACTTTTTACACTGCGCAGACTAAAATTCCGACCTCAATTAGAATGTGATATTGAAATCTCAAAAACAACTCTTTGGAAGATCGTAAGAGGCGCTAGTTTCACTTTTCTAAAATCTGCTAGTGGTAGAAATGTTTGTGAAAAACCACACATGATAGCAGCCCGAAGCAAATACCTGAAGCAGATCCGTGAGCGATGAAGCGAAGGCTACGATATAGTATATTTGGATTAAACGTGGATCAATGCTCACAATACATATGAAAAAAGAATGGCACAATCAGTTGACAGATAAAATAGAAGAAGCGTTCCCAGCAGCAAAGGACAACACATTATATTAGTATATGCTGTGGCAGTAGAGAGAATGGTCTTGTTAATGTTACACAATTTATTTTATTTTTCAATCAAAGTCTACAGACGGTAGGGTCCACCACACTGAAATGAATGGGCGAATTTTCAGAGACTGGATAGAGAACACTCAACTCCCCGTTCTGGCTAGACCTTCATGTCTTGTAATGGACAATGCCTCCTATTATAATGCGATAACACTGGAAGACAAAGTTCCTAATTCGTCAAGCACAAAAGATCAAATCATCATATGGCTTAGAAATGAAAATATTTCCTTTAATCGTCATCATCATGAGGTGCCGTCTCCGCAACGAAGGGTGGCTTCCATGGAGCGCCATTCTACTCTGTCTCTTGCTTTGATGGTGTAGGTTGTCATAGGCTGATTTGTCCATCTGTTGGTGTTACTCGTCCATGTTAGTCTTCCTTTAATGGACCCATTAAAACTAGAGTTGTTGCAACTTGTTAAACAGACTAAGAAGTCAAAGTTATATCAAATTTATAAAATAATTGCAAAGTATGACCATACATCTCTTCGCCTCCCACCTAATCATTCGCACCTCAACCCAATAGAACTTGTGTGGACTAAAGTCAAAGGGCAAATTTCTATGCAGAACACGACGTTTAAAATTTGTGATGTTAAATAGTTGACGCGTGATGTACATTGAGTACTGGAGAAAATGTGACGACCATGTGCTCAGAGAAGAAAAACAATACTGGCAACGAGATGGATTGCAGTTTGTCCAACCGATAACAAATGTTAACCTCTCAGCGATTTCTAATTCTGAATGAGGTATGTATGACATGCGCACAATGTTGTCGATGACACGCCTACTATTTGCTGACTATGTGTGTTTGATGTTCTGGTCGTTCCATATATTTTGTCGATGACACGCCTACTATTTGCTGACTATGTGTGTTTGATGTTCTGGTCGTTCCATATATTTTGTCGATGACACGCCTACTATTTGCTGACTATGTTTGTTTGATACTTTGGACAAAGTTTACCTATCTCTATGACGAAGATGTAAAATGAAATAAAAAATTATGCTCTCTTCAGTGTGATATGGATACACCTTTGACTTGCATTGTTAGAAAAGTAACGTAATTTAAAAAAAAAAAATAATGTTTAGGTCACACGGTTTGATATTTTCCTAAAATTATATAACAAAAGAACGATTTGTACAAAATTCCCACTACCTTTGTACTTAAATGTTATAAAATCTTAAGGTCGGTGAAAAAAAAAAATCAGGTTCATCAAACAGTTTCCGAGATAATTGATAAACTCTGTGGGCACGAATTTCTGAACGAACTTTAGAAGCAGTGATCTCTGCAATATGTGCCATTTTGGTATACAAGGTTTCTATTTTTGAGATTGTGGCTCTGCCCTATGTGCTGTCTTCGGCTCGAAAGGACGACAGACAGACAGACAGACAGACAGACAGACAGACAGACAGACAGACAGACAGATAGACAGACAGATAGATAGATAGATAGATAGATAGATAGATAGATAGATAGATAGATAGATAGATAGATAGATAGATAGATAGATAGATAGATAGATAGATAGATAGATAGATAGATAGATAGATAGATAGATAGATAGATAGATAGATAGATAGATAGATAGATAGATAGATAGATAGATAGATAGATAGATAGATAGATAGATAGATAGATAGATAGATAGATAGATAGATAGATAGATAGATAGATAGATAGATAGATAGATAGATAGATAGATAGATAGATAGACAGATAGATAGATAGATAGATAGCAGTGGCAATGTTGTTATTCGTGACTTTTAGTGTAGAGAATGAGTGTGGTCACACGGGACAGCTCGGAAATGAGTTTGTATCCTCTAAAGCTGCGAGCGTGTAGTGCTGTAAAAGCCATGACAAATATATCGGATTCGATAGCGAGTGAAACACGCTGTATATGCTGCTGAATGCTGTCAATCCACTGAAAGTCATGATTTTGCATGGGAAGATTTAGCTCATTCAAATTGTCAAGATGGGATAAATTGTCAAGGTGGCGGAGTGACCGCGCCGGTGTATAATTTTGATTCAGTGAAACATCGAATATTTCTATTCTATATGGATTATGTGTCAAATTTCCAATTCCAGAGAATGATATAATGTGATCTAAAATATCATCCTGCAGGATAGACATATAACATTTGTTTTTAAGGGTGTTTAATAACAGTTTGTGTGTGAAAACAACAAAGATGTAGAGAAACAACACGAGGAGAAAATGGGTCACGGCCAACAGTGACCTCAGTGCGTGGGCAAGCACTGGTAACATAAACACAGCCCTTACTCTGCGACAGAACTAGCACAGCGGCAGAGGGCAATGTAACATACGCACAACAGTGCTCAGAGCCAAAATAATGGAGAAACAATCGCGATCATACAGACATAATGTAAATAAAATTGCAACCATAAATATTTGCGGTATCAGAGACAAAGAAGAACAATTAATCGACGCAATGATAAAAAGAAGAATCAAAATACTTGGAGTAGCAGACACAAGACTGAAGGAGAAACAAACAAGGAAAGCGTACATGAATTATACCAAACTCAGGAGTTAACACCAACGAAGTAGCAAAACACGGAGTAGGATTCATTGTAGACCCAGAAACGTCCAAAAACATTATAGAAATACATCAACATTCAGAAAGGATAATTACTCTAAGAGTAATAGAAAACAACGTCAATATAACATACATCCACATATATGCACCTTGCAACAACAACGACGAAGAGAACGAAGAATTCTACGAAACACTTAACGAAATCATAAACAAAGTAAATAAGAACAAAGATCTACTGGTGATGGGGGACTTTAACGGGAGACCAGGAAAACGCAATTATGAGAACTCCAAATATCTGGGCCCATTTGGAGATAACACAAATAGAAAGAACGAAAATGGCAACCGAATGCTTGAATTATGCAATCAGCATGAATTATGCATAACTAACACTTTCTTTAAAAATAAAGACTCACAAATATACACCTGGTATAAATGGAACGATAACAACTATAAAAGTCAAATAGATTTCATCCTAGCGAGAACACAAAGGAAGAGGAAAATCAGAAACAGCAGAGCGGTACCTAACATCACAAATGATACAGACCATAAAATGGTGCTAATAACCATCCAGAAAGCAAAACAAGACACCAAGAGCAAAATGAAAATAAGAAAACAATCCGAAAGGACAATAAAATTAAGAAAACTTAAAACAGAAGATAAAAAGAAAGAAATAGAAAAACAACTAGAAAACCAATTTAAACAACTACCACAACAAATAACTACAGTAGATAACGAGTGGCTCATATTAAAAAAATCATTGATGAAAATAGCAACCACAATATGCGGAACGAAGCAAAGGAAGAAGGAGGGAAAGATGAGCACTCCATGGTGGAATGATATAGTCAAGAACGCCATAAAAATAAAGAAAACACTATACAAAATCTGGCTAAAAACTAAAAAGCCAAGCGATTATGATATATACATAATAGAAAGAAGAGAAGTGAATAAATTAATAAAAGAAGAAAAACATAAAGCATGGATAAAATTTGGCGAAATGATTAGTAACAACCACAAATCAGCAACCAGAGATTTATATAGAACAATTAAAGCCATAAGACAAAAGAAAGACAATTATGACCCAACTGAAATCATCAATGATAAACGAGGCCAAGCAATAACAAACAAAGAGCAAATCTTAACGAGATGGAAAGAATATTTAGAAGAGCTTTTGAATGTAGAAACAAGTCCAAAAACTCACAAAAAACAACTAACAGTTGGCGATAAAGAACCAAATATACTAATGGCAGAAATAGAAGAAACATTACGACTAGCACCAAGAAACAAAGCCACAGGAATCGATAACATCCCAGTAGAAATGCTAACAGCAGCGGGAGAGGCAGGATGTAAATGGCTACACAGAATATTCAACGCTGCATGGATACAACAGCAAGTCCCAGACGATTGGAAACAGTCCATTATATTACCAATATGGAAAAAGAAGGGCAGCAGAAGAGACTGCAACCAATATAGAGGAATATCACTATTAAGCCACACAGGGAAGTTATATGCCAAGATAGTTGAAAAAAGATTGAGACCAATTATAGACCCACAACTAAGCGATGCTCAGATGGGCTTCAGGAGGAACAGAGGTCGCACAGATGCCCTATTTATCATGAAACAACTAGCGGAGAAAACAACAGAGCATAATAAAACACTATATACAGCTTTTATTGACCAAGAAAAGGCGTTCGATAGGGTGGACAGGGAACAACTATGGTCCGTATTGCCCTTGTACGGAGTGAGTCACCACCTAGTAGAGATGTGCAAGAGCCTCTATGAAAGTAGTCGCACTACAGTACGATCTTCAGCAGGCTACTCTAAACATTTCACCATTAACTCCGGAATAAGACAAGGCTGCGTGCTTTCCCCCTTACTTTTCATCACATATATGGACAATATATGCAAATTAGCATGCCCAATCAGAGGAAACATACCAACACGGATGACAACAAACGATAACACAGAAGAGAACGAAATATGCGTACCAGAAAACAACAGAAGAGAGGAAGAAATAAATGAAATACTATTTGCAGACGACCAAGTTCTGATACATGAAACAACTGAGGACCTACAAGAACATATCAACAGGCTAAACAACACTTGTAAACAATACAACATGAAGATCAACATAAGCAAAACCGAAGTAATGGCAATAGCGAGAAAGAAAGAAAAACTAAACATCATTATAGATAATACATATTTGAAGCAAGTTGACAATTTTAAATATCTGGGTAGCACGCTAACACAAGACAATAACCAAGAGACAGAGATAGATATAAGGTGTAACAATGCATGCCAAGTTAAAGGCCAAATATCAACACTATTGAAAAACAAAGCAATAACTTCGGAAGCAAAAAGGGCAATATACAAATCAATTTTTCTACCAACTCTGTGCTATCAGTGCCAAAATTGGACGCTGGACTATAGAACAATAAGAAAGATAACGACCACCGAAATGAAATGTGTCAGAAGAATGACAGGAAACAGCTTAAGGGACAGAGTAAGAAACACTGACCTGAGGAAGAAACTCGAAATTGAACCAGCCATCGAATACATAAAGAAACAACAGATAAATTGGTTCGGCCACATAACAAGACAGAAAGAACTAACAATGATTCAAAGAGCCATAAACAAACGCTACGAAAACGTCAGATTAAGAGGAAGACCGAGAAAGAGATGGATAAAGGGAATACTAGAGTCACTAGGAGGAATAACATCAGAAGAGGCCAACAGAAGAGCAAAGAATCGCAGATTGTGTCTCCCCTCGACGCCAACGGCAATAGAGGAAGGATAGAAGAAGAAGAAGAAGAATGGCCGCGACATGACTTACTCGATCTGCTCTGCCGTAAAATCTTACTTTCTCTTTAAGACAACGGTTATCAAAAGAAGAGTATTGGGGTGATAACATGGCAATGTTTTTAATTGCAGATGCTCTTACATTAAATGTCACAGCATTTAATGCTGCATCTTGTATGTTGTTAATACTTTTGTTTCCTAACAAAAGTAAGTATTACATCATTAATAACAATAATACGGCGCTAATAACTAGGACAGGTGAGGTGGAGTGCAGCATCACTTAAAGGGAGATAGTCGTGGAATAAATAACATGGTGGTAAGTGGGAGGTAATTGTTGAAGATAACAATAGTTAAACCGATAAGAAGTATATAACGAACCATAGTTGACCGATTCATTGTATTTTAATGAAATTTAATGATTTTTAATTGTTTTTTAGGGGGCGGAACGTGGCACAGATTGGTAAGTTGGTTGGATTGGAAGGATGGAAGCGATGGCTTGGTGGTCAAAGATGATAGCCATAGCCGAACCGATTGATTGTGTTAAGTTGGATTTTAATTGCTTTTGATTGGATTTTAAGAATGTGGATTAAATTATTTCCAGTATAACGTCAGTCATCCATTTTGCTCTATTTTTCTTTATCTCCTCGGGTAAGATGTTGCAAACTTCTTGTATGCTCTTTTTCCTTATGCATTGCTATTTAGTTATAATACTTGTTCTCGTCTATACTGTTTCCATCCCATTCTTCTTCTACCAGCATTTAATATTTGTTCTTTACTTGTATTGTATGTGTGTCATGAATATCTTTTTGATTTAAAACTGTTATGTTTAGTGGAATTGTTGTTGAATTAGTCAGTTTTTTTAAATCCCTTGTTCACTTTCCTTCCTTTAAACTTATAAGTCTGTCCCGATTACACATTTTTCTCTTTTACTTATACTTTTTCTGATTCCCTTATCTCTATTTCGGGAGCCGCGATAGCTCAGTGGTTAGTGAACTGGACTACCACGGACAAGGGGTAGGGTTCGATCCCAACCGACGGCTTCCGGGTTCACCCAGCCTTTAATGGGTACCGGATTTTTTTTCTGGGAAAGTAAAGCAGCACGGGCGTAATACTGACCACATTACCCCAAAAGTCATGTGCTGAAGGTCTGTAAAATATAGGGTCACTAACACCATAATTCCCTATACGCCACTTGGCGCGACGGGGGTACTTTACTTTTTACTTTATCTCTATTTCTACTCTTTCTCTCTCTCTCTCTCTCTCTCTCTAATATATATATATATATATCGTCTGCTTCGCTTTGTAATCCATTCCTTCTTTCTAAAATGCAATATCTCTTTCTTCTCCTAGTTCCATACTTTGTGTTACCGTCCAGTAGAATGGCCACGTTGAGTGGCATATTATGTATAATAGTATGTTTGTTTTCTTCCGGCTGGTGAGGAGTAGACATTGGAAAATGTGTCATGTGTATACAATACTTAGAGAGAACTTTTACTGTACCTGGTAAGTAGAGATAAATTTATGCTTTTTATTACCAAAATAATTATTATAAACATTTTTTTAAATTTTCCAAAAAAAAAAAAAAAAAAAAACCTTATCTAGACAATATAGGCATTATGATGAATATAAAATAAATTACTTTGCAGTATATTAACTTAGTATTTCAGAAATTAATATACTTTTTTATACAAAATTATTATTTATACCCATACTTTTTCCCTTTTTAAAGTTTCTAATGCCACGTCTACGTATTTGCATAAATGACTAACAAAATATAATAGCAGTTGATATTTTTTTTGAACTTTTGTTGAATGTCGTCTTTGTTGTCTCATAATTGTTTATTCAAAACTTTCATTAATATTATCTTCACTTTTGAATTTAGCTATTTATGATGGCTAATTAGTCTCTATGTTCCTATGGACATAATAATTATTCATAAAGACACCTATTTATTAGACATGAACATCTAACCTATCAATTTCCAACTCCGCTAAAAGAAACTCGATCACTTTTCATGTTTCCTCTATATTCAACGGAAATCTATATAGTCTCTATATTGCGGAAATAATCTCTATATTCAACGGAAATCTATATAGTCTCTATATTGCGGAAATAATCTCTATATTCAACGGAAATCTATATAGTCTCTATATTGCGGAAATAATCTCTATATTCAACGGAAATCTATATAGTCTCTATATTGCGGAAATAATCTCTATATTCAACGGAAATCTATATAGAGTCTATATTGCGGAAATAGTCTATATATTCAACGGAAATCTATATAGTCTCTATATTGCGGAAATAATCTCTATATTCAACGGAAATCTATATAGTCTCTATATTGCGGAAATAATCTCTATATTCAACGGAAATCTCTATAGTCTCAATATTGCGGAAATAATCTCTATAATCAACGGAAAATTAATATTTTTCTTATATGTCTTTGTGGCACTATATCGATTTTTTAAAATATTGTTTACGACATAAACATTTGCGGCATAATATTTTCCTATATAAAACTTTCGCGGTAGGAAAATCTAGCCTGAAAATGTCCTACCTCGCTAAAAAAAACAAACAAAAAAAACTCAAAACCTCCTACGCCGTTAACAAAACTTGATAAGTTATCACATTTGCCTTACATATACTATATAATTACCTCTGATCATATCTCATATGTTCTCGCATCATCGTCATCATCATCATCATCATCTTTCAGATCCGTCTCCACATCGAAGGTTAGCTACCATGCAGCACCATTCCTCTCTGTCTTTTGCTTTGGTAGTGCAGGTTGTTTGTTATAGGCTCACTTGTCCATCTTTTCATGTTACTCGTCCAGTTAGTCTTGGTCTGCCTCTGCCACGTCTACTTTGTACTTCCCCTTCGAAGATTACATTTAGTAGGCTGCTGTGTCTTTTAACATGGCCCAAAAATCTCATTCTGTCTTGTTTGAATTGTCTTTAGCAGTTCTCTTTTCATTTTTAGTTGTTTTAAAACTTCATCGTTTGTTTTCTTTTCTTTCCATCCAATTCTTCCTATTCTTCCTATTCTTCTATAAATCTACATTTAAAGGCTACAATTTTGAACAAGCTTGGTGATAGAATGCATCATTGTTGCACTCCTCTATTTATATCAATAGGTGTAGAGTTCTCTTTGTTATATTTTATTATTTCTTTTTGCTCCCAGTATAAATTATATATTAGTCGTATGTCCGTGTCATTTAGATGTATATCTTTTAGGCAGTCTATAAGTTGTTTATGGCGTATTCTATCAAAAGCTTTGGAATGGTCTATGAAGCAGGCATATATTGGTTTGTTTACTTCTGTTTACTTCTAGATTAATGTCCTCATGCAGAAGATGGCTTCTTTTGTCCCACTATTTTTCCTAAGTCCAAATTTTTTATCGTCTAATTTAATTTTATTCCGAATCCTTCCTAGTTTAAAATTTAGCAAGATTTTTGTTAGATAGTTCATTAGGCTTATTGTGCTAAAATCACTGCAGTCAAATGCACCATTATTTTTAGGTTATGCAATGGAGGTTGATGTTTTTAGTTCATTTGGTATGTATTCTGTTTGGCTCGGCTACCGAGGCCCCCTCATTAATGGTTATATCAAAGAAACAATCATCATCATCATGCAGCATAAAAAAAACGAGACAAATCTGAAACAAGTGCAACGTTTCAAATACTTGGGCACAATAATAACATCAGATGGGAGATGCACCACAGAAATAGAAAGCAGAATAGCTGAGGCCAAAATAGCATTTCAGAAAATGAAAAATATCTTATACATCAAATTTATGTCGATAGAAGTGAGAAAGAGTTCATCGGTGCTATATAGAACCAATTCTGACCTATGGAAGCGAACAATGGACCGTAGACAAACAAATGAAAAGACGATTAGAGGCCGCAGAGATGGGATTTCTCAGAAGAATGTTGAAAGTTCCATGGACAGCTAAAATGACCAATGAGGAAGTTCTCAAAGAGGCCAACACAAAAAGGGAGCTCTTAAAAAACATCAGAAAGAACCAATCAACATTTTTCGGGCACATCATGAGAAGAGGAAAGTTAGGATACTTGGTTTTAACTGGCAAAATAAAAGGAAAGAGATGTCGCGGACGACAAAGAGAGAAAATACTGGATAGCTTGGTTTCATAGCATGGAAAACAGTCAACAACAGAACTGATACGATGCACTATGGATAGAAGATAGTGGAGGGACATGATCGCCTACGACAACCGGTATGGCACATGATGATGAATATATCTATATATCTATATCTATATCTATATCTATATATATAGCCGCTATCGTAAAAACGATGTTGTTAATGAAACGTAGACCTGATACAGAATGTGTAAATTAGCAGTAGATAGTAGTGATAGTTTTTTCGGCCCCAAAACAACAACAAAAATAGGATTCTGGAATGTGCGAACAATGGCCGCTCCGACGAAACATGCACAGGTCGCGAGCGAGATGGACAGATACGATCTAGATATTTTAGGATTAAGCGAAATGCGCTGGCTTGGAACAGGTAGGAGATCTATTGATAATAAAATAGTAGTTTTTTTCTGGAAGGGAAGATGGAAAACACTGTGAAGGAGTAGGCATAATGATGACAGACATAGCTGCAAGAAGTTTATTAGAATGGGAACCGGTAAACAGCCGTCTGATACGAACACGTTACAAAACAAAACATGGAAGACTTTCAATTGTTCAATGTTATGCGCCTACTAACGAAGCTGATGATGAAGTTAAGGACGATTTTTATAACCAACTGCAACAACTTATAAACAAAATACCAAAACACGATCTTTTAATTGTAATGGGAGACTTCAACGCCAAAGTAGGACAAGATAACGCAGGAGTGGAACATGTGATGGGGAGAGAAGGCTGTAATACAACAAGTCAGAATGGAGAAAGATTAATAGAATTTTGTTTAATAGAAAATTTAGTTATAGGTGGGACATTATTTCCACACAAAAATATTCACAAAACAACATGGGTATCTCCTGATGATAGAACCTCAAATCAAATTGACCACCTATGTATTAAACAACAATTCAGATCATCATTAATAGATGTAAGAGCTTACAGAGGTGCTGATGTTAATAGTGACCACAACTTGTGCATTGGGAAAATAAGATTAAAATTTAGAAACCAACAGAAGAGGTCAATTACACATAAAATTGATAGTCATAAACTGAAAGATGAAGCCATAAAGGAAAAGTTTAACATAGAGCTAAGTAATTGTTATTCAGCACTCGGTGAAATAGACTTAGATATCAATGAAATGTGGGACTCACAGAGCAAAATACTAATGACAGCAGCAGAAGCAAGTGCCGGACTGAAGAAAATGGAAAAACGAGCTTGGATCTCAGACACCACATGGAAATACATCAAAGAAAGAAGAGAAGCAAAGAGAGCCGTGACTAATGTAAAGACAGATCTTGGAAAGGTTCTGGCAAAAGCAACATACAAAGAATTAGACAACAAAGTGAAAAGTTCGGCAAGAAGAGATACAAAAGCTTATATAGACAACTTGGCAGAGAAAGCAGAGACAGCTGCAATTACAGGAGACAGCAGAACTCTCTATACTGTACAAAAGATGCTGACAAACACCTATACATCCAGTGGAACACCAATTCTAGACAAATCTGGATTAATGCTAACAACAAGCGCAGACATAAAAGCCCGTTGGGCGGAACACTTCAAAGAAATTCTTAACCGTCCACTACCTCACAGTTTAATAGATTTTGAAGCTGAAACACCAGCAGCAGAATTAGATGTAAATTTAGATGACTTCACCTTGAGTGAAATAGAAACCACCTTAAAGCTAATGACCAATAACAAGGCTGCTGGAGAGGATAAGTTAACAGCTGAGATCCTCAAGGCAATTGATAGCCATAATTTAATACATCTCCAAAAAATGTTCAACATCATTTGGAAAACAGAGAAGACGCCTCATAAATGGAAAAAAGGAATCATTGTTAAGATCCCAAAAAAGGGCAATCTTAGAGATTGTAACAACTGGAGAGGCGTGACACTTTTGTCAGTTGCCTCAAAGTTATTCTGTAAAATCATCCTAAATAGAATAAAGGATTCAATAGATACAGTAATGCGTGAAGAACAGGCTGGGTTTAGAAAAGGGAGAAGCTGTCTTGACCACATTTTCACTCTACGACTTATATTGGAGGAACACATTGAAAAGCAAAAACCTTTTGTACTTAACTTTATCGACTTCAAAAAAGCATTTGATAGTATTCATAGAGATTCTTTGTGGAAAATTCTGAAGCAATATGGTTTACCATCAAAAATCATAAATATTATCAAAGACATGTATGATGGTTACACATGTGCAGTTCGAACAGAGGAAGGACTGAGCGAATGTTTCCCAATAGAAACTGGGGTTAAACAAGGATGTATTTTATCGCCCTTGTTATTTGGAATTGTTATGGACTTCATAATGAAGAAATGCTGCACTGGTAATAAAGGCATCGAATGGATACAAGGAGACCATTTGGAGGACCTCGACTTTGCTAATGACATAGTTCTCATCAGCAGTCAGATAAAAACGATGCAGGAAAACACAAATGAACAATCATCAATAGCCAGCAAAATTGGGCTTCAGATCAATCATGAAAAGACTAAAGTCATGAAAAGTTTAATTCCAACAGATGACAAAATATACATGGAAAACAAACCAGTAGAAGAGATAGATCACTTTATCTATCTTGGATCACATTGATCGAGAAGGGGATACGAGCAAAGAAATTAGAATCAGACTGGCTAAAGCAGCAATGTCTTTCAGAAGCCTTGAAAAGTTGTGGAAATCAAAACTCATTAGCACAAACACAAAACTTAGGCTATTCAAATCAAATGTACTATCAACCCTTACGTATGCGTGTGAAAGCTGGAAAACAACAAGAGATATAGAAACAAAGTTGAACGCATTCGAAAATAAATGTCTAAGGAAAATACTTGGTATAGAATGGAACGAATTCAAAACAAACGAGGAAATTAGAGAAATCGCCAATCAACCACTAATATCTTCAGTAATAAAGAAAAGACGATGGTCATACGTTGGACATGTGATGAGAAGAGATAATAATCGAATAGCAAAGCAAGCCCTCATATGGGAAACAACAGGTAAAAGAAAAAGAGGAAGACCCAGGGAGACACTGAGAAGAACATTGATGAGAGAGGCAAGAGCAGCAGGAATCGGCTCCCTCAATGAGATAGAACTGCTTGCACAGAACAGAGACAGATGGCGAGATTTGATAAAATATCTTTAAAAGAAAACTGCTAGAACAAAAATTCATATAGGAGAAGGTGTATCTTGGTCTACGCCCTATGGGCCGGTTACGGCTCGAAAGGTCAATAGATAGATAGATAGATATCTATATATAAATATATATATATATGTATATATATATATATATATATTTTATACATATCTATATATATATCTAACTCTATATCTCTCTAATCTCTATATCTCTCTGTCTCTCTCTCTGTCTCTCTCTGTCTCTGTCTGTCTGTCTCTCTGCCTGTCTCTCTGTATGTCTCTCTCTCTCTGTCTGTCTCTCTATGTCTGTCTCTCTCTCTCTCTGTCTGTCTCTTTCTCATTCTCTCTCTGTCTCTTTCTCTCTCTGTCTCTCTCACTGTCTCTCTGTCTCTTTCTCTCTCTGTCTCATTCTCTCTGTGTCTCTCACTCTCTGTCTTTCACTCTCTGTCTTTCTAACTGTCTCTCTCTGTCTCTCTCTCTGTCTATCTCTCTCTCTGTCTGTCTGTCTGTCCCTCTCTGTCTGTCTCTGTCTCTCTGTCTCTCTCTGTCTCTCTGCCTTTCTCTGTCTCTCTGTCTGTCTCTCTCTGTCTGTCTCTCTCTGTCTCTCTCTATTTATCTCTATCTGGCTCTCTCTCTGTCACTCTCCCTCTGTCTCACTCTCTGTCTCTCACTCTCTGTCTTTCACTCTCTGTCTTTCTCTCTCTGTCTTTCTTTCTGTTTCTCTCTGTCTCTCCCTGTTTCTCTTTCTCTGTCTCTCTGTGTCTCTCTGTGTATCTCTGTCTCTCTGTGTCTCTCTGTCTCTATGTCTGCCTCTGTCTCTCTCTGTCTATATCAGTCTCTCTGTCTGTCTCTCTGTCTGTCTCTTTGTCTGTCTCTCTGTCTGTCTCTCTCTGTGTCTCTCTGTCTGTCTCTCTCTGTCTCTCTATCTCTCTCTCTCTATTTCTCTGTCTCTTTCTGTCTCTGTCTCTATGTCTATCTGTCTGTCTACCTGCCTGCATGCCTGTCTATCCGTGGACCTTTCGAGCCGTAGCCAGCCCCAAGGGCATAGACCTATATACTGTGAAAGCAACGCTATCTCACTTAGGGAGCCGATTCCTGCTGCTCTTACCTGTCTTATCAATGTTCTTCTCAGTGTCTCTCTTTCTCTCTCTCTCTGGGTCGGCCTCTTTTTCTCTTACTTGTTTTTTCCCACTTGAAGGCTTTCTTTGTTATTCGTTTATTATCTCTCCTCATCACATGTATTTCATTAACTGCTGTTTTATAATTAATAGTTTGAACACGATTCTCACTGCTGTCGTCTGATTAAAGTCCATATTTTAACACGACTATAAACTATTTTTAGTACTTACGTGTTATGTAGAGCCAGTCTTAACATATGGATGTGAATCATGGACAATAGAAAAACAGACAAGAAAATCACTGGAGTCTATAGAAATGTGGTTTTACAGAAGAATGTTGAGAATACCATGGACAGCTAAGAAGAGTAATGAAAATGTTCTGAAAGAGGTCAAAGCAAAAAGGAGAGCTAATTTCCAATATTAGGAAGAAACAAACATCATTTTTTGGCCATGTAATGAGAAGAGAACAGCTGGAATATATTGTAACAACTGGGAAAATTAAGAGACGAAGAGATAGAGGGAAGCAAAGAGAAAAAATACCAGACAGCTTAAGAGAATGGCTTGGCAGAAGGTCAACAACAGAAATGATAAATAACTGTCGAGATCGAAAGTTGTGGAGAGACATGATCACCTAAGCCAGCATGCCCGGTACTTGATGATGATGATGATAAACTATTTCTTGAATCCATTGTTAAATTGGGTTTAAGACATTTCGTCTAATACTAGTTCTAAGTATAAATATATTATTAAGCTTATCTAAGTATAGAGAGCCGCGATAGCTCAGTGGTTATTGAACTGGACTATAACGGACAAGGGGTAGGGTTCGATCCCAACCGACGGCTTCCGGGTTCACCCAGCCTTAAAAAAGTACCGGATTTTTTCTGGGAAAGTAAAGCAGCACGGGCGTAATACCGACCACATTACCCCAAAAATCATGTGCTGAAGGTCTGAAAAATTTATGGCCACTAACACCATATTTCCCTATACGCCACTTGGCGTGACGGGGGTACTTTACTTTTTCTACTTATCTAAGTATAAATATATTATTAAGCTTGAAAAAGTATATTATTAAGCTTATATAAGTATATTATTAAGCTTATATAAGTATATTATTAAGCTTATATAAGTATATTATTAAGCTTATATAAGTATATTATTAGGCTTATATAAGTATATTATTAGGCTTATATAAGTATATTATTAAACTTATATAAGTATATTATTAAGTTTATATAAGTATATTATTAAGCCTATATAAGTATATTATTCAGCTTATATAAGTATATTATTAAGCCTATATAAGTATATTATTCAGCCTATATAAGTATATTATTAAGCCTATATAAGTATATTATTCAGCCTATATAAGTATATTATTCAGCCTATATAAGTATATTATTCAGCCTATATAAGTATATTATTCAGCCTATATAAGTATATTATTAAGTTTATATAAGTATATTATTAAGTTTATATAAGTATATTATTCAGCTTATATAAGTATATTATTAAGCTTATATAAGTATATTATTAAGCCTATATAAGTATATTATTAAGCCTATATAAGTATATTATTCAGCCTATATAAGTATATTATTAAGTTTATATAAGTATGTTATTAAGCTTATACAAGTATTTTATTAAGCTTATATAAGTATACATACGTTCTAGCACACAACTGCTTGTCTGCAAATTCCTCCACTGGATAGTAACTTCGTGGCCTGCAGGAAAACATCCTCACAATACTCTCCCACTACTGTTGCCCTCTAAAGATCTCTTCTTGACAGCTCCTGTCGCTTGTAAGGACAGCTGTCAAATACCCCAAAACTACTCGTCTTTGTCATAGTAAGAAGCCCCGTCGACACTCGAAATGCGCGCTTTACGCATTACCTTTTTGAGTACATGCTCTCTAAATTTATTTGTCTTTCTCAAGAAAGATAACTCCAAAATACTATTATCTTACTTTCTTTTCATGTAAGGTAATTCTCTTAATTGTCATCTCCCTTACCTCCCACGTGAGATAACGCTTCTATTTCCTTACTCGCTAACATAAGGACATTAACAAAACGTTCAGACTACATTTATCAACTCAAAACGAGTTCAAACTACATTTATATGCTCCTTAGTACTGTCAAATTGTATCCATACACATCGTTAAACTTACTGTATTTATTATTTCAGTGAATCAAGCTTGTGGGTGCTTCCTTTATTGACATACTCTGTGCGTACTACTTCACAGCGAAATGTTGCCTAGCGATGGACAGAATTGCTATAAGTTAGTGAGAGCAAAATGAAGATTCAATCATGTTCGTGATTAATCCTTGATGAGACTGCAGGATCTACGAGTAAAGAAGCATGTCTAAATACAAGAGAGCTACAGCTGGAACGGGGGAGGACTTGCATTTCTCAGTCGTTTAACTCCTGCAGAAATAGCTGAGGAGGTAATCTGAACACTTATGGACTTGTTGTTCGATGTGCGATGAATATAATTTGTCGACTAAACTAAAATCAAACTTTATTTACTTTCCACCATGTTAGCTTTTACTGAATATTCTCGTGTTATCTTTATGAGATCACAAAAATATAATCGGCTTATATTAATCATTATGTCAATATCTCTCTCTCTCTCTCTCTCTCTCTCTCTCTCTCTCTCTCTCTGCGATCAGCACTCAATCAGAGTAGGATTCCAGACTTTCACATGAAGTCAGCTGTCAGGTTAAGTGTGTTGACCGCCCCCACAGACAGAACATCACAATTAGAGTCTGCCAGATCCACTCTGATTGAACACCCGTTAAAACGTTGCACTGTGTTCTGCGCCAGTGGCCCAGTGCATCCGATTTCAGCCAGCATTTTATTCAGGTTTGCTTTCCTTAGCTTTTGATTTTTCCCCAATCTTCCTGCAAGGCAGCAGATTGTCTTTTCTGTAGGGGGATTCTGCCCTTAGATGGTCGGCCCTCCCAGGTTTACGAGCACCATCTGCCCGAGTCACTAGAGGTGGCTAACACAGACGTACACACACAAAGATATGAGATGTGACTAACACAGACATGCACACAGCGATACGAAGCATGACTAACACTGACACACATCAAGATATGAGAAACGACTAACACAGACATGCACACAGCGATAAGAGGCATGACTAACACTGACACACAACAAGATATGAGAAATGACTAAAACAGACATACACGCAAAGATATGATACATGACTAACATAGACATGCACACAAAGATATGAGATATCACTAACATAGATATTCACACACAAAGATATGACACATGACTAACATAGACATGCACACACAAAGATATGAGATGTGAATAACATAGCCATGCACACACAAGGATATGAGATGTGACAAACACAGACATGCACACACAAAGTTATGAGATATGACTAACATAAACATGCACACAAAGATGTGAGATATCACTAACCCAGACATGTATACACAAAGATATGACACATGACTAACACAGATACACACTAAGATATTATATATGACTAAACACAGACACACATAAAGATATGAGACATGATTAACACGGACACACCAAGATATTAGATATGACTAACATGACACACACCAAGATATGAGCCATGGCTAGCACACACACAAGCTAAGATATGAGCCATGGCCAGCTTAGAAACACATTAAAATATGAGCCATGGCTTCACGGAAACACACCAAGATATGAACCATGTCTAGAACAGAAACACATTAAGATATGAGCCATGGCTAGAACGGAAATACACTAAGATATGAGCTACGACTAGCACGGATATACACTACGAATTGAGCCATGGCTCAATTCAAGAGAAGCAGAGGAGGAGGTAGAAGAGCAGCGACCGCGAAAGGTATCCATATGTTTGGGTTTGTTGTAGTCGGCAGACTCTTTTTAACGTGGGAATCATCGACATACGAGACGCAGGCCCCGGTTGACTGTTCACAGGTGTCGTTTAAACAGTTGTCTGGACATTTCAGAGTGCAGTCTGACCCGTAGTACGTTTCCTTGCACGTACAGTCTGCACTTTCCGAGTCACATATGATGTCACAGCCATCAGAACACGTCTGTTCGCACTGTAGCCCAAAATTACCACCGGACAAGTGTCATTACAGGTATAGCCTTGATGTTTACATTGTAGGCATTTTCCAGATTTTTTTCTCACAGAAAGGACAGACACTGAGACAAGACCTGGAGCAGTCGTGTCCAGAGTTCCCATGTGAACAGTTGCCGTGACACGTACCGATGATGACTTTGCAGCCTTTGCTACACCCACTACATACTTCACAAAACGACCAAGAATGTCCATCCAGACAATAGGTGTCTGTAAATGTTTGCACCTCACTCACCGTCAGTGCACTGTCGGCCTGCGAAATGGTCGGTGAGAACTCAATCTTAATGTGTGCCGTTGGCGTTTGTGTGGTGACTACAATAGTGTTCACAGAAACATTAGGGTATGATATATCATTATACTGGAACAGTACGCCGCCACTGTCAGAGAAAGCCATTAGAGTGGCATTCTTTACCCGAATCATAGTGCTAGCTCGATAATAGATTCGAATGGTGTGAATCTTCTGGTGCGTGGCAAAGTTCAGATACCAGTAAACATTGGATTGGTTCCACTTCTCAATTTAGTGTGTGTGTAGTCATTGTCATAGAGATTGGTCTTTGTTTTGCCATTAACTGCGGCCTCTGGTCCACATCCGTCTCCTGTATAACAAGCCTTAAATGTGTCGGTCTGGTTTGTGTTTTGTTTGAGAGCCACATTCCGACCCCCGCGAATGTAGATGGAGCAGATATTTGCAACTATCGCCCCTTCAATCCGTAAATTGTTGATCAGACCAGTCCCAGAGCAAAAGACATCAATCTCATGCTGACTAACTACAAACCTTGATTCATTGTTACATGAAGCAGAACCAATTAGTTTTACCGTGAAACTGTCCAGATATGTTAAGTTTCACATAACTCCTAAACCAGGAGAACGGCAAAGATTGATTAAGAGTTGCCTCAACTGATGTAGAGTTTGTGTCCGGATTACATGTGGTGTCGAAAAGGAAAGTAGGTTCAGATTTTTGGGCGTATTTGTACACGGGATCCAAGTACTGGCACTGGGATCCGAAGTATTCGTGCTGACAACTGTCATTGTTTGGGCATGTCCCTGTAGTTTTTTCACAAACTGAGTCATTATAGCAGTGACTTTGTAACGTACAATTTGCCCCAAAAAAACCGTCTGCACAAGTTAGGTTATTAGCTTCCAAGGCCGCGAACGAAGCCAGCAGAATAAAGACTTAATCTACAGCGATGGTTAACGAACTGTGCACAAACAATTATTATCAAACCCGTGATTACATTTCTAAAAATCCGCCAACTCGCTGTGATAACAGATAGCGTGATGTTCTCTAATAGATTGAGACAAGTCGTTGGAGACAAGCAAAGTCAACATTGTTTACATTATGGCTCGAACGCAAACAAGCGTTCATCTTGGTGCGTCCCATGACTTCTCATTTCCGACTTTTCATATTATGTTAATATAGATAACAACATTATCCAATGTAGTATATACCAGTGGCGTATACTGTTTTCGGGATCTGGGCTTCCGCTGACATAATAAATAAAGACATACATTATATTCAGTAGACTAACATAAAGTAATATTTGCTATTGACATCACTACATTTTAAATTATTTACTTATTTTTATGTAAACTATATCCGTCTTGTTTGGGACGAAAATGTCACCATGACTTTTTTCATTGAAAGTACTGATGGATTGGTTTCTAAGTTTCTGAAGGAATGATTTCGCAATGGACATTATTGCCAAACCAGATAAGCGTTCTTGTATCTGATTTGAGGGACAATAAGCTTTGATTCTCTTGAGAGCAGAAAAAGTTATTTCTACAGATGCTGATGCGCATAACCTAGTTATAAATAGCTAAGGAATTTCCGGTAATCAGACATAGTTTCACTTTCACTTTGTGACGATTCTGATTGGCTAGAGCTAAAAATAACCCATGAAACCGCATTAGTATAGAGGTAGATCTCGTCCGTATAATTTTGACAGGAATTTTTGAATATCAATGTCATTAATTCTAAGTCGGAGAGAAGAGAAATGTTCCGCTGCTGATTAACGGTTTCTTGTACTATTTTTTATAGTAGTTTTGGATTCATTCACAAACGTTATATTGTCCACAGGAAAACCTTGCTTTAATAAATGCAAATTAAAGCAAATAAATCATATTGGCCTACAAAATGTGTAATAGAATTTTCGAAAATTTGTAATATAATTTTTAAAAATATAATAAATTATCATTTCCTTTTTTATTTCTGTAGCCAGTTTCTATTTCGTTTCGTTGTTCTCGCTGCTGTGTCGTTCTTAAAAGAATGACTGACTGACTGATTGACTTAACGATCAATGAATGAATTGACTGACCGTCTAGCTTGATTCTGTAACCACGGCGGCCTGGATTACTGGGTCAATCTTCCCAGCCCACTAGCTCCATTTCCCCCGCGGCTACAGGTCTGTTGTGATTGACAGGCCGACCCGCCCATGATCAGCCACCATGACCATACCACAGATAGCCTCGCTGTCTGCCTTCTGTCATAATCGTACTTCGTGCTGTGAGTTACGTCTATAACCCTGTGCTCGTTCGTCGCAAACTCAGTAGCAATTACCTCGTTGTCAACACATAACAAGATCAATACTGAGTAAAATAGTGTGAACTTTATTGATGCACATTCCCTCAAATCGATCACTCACTGGATCCAGAACAAATTGTCTCACCTCGACAAAATCATACAATGTTCAATTATACTTATATCATGAATAAAACTGTACATCACAAAGCTACACCTTTTCCAAGCCAGCAGCTGTTGTCTGCGTGCGCATCAATGACTTCATCTCTCCTTTCCCAGTTTCAAGCATGGAAGAATTTAACACATGAACACACACTTCCTCACTCATTGGAAGCTCTGTGTCTGCCAACTTGTAACTGTTATTATATTCTCTTTCGCGCTCCACACTTGCAAAAACTGGATCAGTGCCCACAAAAATTGCTACGTGTCAGCAGCTCTGTGTCTGCCAACTTGTAACTGTTATTATATTCTTTCGCGCTCCACACTTGCAAAAACTGGATCAGTGTACACAAAAATTGCTACGTGTCAGCAGCTCTGTGTCTGCCAACTTATTAATGACATTATATATTCTATCACCCTCCATACTTGAAAACTCGGTCAGTGCACACAAAAATTGTTATGTGTCAGCAGCTCTGTGTCCGCCAACTTATTAATGACATGTTCTCTATCACTCTCCATACTTGAAAACTTGATCAGTGCACACAAAAATTAGAACTGCTGTAAGTTAGTGAGCCTCTCACCATTTCATGAATCGATGTCTCCTCTCTGCCTTGTTCCCAGCCGAATCAAACGGCGATACTAAAACATTGGTGATTATTCACAATAACTGAAAACCCAGTGACTTCACTAACAACTGTCACTGATAGCTTAGTGGGCAACTTCTCCGGCCCATGGATACTTAACGCTCACCTAACAACTGGATACCCTAATAAACATTGGCATCCCGACTGAAAACTGGACAACCTTGTCGTACAAAGACTGGCAACCAACTGGCCCGCCTAACTACAAAACAACTATTTACAATACACTTATAAAGGTTGTTAGCCATGGAGGCTAACGCGATTCGGCAGGACCTCTACGCCAGTCCACCGCTAGCTCAATACTGATTATCTTTTAAACTCTAACTTTCCTTCTGCCTCTCATTACACGTGACCCTCTCGCAACTCTCGAGCTTCACTCAGTCCCCTGAGCTGATTTCACGTTCCCATCACGATCCATCTTCGCTCTGTCTAACTGATTTGTTACTTACCCTTCTTCCCCTATATCTACAATCCTTCCCTTCATTCCCTTTTTCTTTCATTCTCTCTCCTCCTTTATCTTCTTTCTTTCTTTCTCTCTCTCTCTCCCTATTACATTTCGTTAATATGTAATAATATGCGGTAGCATAGAGAATACGCCACTGGTGTATACAACGAATATGTCAAGTAATTTCTATCTATCTATCTATCTATTGACCTTTCGAGCCGTAACCGGCCCATAGGGCGTAGACCAAGATACACCTTCTCCTATATGAATTTTTGTTCTAGCAGTTTTCTTTTAAAGATATTTTATTAAATCTCGCCATCTGTCTCTGTTCTGTGCAAGCAGTTCTATCTCATTGAGGGAGCCGATTCCTGCTGCTCTTGCCTCTCTCATCAATGTTCTTCTCAGTGTCTCCCTGGGTCTTCCTCTTTTTCTTTTACCTGTTGTTTCCCATATGAGGGCTTGCTTTGCTATTCGATTATTATCTCTTCTCATCACATGTCCAACGTATGACCATCGTCTTTTCTTTATTACTGAAGATATTAGTGGTTGATTGGCGATTTCTCTAATTTCCTCGTTTGTTTTGAATTCGTTCCATTCTATACCAAGTATTTTCCTTAGACATTTATTTTCGAATGCGTTCAACTTTGTTTCTATATCTCTTGTTGTTTTCCAGCTTTCACACGCATACGTAAGGGTTGATAGTACATTTGATTTGAATAGCCTAAGTTTTGTGTTTGTGCTAATGAGTTTTGATTTCCACAACTTTTCAAGGCTTCTGAAAGACATTGCTGCTTTAGCCAGTCTGATTCTAATTTCTTTGCTCGTATCCCCTTCTCGATCAATGTGACTTCCAAGATAGATAAAGTGATCGATCTCTTCTACTGGTTTGTTTTCCATGTATATTTTGTCACTTGTTGGAATTAAACTTTTCATGACTTTAGTCTTTTCATGATTGACCTCAAGCCCAATTTTGCTGGCTATTGATGATAGTTCATTTGTGTTCAAGTAATTTACTAAAATATATATGTCTTTAATCTGCAATTATAGATCAAACTGCGTATTAAACAACTTGTTACAAAAACGAAAAATCAAGATTATGAGTGTGCCGTTGATTTCACATCGTCGATACTTTGACAGATCTTCGCACTTAGCATATGGACTTCTCGTGGAGACACTGTGTGCCAGGGAATTCCGAGCTAACAATAGATATCATGAGAGAGGAGGTGTTGCAAACGTAGCCTTGCAACCAGTTCGTTTGACTTGTGTGTGTGTGTGTGTGTGTGTGTGTGTGTGTGTGCGTGTGCGTGTGCGTGTGCGTGTGCGTGCGCGCGCGTGTGTGTGTGTGTGTGATATCCGGGAAATAGGAAAACTGACACTAAATGCATTGACTGTGGCGGTAGCGAAAATGTTCTTCAACTTGCCTTCCTCATCTGCCTTTCAGCGTTGAGGAAAGATATAATTTGCGGTCTTTTGCTATTCTGTTGACCTCTCCTATTTTCCAAGTGTTTCTAATATTCAAACAATCCATCAATCTTTTTATTGGTCGGCCTTGGTGTTCTCGTGAATGTGAAGGAGAGTAGGGGATGGTTGAGGTGTGTGAGTGAATATAGCACGAGGAGAAGTCACGGGAAATGTGAATAGAATAATGTTCAGGCAGGATAGCGGAAATCTCGTGACTTATTGAGGGTGTGAACTTGGAGGAGAGGAGATGACGCAGTGTGTTGTGATTGGTTAAGGGACAAAGCATGAGAGGACGTGGAGTATTTTGATTGGTTCAGAGACGAAGTATATAATACCATGTAGGAGGCTGGTATGGAAGGTTTCGCACATGGGGACTGCATGAGAACGGTGTCGCCAGGAGGCGGTAGTCTGTAGTGGCTTACCGACCTCGACAGTTAGTGTTAGGGATTCACATGAGGGCTGTTAAGAACTAGTGATAGACAGGGTGCTGTAGACCCCCAGTAGATAGTCGTAATCCAATGGCTCGGGGAGCCCAAGTCGTAATAGAGAGTTATACTATTTTGAGAAGTAGGTCTCGAATTTATTGACAAGACAAATCTTTGTGTTTGTTCATCATCATCATTGAGTGCCGTCTCCGCAACGAAGGTTGGCTACCATGGAGCGCCATTTTGCTCTATCTCTTGCTTTGATGGTGCAGGTTGTCATCGGTTGATTTGTCCATCTTTTGATGTTACTCGTCCATGTTAATCTTGGTCTGCCTCTGCCTCTTTTACCTTGTATTTTCCCCTCCAGGATCACTTTCAGTAGGCTGTTGTGTCTTTTAACATGGCCTAAGAATCGCATTTGTCTTGTTCTAATTGTGTTCAGAAGTTCTCTTTTCATTTTTAGTTGTTTTAAGACTTTGTCATTTGTTTTCTTTTCCTTCCATCCAATTCTACCTATTCTTCTATATATCCACATTTCAAAGGCTTCAATTCTCTGTTCTGTTTTCTTGTCTAATGTCCATGTTTCAGCACCATATAGGAATATTGAGAAGATGTAACATTTTGCTATTCTTAGTTTTAGCTCTGGTGTTATTTGTTTTGATGTTACTATGTCCTTCATGACATTAAAATTACTTTTTGCCATTCCTATTCTTTTGTTTATTTCAGTTGTACATTTTCCATCACTGGTTATAGTATGTCCAAGGTAGTTATAGTTCTGAACTGTCTCAAGGTCTATTCCTTCAATTTTGATATCCACTTGTGGGTTTTGAGTATTTTCTTTGTTTATGATCAAAGTTTTAGTCTTTTTGATATTCATATCTAGTCCATATTTTTTGCTTGTCGTGTTTATTACATTAAGTAATTGTTGTAGGTCTTTAGGATTTTCTGCTAGTAGTACAGTATCGTCAGCATATCTTAGGTTATTGATTATCTTTCCATTAATTTGTAGGCCTGGCATCTCTATGATGTTTTTAAAGATTTGCTCAGTGTATAGATTGAACAAGCTTGGTGATAGGATGCATCCTTGTCTTACTCCTCTTTTTATATCAATGGGTGTAGAGAACTCTTTGTTATATTTTATTATTGCTGTTTGCTCCCAGTATAGATTGCATATTAGTCGTATATCCATGTCATCTAGATGTATCTCTTTTAGGCATTCTATAAGTTGTTTGTGGTGTACTCTATCAAAAGCTTTGGTGTAGTCTATGAAGCAGGCATATATTGGTTTGTTTACTTCTGTGTATTTTTCGATTAATGTTCTCATGCAGTTAAAGGAGTTTGTTAAATGTGTTTGTTAAAGGAGTAAATATCAGGATCCAGACCAGAGTGATTCAGTGTTGGACGGATTGTGTGTGTGAGACGAACTGTGGCACGACTGCAGTAGAGAGATGTGCATTCAGGACATTAATGTGTGAACAGCCGAGCGAATTGTAAACCGCTGGCTTGTATATAATTTGTTTCATTTGACATGTTACGTGTAAATAAACTTACTGTTACTTCCACGAGAGAATTCTGTGTGTAGTGAATCAACAACTATTCATTTTGTCGTGGTGTGACGCTGTGGTGTGTGTGTGTCGCGGCGAGAGAGAGTCAGTGACTGCAATCCAGAATAATTCAAACATCAACGCGGAGTACGTCAAGTGTACGATGGGTACATGTCGGTAGGAAACTACCATCCAAGATTTCTCACCAGGGTAACGGCAAGATCACGTCTTGACAACGCATCCTCAACCACTGCAGCGGAGCACGCATAAAGAGGGACAAGAAGAGGGCAGAGTCGTTACGGCGTGGAGATTATGGCGATCACGATAAGGGCGTAACATTAGAACGCCCTAAAGTATATTCATGTGAAAGTTACATCTTCGATGTTTACGGGACTTCATATAATGGTATAAGAGAATAATTACGAATGCTACAGTTGTTGTTTGCAGTAGCATGAATTGAAGGCTTGTTGTGTTGTGTTTTTTTTTTTTTTGTAATATTTATGTCTTATCACGAGGACAAACTAAATATATATATATATATATATATATATATATATATATATATATGGGTGTCCGGTTAGCGCAATCGATAGGCGGTTGGCTTACCACGGCAACAGCCGGGGTTCGTAATCCTGGCGAGGACACCTGGGTTTTACTAATTCCCTAAAAATTAGTAGGAGCCGTGATAGCTCAGTGGTTAGTGAACTGGACTACTACGGACAAGGGGTAGGGTTCGATCCCAACCGACGGCTCCGGGTTCACCCAGCCTTAAATGGGTACCGGATTTTTTCTGGGAAAGTAAAAGCAGCACGGGCGTAATACTGACCACATTACCCCAAAAAATCATGTGCTGAAGGTCTGTAAAATATAGGGTCACTAACACCATATTTCCCTATACGCCACTTGGCGTGACGGGGGGTACTTTACTTTACTTTACTTACTATATATATATATATATATATATATATATATACATATATATATATATATATATATATAGAGTCCAGGTTTGACACTGGTAACACAGAGTGGCGAACTATTTTATTTCCTTTGTTTCTTTATGTATTAATGACTGAAATTATTCTTAGCTTTTTTCTTCGTTCTTCATTTCTTATATTATGTATCTAAATTGTATGCATTTATATGCAATTCTTTGCCTTGACCCCTAACACAGCGTTGGAATGAAAATTGTTTTGTGGAGTATCCGTTTTGCTTCTAGTTTTATTTCCTTCTTGGAAAGCAGGGTTGACATCTGCCCGATGAATTTACAAGTTTTGATGCATCTTGAGTCCGAATATGTTGACAAGCTATAAAAGTGTTTTCATTCCTGTTTTTGACAATTTCATATAACAATATGTACACACAAGAAATAGACACAAGATGCAACAAAGCAAACTATCGAACAATTATCACCACTATTCTTCTGTTAAATAAAGAAATACAACTTAAAGTAGCAGCAAAATGAGCACTCTACACTTAGAATTGAATGATGTCTCATGACTGCCTTAAAAGTAAGATCAGAATTAAAGAATTAAGAAAAACAACTACGAAAAATATATCTTGTCTGATACATAAAAAGAGAACAAATAAAATGCTTTGGCCACTAATAAGAAAGAATAAATTTAATATGACACGAGTCATTTTTTTAAAAATGCTACGAGAATAGTAGATCAAAGAGCCTACCATAAAAAAATAAGAATCGATTGAATATCAGACACTAAGAAACAGCATCAGGAGAACACAACCAATAGAAAGACGAATTTTTATTTTCCCAGAAGATAAGATGCATGTTTCGAGTAATCTATTAAAAATTATTCATCATCATCGAGTGCCTTCTCCGCAATGAAGGTTGGCTACCATGGAGCGCCATTCTACTCTGTCTCTTGCTTTGATGGTGCAGGTTGTCATATGATTTGCAATAATTTATATAAGTATTGCTATTAAAAATTAGTACATCAAATTTACATAAAAATTAATCAAGCAATTTGTACATGTAACTGAAGATCAAGAAATTGGTCTATTTACTGCAGATGGCATATTAAATATAGACCAGCTGATACGGTACTGAACTGGCCACCTCAACCTGGAGTTTTTTGTCTATATATCTCTAAAAATAAATATGAGAATATATGATTGTCATGGAATTTGAGGTAAGGAAAAGTTTATGAGAACAGTTCATTCATTCATGGATGCACATCGAAGTTGGCCACCATGGAGCATCATTTTACTCTGTCTCTGGTCTTGATGGTGCACGTTGTCACAAGTTCACCTGTGCATCTTTTGATGTTTTCAGTCAACTTTAGTCTTGGTCTACCTCTGCCTCGTCTACGTGTATTTTCCCGTCCAAGATGACTTTTAGTAGGATGTTGTGTCTCTCAATATGTTCCAAAAATTCATCATCATCATCATTGAGTGCCGTCTCTGCAACGAAGGTTGGCTACCATGGAGCGCCATTCTACTCTGTCTCTTGCTTTGATGGTGCAGATTATCATAGGTTGATATGTCCATCTTTTGATGTTACTCGTCCATGTCAGTCTTGGTCTGTCTCTGCCTCTTTTTCCTTTTATTTTCCCTTCCAATATTACTTTTATTAGGCTGTTGTGTCTTTTAACATGCCCACAAAATTTCATTTATCTTGTTCTAATTGTGTTTAGTAGTTCTGTTTTTATTTTTAGTTGTTTTAAAACTTCTTCCTTTGTTTTCTTTTCTTTCCATCCAATTCTACCTATTCTTCTATAAATCCACATTACAAATGCTTCAATTTTCTGTTCTGTTTTCTTGTCTAATGTCCATGTTTCTGCACCATACATGAATATTGAGAATATGTAACATTTTGCTGTTCTTAGTTTTCCAAAAATAACACTTGTCTTTTTCTAATTGTGTTAAATATTCTTATTTCATTACACCCATTCAGAACTTCCGTGTTTATCTTCTTGTCCTTCCACCCAATTCTCTCCATTCTTCTATAGATCCACATTTCACATCACATAACAGTTATGTAGCGAATATTTTGAATACAGTTCAGCTACAAGCAATTGTGAAGCCTTTGATGTGACGGAGAATGAGAGAGTGTATCACAGGTTGGGAGTTTAAACTTGAGTGGAAGAGAGAGAGTTAAGTTTTACAGTAGGAGCAAAACTTGAGTGGAAGAGAGAGAGTTAAGTTTTACAGTAGGAACAAAACTTGTAGTGGAAGAGAGAGAGTTAAGTTTTACAGTAGTAGCAAAACTTGTAGTGGAAGAGAGAGAGTTAAGTTTTACAGTAGAAACAAAACTTGTAGTGGAAGAGAGAGAGTTAAGTTTTACAGTAGGAACAAAACTTGAGTGGAAGAGAGAGAGTTAAGTTTTACAGTAGGAGCAAAACTTGAGTGGAAGAGAGAGAGTTAAGTTTTACAGTAGTAGCAAAACTTGTAGTGGAAGAGAGAGAGTTAAGTTTTACAGTAGGAACAAAACTTGTAGTGGAAGAGAGAGAGTTAAGTTTTACAGTAGGAGCAAAACTTGAGTGGAAGAGAGAGAGTTAAGTTTTACAGTAGGAACAAAACTTGTAGTGGAAGAGAGAGAGTTAAGTTTTACAGTAGGAACAAAACTTGTAGTGGAAGAGAGAGAGTTAAGTTTTACAGTAGGAACAAAACTTGAGTGGAAGAGAGAGAGTTAAGTTTTACAGTAGGAACAAAACTTGTAGTGGAAGAGAGAGAGTTAAGTTTTACAGTAGGAACAAAACTTGTAGTGGAAACAATTAATATTAGTTAGCTGAAGAAATACTATATGCGGATGACACCGTCTTAGTAGCAAAGACAGAAAATGAACTACAAGAAATGATAAACATAATAGTAAAAGAAAGCAACAATAAAGGTCTCAGTCTGAATAGTAAGAAAACAGAAGTAATGGTCATATCGAAGAAACAATCATCGCCATCATGCAGCATAAAAATAAACAGGACACATCGTAAACCAACTACAAAGCGTCAAATACTTGGGCACAAAAATGACATTAGATGATAGATGCACCACTGAAATAAAAAAAACAACAGAATAGCTCAGGGCAAAATCACATTTCAGAAAACGAAAAACGTCTTATGCAACAAATCTATGTCAATAGAAGTGAGAAAGAGAGTTCATCGGTATTATATGGAGCCAATTCTGACGTATGGAAGTGAATCATGGACAGTAGAATAAACAAATGAAAAGACGATTAGAGGCCTCGGAGGCCAACACAAAAAGGGAGTTCCTCAGAAACATCAGAAATAAACAATCAATGTTTGTCGGGCACATCATGAGAAGAGGAAAGCTGGAATACTTGGTTACAACTAGCAAAATAAATGGAAAGCGAGGTCGGCGGCGACAAGGACAGAAAATACTAGACAGCTTGATGTCAAGGCGTGGAAAACAGTCAACAACAGAATTGATACGATGCACGGTGGACAGAAGATTGTGAAAGGACATAATTGCCTACGCCAATCGATATGGCACATGCTGATGATAATGAAAATATACCAAAGATTCATGAAGAAAGTACACTGTAGTTCTTTATATCCGTGAAACAAGAGATAACTATAAAGGATGGATTTATAAAGTTACCTCGACGCTGGAAGGCAAAGGAGGAAGGAAGTGAAGTAGACGAAGATAAAAATCTAGTGTGTTAAGTAAGAGAACCTGAAGAACTTTGTAAATCAGCCCACTCATGATGTCATACAGTTGAGGTATCACTTCTGTATCGGCATATAATCACATAATCAATACCATACGCCTACCAGAGTGAAATTCAGCGCATTATTGTATATCGGAAACAGATAAGATCGGAAAACAGAACAGAGAATTGAAGCCTTTGAAATGTGAATATATAGAAGAATAGGTAGAATTGGATGGAAGGAAAAGAAAACAAATGACAAAGTCTTAAAACAACTAAAAATGAAAAGAGAACTTCTGAACACAATTAGAACAAGACAAATGCGATTCTTAGGCCATGTTAAAAGACACAACAGCCTACTGAAAGTGATCCTGGAGGGGAAAATACAAGGTAAAAGAGGCAGAGGCAGACCAAGATTAACATGGACGAGTAACATCAAAAGATGGACAAATCAACCGATGACAACCTGCACCATCAAAGCAAGAGATAGAGCAAAATGGCGCTCCATGGTAGCCAACCTTCGTTGCAGAGACGGCACTCAATGATGATGATGATGATTGTATATCGATTCTGTTACGTGATTAACATACATATCAGGAAGTGTGGTACGATTTAATAATTATTTATTAGAGATTGGTCATGTTTATGATGGTGTTGAGGATTCAATCAAGCTGGTGGAGCGTATCTTGTGAAATATTCATGTTCATATTATCAGTTTACACACACACAGTAAAGAATGTACTTACCAGTCCATAAGATCTGTACCGACTCCTCTCCTCGTGGTATATAAAATATTAGATAAAAAATGAAGATGGAGGAGTCAACATAAAAATAGCTTAACTTACTCCTTCAATAGCAGCATTGAGATTTTAACCAGTAGGGTAGATTTTCTGCACAGCTTTCCCAGCTGAAACCTCGTATAAACTGTAAGAAAATTCAGGGTTATCAAATAGTGACCGTGCATGACACGGTTGGCAAACTGCCGGATAGGAGTTGTCAAGGTTGTTGTCTGTCAGTTTGAATATCGACATCATCTTGTTCCCTTGCTCTTAGCCACCGTCTCGGTAGAGAGATCTGGAGTTATGTTGTTGTTTATCCCCAGGGTCTAAGAAAACCAAGCATAGAAGAAATAATGAAAGACATCAAACTATTAAAAATGGTAAAGCCACAGGACAGATGAAATTCCTTCCGAAGCCATCAAAACAAATATTAACACTACTACCAAGATGCTACATAATCTGTTAGATAAAATTTGGGAGAAGGAAGAAATACCTAAAGACTGGAAAGAAGGTTATATGATCAAACTACCAAAGAAAGGAAGTTTACAGGAGTGCACAAATTATAGGGGAATTATCCTACTTTAAGTGCCAGGAAAAATATTAAGCAGAATCATTCTGGAGAGACTAAAAGAGGCCATAGATAAGCATTTGAAAGATGAACAGGCAGGTTTTAGGACGAACAGATCATGTGCTGATCAAATAACTACTCTACGTATAATAGTTGAACAAAGTTTAGAACTAAAATCCCCACTTTATATTGGATTCATAGATTACGAAAAGGCATTTGATAGTTTAGACAGAGGAATGCTTTGGAAGTTGCTGAGTCATTACGGAATCCCCATAAAGTTTATTAACCTGATAAAAACAATGTATGAAGGAACGAAATGTAGTGTGGTGCATGAAGGACAGATTACAGAAGCATTTGAAATAAGAACAGGAGTAAGGCAGGGATGACTTCTGTCTCCATTTCTCTTTCTACTGGCCATAGATTGGATTATGAAAATAACTCAAAACAACAGAAATGGAATCCAGTGGTCACTGACCAAACAACTTGATGATTTAGACTTTGCTAATGACTTAGCTCTCCTATCACACAGCCATCAACAGATGCAGGATAAAATGAGCATACTTGATGAGAGATCACAAGAGCTAGGACTGAAGATTAATAGAGGTAAGACCAACATTATGAGAATTAATACAGTTGGCAATAACCAAATAAAACTAGGAGAATTACCTCTATTAGATGTACAATCTTACATATATCTGGGCAGTAATATAGATAAAGAGGGAGGAACAGAAAATGATACCAAAATAAGGATATCAAAAGCAAGAGGAGCTTTCATTGCACTGGAAAAAATATGGAAATCCCAAAAAATTAGGTTAAATACAAAAATAAAAATTTTCAAATCAAATGTTAAGGCGGTCCTATTATATGGCTGTGAAACATGGAGAACAACAAAATTGACAATCACGAAGATACAGACTTTCATTAATGGATGCTTACGCAGGATAAAAGAATGGAAATGGCAGGACAAAATCACTAACATAGAATTATGGAAATGTACCAGTCAAACACCAGTGGATAAAGAGATACATCGAAGACGATGGCGCTGGATAGGACACACACTACGGAAGCCAACTGAGAGTATTATACAACAGGCCCTTTTTTGGAATCCCCAGGGGAAAAGACAAAGAGGAAGACCAAGGAATTCTTGGAGAAGACAGATAGAAGCAGAGATGAAGATGATGGGGAAGACATGGAATGATCTTAAAAGAATGGAAAGAGACAGAACGACTTGGAAAGTGTTTGTTGAAGACCTATGCTCCACTGGGAGCTAAAAAGGTAGAAGAGATGGAAAAATAAAAGGGAAATAAAAATAAAAAGGCCCCCTGTATACTCTGATGTGGCCAGAAGGAAAAAGAACGTTAGTGCGCACAGGGTAAGTATACGTTCACAAAAGTAAAAATATGCACACGAAGCAAGCAGGAATAGACGTTTGTCGCTGATACTTTGAGTCCAATTTTTTCGGTGTTTTAAACTGATAAGTTTTGAGGACACAGACTCATATGGTGTAGCTATTGACCATGATAAGGGAGACAAATTCAGCATCATTTTGGGGTGACCTCTCCGATGACAACACTCTTTTTCTATATAACTCACCCCGTGACTGAAAGAATAGTTATCTTTCTTAATTACTCGCCCTTTGAAGGACGTCGAGAATGCGTAAATGCGGTGTGTTTACAAAAATACTGAGATATTTTCATCTTTCAGTCCAACAAATCCAGTTTTTTTCCGGTTGTCCAAGATGGCGGTTTGTTTTATTGTGAAGTGTGGATTATGTGATAAAAGTGACCGAAAAAGTGTTTCTAACGGATACATATTTTTTAAAAGTTGTGTAAAGTGTTTTATTTAAGGAGGAGGACAAGATCAGATAAGTGCTTTTTTTTTATGTAACCATCTACAAATGTATAGTTAGACCGTAAAAGATCGCATGTGAGACCTAGCGATCTTGTACGCGAGGAAACACCTCCGGGCTACCCCCAGCGTGTGTTTTTAAGTTAAGTCCTTAACGTACTACATATAGCGGGTCGGTAAGGGATATACGTTTTATGCTCAAAGAAATCACAGAAAAATGAAGGAAGACCACAAATATAATGTAGCAATCATCAATATATTCGGAATAAAAACAACGTCGAACTTATTGAAGCAATAACAAAGAGGAAAACTAAAATACTAGCATTAACGGACACCAGAGTAAAGGGACAACAAATAAAGAAAAAACGCATGAACTACACGATTATATTCTCATGGGTCTACAACACAGAAAGAACAAAACACGAAGTAGGTTTTGACCCATCGACCCAGAACGCTCAAAGAATATTCTAGAAATAAAATACTATACTCAGAAAGAATAATCACAACCAGTCTACTAGAAGACGATCGAAAAACAACTTACATGCCGATTTATGCATCATGTAACAACAATGAAAAATGTAACGAAGAATTCTATGACACACTAAATGAAATTGTCAACAAGACTGATGAAGGCGACGACTTGTTAGAGATGGGATATTTTAATGGGAGACTTGGGAAACGCAACAGTGAGAACAGAGATATCCTGGGGCCCTTTGGCTAAAAGACAGCTGTAATAAACAAAAATGGAAGCAGACTGCTGGAATTATGCAATCATGGACAGATAAGAAGAGTAATGGAAACGTTCTGAAAGTGTCCAAAGCAAAAAGAGAGCTAATTTCCAATATTGAAAGGAAACAATAATCATTTTTTATCGTGTAATGAGAAGGGAGCAACTGGAATATATTGTGACAACTAAGAAAATTGAGGGACGAAGAGATAGAGGTAAGCAAAGAGAAAAGATACCAGACAGGTTAAAGGAAAGACTTGACAGAAGGTCGACAATAGACATGATAATAACTGCCGGATGGAAAGTTTTGGAGAAACATGATCACCTACGTCATCAGGCATGATACTTGAAGATGAGGATGACGATTATATGAGATAACTAAAAGCGTGCTAGTCCGGCGATGAGTTAACAGTATGTCTTATTTTATTCTTTGACTCAATTTGAAAGTTGCATGGCTTTAGTCTGTCAACAAACGCCTATCAAGTACTTAGTTTGAATGCGGTCAGCTACCCACAGTTGACTTTATTCGTCATGATTCGTCAAAACAACGACAATAATGCTAATTAACACTCTGCTCCACCTCCCAGCGGTACTCCTGGAAGCAAATTATTTAGTCTGGTCAGTAAGTATGAATCAAAGAAGAAAGGCAAGCCGGTACTAAAAATGTCGTGCTGAAGTCGGATACATTGGGCTGAAAGACGCAAATATCACAGCCTTCCTGTAAACTACAACACAACGCTTCGTCACCTACTGTAGGGCGGATGACGAAGTGGGCTATTCATTCCTTTAGTACTCGTCTGGTGAAAGCGGGACAGAGATTCTCTCCACAAACGGTGATCAGTGGTCGAAAAGATAAGTTGTTGTGCACCAAATCAGCAGAAATTGGATTGAATCACAGTAGTGTCTAAAAGTTGTTTGTTTCCTTCGGGAGGTGAAACACAACCTATGACCCGAACACATCGTAATGTCTCCACAGAAAATGCGACTTTTATTTTCCTGCCCTTCAGTCCCCTGCCAGACCCCAGAAATGGGACTTATGAACGCAAAGATTGTTATTTTTTATAAACAGCTTGAAGCAGACTATCGTCAATCTTTCCACACTATTTTGCTAGACACTTTTATGGCTGTTTCTGGAAATATTTTCCTTGCAATTTCGGCTGCAGAATGTACAAGGTACAATTATGCTCTAGTCTCATTTCTACTATGACTTATCTTCTAACTTTGTCTTTATTTCATTTATAATTTCTTGACATAAGAGTTAACATTGCAGATGGGAGCCACGATATCTCAGTGGTTAGTGAACTGGACTATAAAAAAACAAGAGGTAGGGTTCGATCCCAATCGACGGCTTCCGGTTCACCCAGCCTTAAATGGGTACCGGATTTTTTTCTGGGAAAGTGAAGCGGAACGGGCGTAATACCGACCATATTACCCCAAAAATCATGTGCTGAAGGTCTGTAAAATTTAGTCACTAACATCATATTTCCTATACGCCATTTGGCTTGACGGGGGCTCTTTACTTTTTACTTTTAACATTGTACATTCTTTTTTAACCTATCACTTTTCTTTGCAGACGCGACTGAGGTACGTAAAACACTGGGAATCCGACGATACTGTTCAGTCAATGATATGTATAAGAGAGCTTCAGAGGCGGTTTTCATCAGTCCTAGAAGAACATACAAACCAGACTAGCTGTTTTGCACCATCCTCGTCAGACCAAATAGAATACTGGAGCTCGCGTTAAAGAGAGGCTGAAAGTGATGAATGTGTGCAGCAGTTTTTAAAGCATGTTGAAAGAAATTCTGTTACACGCAGACCAATACGTGTATGTTTGACAATGACGACACTGAGTGATGTTGCTTTCGACAAGCAGCACAGGCATATCGTATAGGAAAAGGGAATGAGCACATTCACAAAGAAAGTGCAGCAAAAAATAACATGGGATGATATTTGTAGACAACGTTGACAAGGATAGCATATGGTATAGCCCTACCATTGTCTAAGTTATGGAATCAAGTCTAAGTACGATATTTTATAGTCAGACTGTAACATGGGTAAGTAGGAAAGGACAGATGACGTTCGTTGCCCCGTCTGCCACGAAAACCAGACGATTTAGCACGTTCTCTCTCCGTGCAAGACGTTAACTAAACAAAAATGCTATTCATAGCAACGAAACAAAGCACGCCACGAATTAGCTGATAACGTATAAAGGCATATGATGATTTCTGACCAGCTGTAACCAACACTTACCTCTTGAGAACAAGCCAGGCAATACTTACAAAGTAAAACCAATTTGAGCGACCCACAAGTCCTAGACAATGCTAACTACTGGGGGATGTTTGTGGACTTCACAAAGAGAGCGATATTTCCACAGTGAATCAGACGACCTGTAATATGAGTCCAGATGTTGCATTACACGCATCACCGATAACATGGCAACTGTAGTGTCATGTTTTATTGAGAACACGAAGTTGGGATCGTCATCGATGTGAGCTGCATGAGAAATAGTGCATCCAATGTGTTTGTATTATTTTGTTTCTTTTATAAATGAGCTTGGGCATAAAAAGCTGTTTTTGAATAATAACTGAATAATCTCTTTCGACTATGGTTCCCTAGTCCTGATGTCAGCAGTGAGCTAAAGCAATGCAACAGTTTTATTTATTTTCGGAATTAAATTTCCTACATAATTACTATTTGAAGAATAAATAAATAAAAACCATCGAGGACTGTCTGTCAGTCTGGTTTCTTAGTTTGACATTCTTTCGTTGCAATAAAAAAAACATTCTTTTCCTGATAGCAACTGCAGAGTTTACAAACACAACCGACACTTTTCGTTCATTCCGTGCGTCGTGTTCAAAAATTGTTTTACCGACAAAAGCTAATACTGGACAATAAGATGGTAGTCAAGGCTGAGACATCTTCAGTTAGGGTGGTCTCTGTAAGTTATTTTTCAGCAAACTACCAATACTTTTTGATCATAATGAGATTATACAAATATAATATTCAAAATATGAATATTTGCGCATCAATTTTTGCTGAAGTCAGTTAAGCTCTATCACTCCACATTAACTTCCATGTTTTAGTTACCTCCCTATCAGGTCTTGATACCAATCTTGCATCAGTTATTTAAGTCTCTGTGGTTATTCCAAACATGGCCGCCTGCATACTCCCATGGGCTGTTTGTTGTACATCTACCACCTGAGGTTAACATTGTTCCCATATATTTAAATTCATTTACCTGTATCAGTAGTGTTCCACTTGTCTTCATTGTGCATTGCGGTGACGTATTTTTCTTTATTGTTACAATTACTTCTATCATTTTGCTATTTAGGCTGAGCCCTTCATTTTTGTTTTCCTTCACTTTAATGTAGGGAGCCGCGATAGCTCAGTGGTTAGTGAACTGGACCACAAAGGACAAGAGATATGGTTCGATCCCAACCGACGGGTTCCGGGCTCACCCAGCCTTTAATAGGTACCGGATTTTTTTCTGGGATAGTAATGCGGCACGGGCATAATACCGACCACATTACCCCAAAAGTCATGTGCCGAAGGTCTGTAAAATGTATGGTCACTAATACCATATTCCCTATGCGCCACTTAGCGTGACAAGGGCAGTTTACTTTTTTTACTTTCACTATAATGTAACATTTCTTGTAACTCATTTTCACTCTAAGCGATTAAGACTCTATCATATGCATACTTCAGATTATTTATATTATGACCCCCAATTGTTATTCCAGGCATGCCCCTTATGGATATTAAACTAATTTCAGCATTTTAAATAAATGTTGTGACAGCACACAACCTTGTCTAACATCCTGTTTTATTTGTTGAAACATTCTCAATTGATTTCCAGATCATATGGCCGCTGTTTGTTGCCTGTACATGTTCTTTATTATTCTTAGATCTTTGCTGTCAAAGTTTATACCATCTGAAATTTTGATTATTTCTTGGTGCTTTACTTTGTCAAATGCTTTGTTATAGTCTCTTAAACATAGATATATATCTGTTTTCACCTCTATGGCTCTTTCTACTAAAGATCTTATGATGTATATGGCATTGCTCGTTCCTTTAACTCCAACAAAACCACACTGTTCATCGCTAATTTCTGGACTGATTTTGTTTCGCACTCTTCGCATGATGATTCTTAGTAATATCTTAGTCATTTGACTCATAAGGCTTATTGTGCGATGATCATCGCATTCAATCGCACCAGATTTCTTTGGTAGTGATATGAATATATATTTGAGCAGTTCGTCTGGTATATATCATCTGTTGTAGATATCATTCAATATTTTTTTTTATTATTCTACTATTCCTATTATGCTACTATTACAAAAATCACCAACGGCTTCAATCTTTTCTTTAGTTATATTATCTGGCCCAGGAGCTTTTCCTTTCCTGCTTTCATATTCCATAAGACGTCTTTCACTTCTTCTTTGAGTATTTGTGGTCCTTCCCCATTATCCGTAATAATTTCTTCTGTTCGTTCATCATTATAAAGATCTTTAATGTATTATGTCCATCGTTCCCTTATGCTTTCTTGTTCAATCAACTGTTTGATCCTTTGATTTTAAACATCCAGTTTTGATTAACTTTTTCTTCCTGTTGATTCTTCTCTTTGTTTGTATATCGCTTTGGCATCTCTTTTCTGTAGTTGCATCCTAACCTCTTTGCATCTCTACAACTTAAAAACTATTGTAATACAGCTCAAGAAATCCATTTATTAAAAGGGAAATATTACCCATATATATACACTTTATATTATCTAAAGAATAACAGATGCTTGACTTCAGCGGATTTTAAATTTTAGAAATATTTATTACGAATTAGTCACAGAATTTTTTTTTGAAATGGTTAATATCGCTCAGTTTATATATACCTTTACGTCACTATCATTGGGTCCCTTATTATGGCTTAAAAAACTTGACCGCAAACAATAATCGACATAATGTTACTCACTTTATATGTGCCTTACAGACATTTTATATGCTACATATTATCAAACTCTAATTCTGGCATGAGCCAGCTGTGACGTCCACAACCATGACCGATCAGATCTGACACCATTCAACATTATAACTTAATAGATGTTCTACTATAAAATGAGCATTATAAAATGATACATTAAAACTGCTAGAGCACATGTACAAATTTGCTCCTCTGACGTCTCTCCCCCTCAATGGTAGATGAGCTTGTGTGTCTATATCTTCAAAAGATGTTCTAGTGGTAGAATGCCACCAAGGCTTCACTCAAGTCAAGGATCTGAGACCAGGAAAAGCGATACACAAACATGGATATCGGATGCACTGGGCTAGATGCCTAATATAACATTTATACGTACTTCTCACCTTGAAGACGTCACAAACTAGAAGAAAGCAATATGGTGCTCATCTCGTAGAGTTCTGCCAGGTGGCGAGAGTGCCGAGCCCACTACCTCGAAAGATTCCAGCCAATGCTACTGGTCACCTTCCTCTCTATTGTGAATCGAGGCACACAGAAAATGGGCAAGAGCTATTGATCAAACATCAAAACTACATTTAATATAGAGTGACCCACAAACAGTGTTAAACAAGAAAGTGCGCACACAACACTGTCTGTACAAAGAAAACATCCGGTACACAAGAAGCACCAAAATAACAACCATAGATTCACAATTAGAAGAAGCACCAAAATAACAACCATAGATTCACAATTAGAAGAAGCACCAAAATAACAACCATAGATTCACAATTAGAAGAAGCACCAAAATAACAACCATAGATTCACAATTAGAAGAAGCACCAAAATAACAACCATAGATTCACAATTAGAAGAAGCACCAAAATAACAACCATAGATTCACAATTAGAAGAAGCACCAAAATAACAACCATAGATTCACAATTAGAAGAAGCACCAAAATAACAACCATAGATTCACAAACAGATGATACCAGACTGGACGATAGATGCAAATATCTACTTGATAAACAAGCCAGGTGACAAACCGAGCTTCTACACCAGAAGGTGACATACTTTCTCTACTCCAGATCTTGCTTTTGCAACAGCAGATCTACAACACGCAATTAGCATAATGTAAGTGATCAACTCAAGCCGCGATAGCTCAGTGGTTAGTGAACTGGACTACAAAGGACAAGAGGTAGGGTTCGATCCCATTCGACGGCTTCTGGGTTCACCCAGCTTTAATGGGTACCGGATTTTTTTTCTGGGAAAGTAAAGCGCCACGGGCGTAATACCGACCACATTACCCCAAAAATCTTGTGCCGAAGGTCTGTAAAATATATGGTCACTAACACCACATTCTCTATACGCCACTTGGCGTGACGGGGGAACTTTACTTTACTTTTTACTAGATCAACTCACGTTGAAGAATAACGTGGAACGTGTCCCTAATGAAATAAAACAGCTGCAATGTTGGAATTGCAAGAAAGCTGACTGGGTCAAATATACAACGCTAGCCGGCCAATACTGCGATGCCATTAATGTAACACAAGGCAATGATTGAAAGCCCCCAAAAAGCAATATTGCAGGCAACCATTGAGTTGATTCCTAGGAGTGCAAGGAAAAATTGCAAACCACATTGGACAGAAGAACCACAAGAACTTGATAACAAAATGTGTGAAGCCAGAGATCTAGCAAAGAGGGAATAAGCCACTGAACCAAACATTAAACTTAAAGCAACTGCTACAAAATGAATCAGAAATCACGAAACTGCTGGAAAAAAATGACAAACTGTCTCTTAGAGAGAGAAAGGAAAGAAAACAGAAGCTTGTCAGAGTTTTAAATAATCCAGGGCAGCAACAAACAAATCACAACAAAACATCACAGCAACATGACTTCAGAGAACAGAGCTGCAAACGTATTATTAGATCACTCTGCATTGAACATTACAATATTGATATACCAGGAGATAGGAAAAATGCCATAAATGATGAGCATACAAATGAAATGATAATAGCACAAGTCTTAGTATGTCTGTTGTTTGTCTACAAATTCGTTTGGCTTGCTGGATAAAACTGCTTCTTCTATTGAACCGTCCCAATGCAAGATTTTGGAATTGGTCCTTCATTGGATGTCTTGGCATGCATGACAAATTGTCTGCCTGTATCAGCAGCTTTGTGTTCCTCACTTCTCTCAGTGCTGGTATCTTCCACAATTTCTCCATCTCCAATGTTGGTGTTGATTTCATTGCTCCTGTGATGATGCTAAGTGCCTGATTTTGTACTTTATCCAGCTCTTACTGTGTGGTTTTTTATGCTGAGCACTATGCAGATGATCCATATTCTAAATGTGGGCGTATGCTCTGTTGGTAAACTTGACTGAGTGTTTTCCCACTCGCACCCCACGTGGTTCCAAGCAGCTTTCTTAGAAGAGCGAAATTTCTCCTTGCTTTTTGGGTTGTCTAATTTATCTGCTGTTTCCAAGATAGTTTGGTGTCAAATGTAAGTTCGATATAGGTACCTTCAGCTTTACAGCAGCTTCACATCTCTATGCATCTTGGTGCCTTTACTCCTCCGACATAAGTAGCTTCAGCTTTACAGCAGCTTCACATCTCTATGCATCTTGGTGCCTTTACTCCTCCGACATAAGTAGCTTCAGCTTTACAGCAGCTTCACATCTCTATGCATCTTGGTGCCTTTACTCCTCCGACATAAGTAGCTTCAGCTTTACAGCAGCTTCACATCTCTATGCATCTTGGTGCCTTTACTCCTCCGACATAAGTAGCTTCAGCTTTACAGCAGCTTCACATCTCTATGCATCTTGGTGCCTTTACTCCTCCGACATAAGTAGCTTCAGCTTTACAGCAGCTTCACATCTCTATGCATCTTGATGTCTTTACTCCTCCGACATAAGTAGCTTGTTTACTCTTTCTTTGGTCCTATTTGCTCTAAATTCTAAAATATAATTTAGAAAAATTTGAATTTTTAAATTGTTAACCCCTGCACCAAAATGTGTTCCATCGTAGCTCATGACGTTACTGGTCATTTGATAAAAGTCCATGAGGGCAATTCCCTTTTTCCTTAAGACGTCATTGATTTTAAGGTTGTACTTTACAACTGTCTCTGTCTGTTGCATCGTGTACTTGGGCGCCTTTAGCAGCCCAACTGCGTGTGTGGACATCCATACTGGGACCGGCCACGGAGACTTCGATAACTTGGCCAAGATTGGTTTCAGGATCTGTTGAGGAGACAAACAAATAATCCAAATAAGAATATGAAAACAGCTAATATAAATGAGTGAAAACAGTTGATTTATGTCAAATGTATATTATGAAGATGCCACGGTTGAGCAAGTGGTTTATGAACTGGTTAACTGAGGACAAGTAGACAAATAATAATAAATGAATATTATTATAAAGGGAAACTTCCGAGGCGGTAATCAGTCGGGTCCAATTGCTTGGGTCCATATTTTTTTCTGTTGTTGATTATTTGTCATTTTTTCCTAGTGCTGTAAACATACCTCTTCCTCTTAACTGAGGACAAGTTGTCTTATAGGGCAACAACAAAAGCTACTCCACTCTGTCTGGTTCACATTACTCATCTCTGTTTATCTTAGGCTAACTATCAGTATTTGAAATAACGTAATAAGATATCCACCTGAAAAACATCAAACCAAATAATAAAACCTGGATAAATGTTGAGGACTTCAACAGCCGCTCTCCAAGTTGGGGGTACCCAGACCTTAATGCAAAGGGCGAGGAGGCAGAAGATTTTGTGATGGAGAACAGTCTTGTATTATTTAACAAACCCGAGGACGAGCGGTCATAATACTCAAGGTCCCGAAGAACTACAAGCAGCCCAAATCTTGCCATCGCGACTGACAACATAGAGAAGACCGCAAGTCGAAATGTTCTCCAAGAAATGTTGAGACAGCGATCACAGACCTATAATCATCGCTTTGAAGAGACTCAAGGTCACACAAGAAATCAACACCCCCCCCCCCCCAACCCAGCTGCAATTATAAGAAAGCAGGTTCGAACCTCTTTACACATCAATTTTGACTAGTACCCACGTCACGCCAAGTGGCTTATAGGGAATATGGTGCTAGTGACCCGTCACGACAAGTGGCTTATAGGGAATATGGTGTTAGTGATCCGTCACGACAAGTGGCTTATAGGGAATATGGTGTTAGTGACCCGTCACGTCAAGTGGCTTATAGGGCATATGGTGTTAGTGACCCGTCACGCCAAGTGGCTTATAGGGAATATGGTGTTAGTGACCCGTCACGCCAAGTAGCGTATAGGGAATATGGTGTTAGTGACCATTTTACAGACCTTCAGCACGTAATTTTTGGGGTAATGTGGTCGATATTACGCCTGTGCCGCTTCACTTTCCCAGAAAAAAATCCGGTACTCATTAAAGGCTGGGTGAACCGGCAGCCGTCGGTTGGGATCGAACCCTACCCCTTGTCCTTTGTAGTCCAGTTCACTAACCACTGAGCTATCGCGGCTCCAATTGTGACTTGAAGAAAATTAAAATAGTGAAACTAGCTCTAAACTCTCAAATAAACACCGTCATTGTGATGATTCTCCATACAGCTTGAGGAAGGACTACCAACCCTTCTGGACTCTAAAACTATAGTCCGTTCAGAATCGTTTGCCGAGATGTTATGATTTATAATTCAAAAAGTTCTTGATGATTTCACATGATTTTTGGCATACGGTGTTAAAATGTCCATGTCACGAGAACATATGTGTTACTCCATGTCTAGCTATAACGGTTTTCTTAAAGCGGCGAATTCCTTTGATCTTTGCCCATGTAACTATTATTTTGACCCTAATCAAAATGTTTTACAGTAATCTAGTGCAACGATGACCCATAGGCGTGTCCATAAAATTTTACTTGGTGGCAAGTATACAAATTTTAAATTATATATAGAACTTTTGTTCGTAGAGTCAATTTGATATAGTTCCATGTTCTTGGTGTGAGTTTCCCAAATGTTGTCGCTGCCTTTCAAATACGTACATTTAGTTCCTCATCTAAGGAAAGTGTGGCTGTAATAGTGGATCCAAGATAGCTGAACTTCTGTACTGACTCAAGCAGGCTTCCATTCAAAGTAATGGTTGTTGGTTTGCTTATAACATATTTTTGATTGCTTGGGTGGTCTTGAACAATAAACTGTTTAACAAATCAACTAGGAAATTTTGCAAATCAAACTATTTATCTGTAGACTTAATCAGAGTAATGATCATTCAGAATCAGACGAGTCAAATAGGTCGATTACTGCTTTCGGCTGAACAAACAACAAACCATCCTTTTTCCAATATTCCTCTTCTTGTCGTAACACATGATCCTCACATTTTACCCAGTAGTCTTTATTTATATTTGATAGATCCTGATTTGTAAGTGTCTCAACATCGCATAATTTGAAAGTTTTATTTGTATATGCTACGTGTCCTTTAACTTTTGCCCAAACTAGTTCTATAGGATTTAAGTGTGCATGATATGGAGGTAGTCTCAAACATCTATGGCCATGTTCTTGAATTAACTTGTCTATTTTAAATATCTTTGTACGTTGTGTCTGTTTTACAAGGCTAAGCAATTCGGGTTTCAAGTAGCTGTCGTTAACTTGTATGTGTTCTTTTATTAGCCACGTTTTGATTGCATCTTTTGTACTTGATGATGTTGGGATTCTATCTTCTACGTTAACTACGTTATGGTATGAAGCATTGTCCATTATCAGACAAGAAGGTCGATCTAATATTGGAAGGATACTTTTCTCGATCCAGTCTTTAAATATGTGCCCATTCATTTCGGAGTGGTAGTCTCTATTGTCTATGGATTTTGAAATGAAAACGAGATGAGCATTCTGCAACAACCCATTATGTCTGCTACCTGCATGTGCAACTATCAAACGTTGCCCTTTACTGCTTGGTACTGATCTTTTAATACTTCCATCTGCTAACTGCCATTCCTTTTCATTTGTATGATGAGCGTTGATCCAAGTTTCATCTAAATAAACAATATCATAATCATTTTCGCGCATTTCCTTCACTTCACGTAAATACTTGCTTCTAAGAGCTACTAGATGTGGCTTCTCACAAATAATGTTTTTCCCACCAGCATACTTTCTAATGGTGAAGCCTGCACTTCTTAATATTTTCCATAATGAAGTTTTTGATATTTCAATGTCGTTGTTAGTTTTCAGCCAAAGCTTCAACTTTCTAAGTGTCACTTCTTCGTTTATATCAAACATTCGACAGATTTCTCTTTTTACTAGGTCCTTATCAAAACTGTCTAACGTTTCTTTCCTTCCTTGCTTTCTTGCATTTGTTGGCAATAAATATCCGCTTCCTTTAACTATTCGATCAAATGAACGTTTACACAAACCTAAAATATGCATTGTTCTCTTCTCAGGGTTTGATAAAGAACAATAAAGATGTCCCTTTTTACGCTCTCTGCAGAAGTATTGATAAATCTTTATAGCAATGTTATGCTCAGTAAAATATTTTGCCTTTATATTCATTCTCACATAGACTTGCAGAAGATAATATGGATAGTGCCGCCTCCTTTCTGTAAATATTGAGATTTGCCTCTGAATTATGACTCGAACTCGAGTCTACGGCCGTGATTTTGACGTCACATAATTTCCGGTTTCGGCTAAAATGTCATTTTGTGCTAAACGGGAAATTTCATATGTAACATTTCTTTATAAATATTTATAGTGGAAACATAACTATTTTAGGACGGTGCGTATTCAGCCGTGAAGGTCATGCCTATATGTTAAAGAATCAGCTGTGAGATGTAAGCATCTACATAATCCCGCCGGTGTTTATAATATCGATTAACTTTTTTTTAATATACGTTAAATAAGGCATCTTTGAAACTGGATCACATTTTTTTGATAAAAAAATATTTTTATAGCGACATTAGTATTCTAAACCTAACTTCAAAAGATCAATGCAAATAAACAATCAGTTTTTGAAAAAAATAAATTAATGTCTAGGCAAACGAATCTGAACGGACTATAGAAGAGCTTCACACTGAGCTCAGCCGATGCAGGTAAAACACGGACAATAAACTCACAGATGAAAAAGTCATCCTGCACAACAAGGTGATTGCAAACTTTACTAATGAGAAAATTAAAAGCATAAGAGAAAGCTGGCATAGAAAAACAGCCAAACTAAACACCGAGAAGAGCACGCAAAAAATTACGGGACCTAAAGAAAAGCTTAAATTGGAACAACATAGAAAGAACAAAGACAGTGCTAGTCTCAGACTCCAACTTCGTTACCATCAGAGCAGCAGCTCATCCACTAGCCAAAACCAACCAAACAAAAAGTGAAGTACATATTTCACCAGAAAGAGTCAAAGAAGTTTGTTACTCACGAAAAGTTCCATCAACCTGGAAGGAGGCTCATCATACACAGCCCATCTTGAAACCAGGAAAGGACAAAAAGGATCCCAAAAATTACAGACCCATAAGCACCCCCTCCTCCCGAAGTTGAGTAGGAAAACTAATGGAAAGGATGATCAACAAAAATGGTACTTGGAAACCAACTCACTTCTCGCCCCGACACAAACAGGATAGAGACAAAACAGAAGTTCTGATGACTAACTGACATATCTCACACAAGACAGAGAAAATGTCTTCCAGGAGAAAATGAAATTAATGGCTACTTTCTTTGACCTCTCCCATGCCTTTGACACTGTAATGAAGGAAGGACTGATGATTCTGAAAGTCCTCCAAGCAGGAGTCACACAAAGCATGTTCTCCTGGATCAAAGACTACCTATCCCAAAGAACCATCAGAGTGACAACAAACAATCATCTTAGCAAGTGAGTCACATTGCAGGAAGGGGTCCCTCAGGGAAGTGTTATAGCACCCACACTCTTCCTTATATATATAAATGCCATAACAAAATGCTGCCACCAACATGCTTCAAACAGCCAACACGCAGACGAATTTGCTATCTGAACAGGCATGGAACACATCACTGCAGCCTCATATCTGCTCAAACAGTGGAGAAGGTAGAAAACTGGACCAAGATATGGGGTCTAAAAATAAACACGAAAACTACAGCCACAATGTTCTCACTCTCTCCACACAAAGAAAACACATCAATAAAGGTGGGAAATCTTACAATACCTCGAACCGACACACCAACATTTCTGGGAGTCATAATTGACTCTAGGTTCATGTGGAAACCCAATATTGAAAGAATTCAAGAAAGGCCACCCAAAGACTGCCAATGATGAAAAAAACTAGCTGGTACATCCTGTGGAGCAAACAACAAAATTCTCAAGCAAGTCTACACTGGAACAGTCAGACCGATCATGGAATATGTCTCAAGGGCAACATCGGCCAAGACAAACATGAGAAAATGAGACAAAGTCCTACATATGGCGCTCAGAACAACCCTGGGAACAATTAAACGCACCCCTATAACCCCCTATGGCTGCGATCTCCGACTAGTACAGTCACTGCCAAGAAGGAAAGGAATGGCAAACTACCTTCTTATACTGCCTGGAATAATTATGAACAATCACCACTGTAGATAGAAGATTGTGGAGGGACATGATCACCTACGCCAACCGGTAAGGCACATGATGATGATGATGATGATGATGATCACAACAATAGAAAAACAGCACATCTTGAACCCCTAGCAAACCACAGAAAAAAAACAAGCAAAACTCTCCAGTGTGAAAAAATTAAAAGACTACCAGATCATCCACTACACCTAAAATTCCAAGTGAATAAAAAACTGACTCCAAAGAAAGAGCCTAGACCATCTTGCAAGGAAAACCTTCAAACAACACTCACATTCTCGCAAGGGAAACCTTCAGACAACACTCACATTCTCGCAAGGGAAATCTTCAGACAACACTCACATTCTTGCAAGGGAAACCTTCAGACAACACTCACATTCTTGCAAGGGAAACCTTCAGACAACACTCACATTCTCGCAAGGGAAACCTTCAGACAACACTCACATTCTTGCAAGGGAAAGCTTCAGACAAAACTCACATTCTTGCAAGGGAAACCTTCAGACAACACTCACATTCTTGCAAGGGAGACCTTCAGACAACACTCAAATCATTCTTGCAAGGTAAACCTTCAGACAACACTCATATTCTCGCAAGGGAAAACTTTAGACAACACTCACATTCTCGCAAGGGAAACCTTTAGACAACACTCACATTCTCGCAAGGGAAACCTTTAGACAACACTCACATTCTCGCAAGGGAAACTTTAGACAACACTCACATTCTCGCAAGGGAAACCTTTAGACAACACTCACATTCTTGCAAGGGAAACCTTTAGACAACACTCACATTCTCGCAAGGGAAAACTTTAGACAACACTCACATTCTTGCAAGGGAAACCTTTAGACAACACTCACATTCTTGCAAGGGAAACCTTTAGACAACACTCACATTCTTGCAAGGGAAACCTTTAGACAACACTCACATTCTTGCAAGGGAAACCTTTAGACAACACTCACATTCTTGCAAGGGAAACCTTTAGACAACACTCACATTCTTGCAAGGGAAACCTTTAGACAACACTCACATTCTTGCAAGGGAAACCTTTAGACAACACTCACATTCTTGCAAGGGAAACCTTTAGACAACACTCACATTCTTGCAAGGGAAACCTTTAGACAACACTCACATTCTCGCAAGGGAAACCTTTAGACAACACTCACATTCTTGCAAGGGAAACCTTTAGACAACACTCACATTCTTGCAAGGGAAACCTTTAGACAACACTCACATTCTCGCAAGGGAAACCTTTAGACAACACTCACATTCTCGCAAGGGAAACCTTTAGACAACACTCACATTCTTTAGAGCCAAACAAAGATCTGTGCGAACCCCTCACACCCGAACCATGGTCCAGCTGTAAGGATAAAACAAATATAATCCCAGTTGTTCCAGGAAGAGTATCCGAACGTGAGCAATCCGAGACCGAGATGAGAGATGATCACTGATCATGCTCCAGGAAAAAAATACCCCAAAAAGAGATACATGGACGCGGGTTTTCACAGATAGATACACAGCTGAAGCCGCAAAGAAGGGAGGCAATGGACGGGTAGTGGCATCTATATAACCTACCCAAGTAGAAAGTGCATACTCTCTTCCAGCTGAGGAAAGGTGCACACATTTTACAGCACGAGCAATAGCTCTCCAAACAGCTATACAAACTATCAACACACAAGAGGTCCCAAGTAAAAAAAAAATTGTCATTCTCACCGATCCGATGCAAAGTCTGCTATACAAGCAATGGCAAGCCCAAAACAGGACAAAATCATCCAATAAATAAAGAACAACATATGTTCGCTTTCAAAAAAGACAGAACTGGTCCCAGCGAGATAACTCTCAAAATCAGTTGGATGCCTTCAACAGTCCAACCAAACTGAGAGCCTCAATGAAATAAAAACAATCCTGAAGCAAGCTAGGAAAACAGAATGGTGGGAATTGCGTGGCAAATATGAGCCAGAAAATGACAGCATAAACAAACTTAGCAGTTATTGAGCAGACCCAGAACAGGACATTGTGGCCTCTTAGCACATCTACACAAGATAGGACTCAGTGACGTTACAACATGTGACTGCGGAGCAGTCAAATAAACTCCAGAGCATACACTACAGGACTGCGGCGATCTAAACACCATAAGAACACAAATATGGCTCACAGAAACAACCCTACATGACAAGTTATTGGGAACCGATGATGACCTCAAACACACCGTCATATTGGTGACCCAAGCTGGTCTAAATGGCTCAAGGCATAGAAGAGAACTGATCGCTAAAGAAGAAGAAGCAGCTGGAAAAGTTGAAAAGGTAGAAACAAAGTAATACACAATTAAGTATAGGCCGACCCGCAAGGATCAACGTTCTTAAAATAAAATTACAGATGTGCTCATCAAAATACGAAGTAACTCCGTTTGATAAAGTCAATGTAATATTTTCGTTCTCTTTATACCATTTCTTTGTTCACCGAGATGGCCTCTTATGTTTTTTCTTCCTGTTTTATAAATTAGTTTATTATTTATATTTCTCCTTATATCTTGTTAAACAGAACTGTGGTACACATTGCAGAAAAGTATGTTTGGTTAAAACAATAGATAGAACCAGCAAAAGAGTAGTGGGAAGACAACAATTACAGGTAATGATTTCGTCGACACTCAGAAAGGCTCCGGAGAGAGAGAGACGGAAGTTGCTGGTTGTGAATATTAATGTACAAATGACATAGAAGTTTAAGATACAGATTAAAATATTATATATATATCATCATCATCAACATCATCATGTGTCATACCAGTTGCCGCAGGCGATCACGTCTTCCACAATCTTCTATCCACAGTGCATCCCCATCATATCAGTTTTGTTGACCGTTTTCCATGCCATGACACCAAACTATCCAGTACTTTCTCTCTTTGTCGTCGTCGATCTCTCTTTCCTTTTATTTTGCCAGTTGTAACAAAGTATTCCAACTTTCCTCTTCTCATGATGTGCCCGAAAAAATTTTGATTGCTTCTTTCTTATGATTTTTAGGAGCTGCCTTCTTGTGTTGGCCTTTTTGAGAACTATATATGTGGGAGCTGCGATAGCTCAGTGGTTAGTGAACTGGACTACAAACGACAAGAGGTAGGGTTCCATCCCAATCGACGGCTTCCGGTTCACCCAGCTTTTAATGGGTACCAGATTTTTTTCCTGGAAAGTAAATCGGCACGGGCGTAATACCGACCACAATACCCCAAAAATTATGTGCCGACGAACTGTAAAATGTATGCTCACTAGCACCATATTCCATATAATATACGCCACTTGGCGTGAGGGGGGTACTTTACTTACATATATATATATATATATATATATATATATATATATATATATATAGAGAGAGAGAGAGAGAGAGAAGGAAAGAAAGAGAAATGGGTATTGTTCGCATAGGTGAACAACCGACCACTAACTATATATATATACAGGGTGTTTTTAAAGTCGCAGTGCAGTGAATATTTCTAATATTCAGTAAATGACGTAATCATCATCTACGTACCACAATTTTGTAAACCACATTTATGAACAAACCGCTGCTTCCTTTAAGGTTTTATTTACGTAAAGGACGGACACTACGCTACTTTCACTGTCTCATTGCTTGAAGGAAATGGTGTTGACGATTGAAAACAGGGTATTTCTGTTTGAGCATGTCTTCCGTAATGGCGGTAAATATACGGATGAGGTCATTAGACAATTCGTGAGTGTAGTACGGTAGTGTGGTAGAGGCATACCGATCTGGAAGACCTTCAATTTCACAAGACCAAATTATGGAACTCCAAGACAGAATTACAATGAGTCCAAATGCATCTTTAAACCACTTGTCTCAACAGGTGCAAATATCTTAGAGTTCTGTTCACAAGGTTTTAAGAAGTGAACTACACTATCGTCCATACAAATTAACTGAAGTGTCTCAACTCCAAGAAAGAGATTATGAATCCCGTTTAAACTACTGCATGTGGTTTCAGAATTTTATTTATGAACATGGCCCTGCCATCCTTGACGTCACTTTTTTCACAGATGAGGCCTGGTTTCATTTATCCGGTTATGTGAACAGTCAGAACAATCGGCTGTGGAGCAGTGAAAACCCCATGAATTTCATCAAGTGCCGCTTTACGATCAAAAAGTCGGAGTGTGGTGCGCTATAAGTCGTATGCGGATAATAGGACCTATATTTTTTAATGAAACAATAAATGCAGAACATTACCGTACTTTAATTCTGGAACCGTTCATAGCACACCTCACAGAACGGGGAATTATGGAATCCTGGTTTCAGCAGGATGGGGCAACAGCACACACAGCCACAACAACACTCAATTATTTAGAAAGCATATTTGCAAATCGCATTATTTCACGTGGAATCTGGCCTGCTCGTTCACCAGATCTAACACCCCCAGATTATTATCTGTGGGGGGCATTGAAGGGGAAAGTTTATGAAAATAATCCGCAGACAATTAATGACCTAAAGACTGAAATAGTAGACAAGATTAAACAAATATCACCAGACATTATTCTGAAGGTTTCCGCAAATATGGAAAGACGAATCACGACATGTCTTGAGGCCCGTGGTGGACATTTTCAACATTTGCTTTAGGCACACTTTATTGTGTTAATACCAACATTACCCATTATAAGCTCGCCGATAGCAGTCAAGTATATTTGAATAATACCATTTATTTTACAATTTGTGTGACGCATTAGTTAACCGCATTTCTGGTGGCGTTTTTTCTTCCGAGAGTAGAAATTCACTGCACTGCAACTTTAAAAACACCCTGTATATATATATATATATATATATATATATATATATATATATATATATATATATGCAGCAGTGAGTTGAGAATGTGTAACAATAGGTGAGCGAGAGAGTAAAGTCACGGGAAGGAGGTGGAAGTTATCTCAGACAAAAACATCAAATTTCCCGTGAAGAAGTGAGAGTCAATCAGAGAAGGGGAAGAATGTAAGAAGGTTTGTGATTGGCTGGAGGGAAAAGATGTAGTAAAAAATACAGGGAAAGTACAGTCAGACGAGAAGTGAAGCTTACTCAGGCGGACGGCTTGAGAGCCATGCCGTAGGAGGCGGTAGCCATGACAGACTTACCAACCTCTTTAGTTGATGGTGAATAGTTAGGTCGAGCCAGAGCTCAAAAATGTTTATCAGTTTTCAGTTAAGCATTGTAAATAGATTATGCTCTTGCAGCTAAACTGAGAGCAATGTTATCGGGAGGCAGTTACCAGGCCTCCACAGTGTTTATTGTTATTTGTTCAAGTGAGTTAAGTCAAACCAAGAGTCGACCATGTTGATAATGTTAGATTAAGAATTGTTCAAGTGTAGAAATACGGCTCCAGTGTAAACTCAAGACAGTTATTTGAGTTAGCGTTCGATTTCAGCCAGACTACGAAGACTTTTCCTGTATGGACGATTAGAGAACGAGAGTGATAGAGGCACGTTTGTGAAGCACAGTGTCTGAAATTTATTAGTGCATGTGAACAGCAGAGAAATAAGTAGTGGCTGATTTTTAAACTGTTGTGTTCATTTACAAACTATTCGTGAATAAACTCGAGTCATTTTTTAAGAATGGATTTCCTTGAACAGTATAACCTCGTTAGTGTCTGAGTGTATGTGGCGTAGCGAAGAACAAATAATCAGTGAGCAAAGAAAGATCTGGTCCTCAGAGTTCAGTGGGGCCGGAACAGCAGAAACATCAACGCGAAGTAGATTAATTCCAGAGATCAAGTGTGGGCGCGAAGTTCGTGTCCTGGCCATTCACGGTTCAACCGTTGTAACATCACGGTTTAACCGTTGTAACATCACGGTTTAGCACATGTCAGACATGTGACAGATAAACTGGTTTGTCAACAGTCATTAGATTGTTGCTAGTGGATAAAGAATTTATCAGCGGCCTGTTTGTTGAGTGGAGCAAGTTAACAGAATCCAGTCAATACCAGCAAGCAATCCATCAATCGAATGAATGAGAATGCGTTCGCATTCAAGTCTCAATAGTCTCACTCGTCACAGAGACCAAGCTAACATGATAAGTCAGTGTGGTAAATATATTAGTGTCTTATGCTGGATGCTGCTTTGCTGAGCAGATTCTCTCGTGGCTGAGTCTCCTAAAGCTGGATAGACAGATCTATCCGCAGAACAAACAAGATACCTGACCTCGTCTCCTTTCTCCTGCGCCTTTTATCTTCTGAATTTGTTATCAGCACTGCCTCGAAAAAAGATTAAAACTAAATACAGGAGAGATGGTTTTATCATCAGGACACCAGGAATCTGGAACACAACATAGTGAAGGGGTAGTTATAATGTTGTCAAGGAATGCACAGAAGACACTAATAGAATGGGAAGCAGTAGGACCAAGACTAATGAGAGCAACATTTAAAATAACCAAAAAACAAAATAAAATTATACATTATCCATGTTATGCACCAACTAACGATAAGCATGATTAAGTAAAAGAAGATTTCTATAAACAGTTACAATGTCAGATGGATGCAAGACGAGCCAAGGATATTATAATCTTGATGGGAGACCTAAATGCTAAAGTAGGATCAGACAACAGAGGCTTCGAAGAGTTTATAGGAAAGCATGGACTTGGAGATATAAACGAGAATGGAGAGATATTTGTTAATTTCTTCGCCTTTAATCAAGTGAGCCTAGGAGGAACAATATTCCGACATAAAAGAATACACAAAGCTACATGGGTGTCACCAGATCATAGAACGGAAAATCAAATTGATCACATATGTATTCATAATAAGTTTAAGTCATCCTTACAGGTTTTAAAAGTATATAGAAGGGCAGATCATCAGATCATCATCTTCTGATAGCCAAACTTAAAATTGAACTAAAAAGATATACCACAACGAATAAGGGTAGAAAGTATTTCAATGTAGGGTTTCTTAAAGAACAAGGAATTAAAGATAAATTCGCAGTCACAATATCAAACAAATACCAAGTCCTCCAACAACTAGAACAGGGATGGCCAATTTCTTTCAAATGACGGGCCACTTTTTTATTATTTTTTTTTGTGGCGGGCCACACACATAACAACATCAATGTGTAAAGATGATGATGATATTCGTAATAAATCCTGAAGGTGGCCATCAGTGAGTCGGTTTCTTTGTGACGATTTAATCTCCTTCATTGTTGAAAAAGCGCATTCACATATATATGTGCTTCCGAACATAGAAGTAATTTTCAAACTGAAATCACTCAATGCAGGATATTTTTCCTGTGACACAAGTTTCCAAAAGTCAACTCCTATCTCCATCCTTGATTGGAAAAAGGGGTCACTTTGGAGGTTACATAAGTCAAACTGAAAAGTGTCATGTTAAAAAAAAATGTCACACTTCATAGGGTAGTTAAACAATGCCAGTTCTGATCGTATACCACTGAAGTCAGAAAATCGTTCATTGAATTGCTCCAATAGTTTGTCTAACATTAATACAGAAAATTTGAAATCAGTGTCACTGCGCTCCTCAATCAATTCTTTGCACGAAGGAAAATGAATGAAGTTTTCTTTGGCCAGGGTAAATCTAAAAACTTTTAGTTGACTTATAAATCCATCTAGGTGTCCTACCAAATGTGAGACTGTTTGGGAACGTCCCTGTTGCTTCACGTTGAGTTCATTCATGTGCTGGGTGATATCAGTTAAAAAGGCCAAGACGCTGTTAAAATGTGGATCAGACATTTTTCTGATCAGTTCTTTGTTGGTATCATGTTTCTCTAAAAACTGCTTTATCTCGTTTCTCAAAGCAAAAAACCGCCTCAAACAATTCCCTCTGCTTAGCCAGTGTACTTGTGTGTAGAGCACCAAATCAAAATATTCGGCCTCAACTTCTCATATAAAATTTATAAACTGTCGGCGTGTCAAAGACCGATTCCCGCCTTTTATTAAATTCACACACTTTATTACAGTTTTCATAACATCCTCCACGTCTAGAATCTTGCTACACAGCGCCTCCTGGTGTATAATGAAGTGTAATGCTGGGCACCTGTTTGAGTACCACACATTGACTTAGCGCCATATCTGTCACTATTGCTGAAAGTCTGTTTATGTCACCGATACCATTAACAACTTTCATAACTGAGTTATAAATGTCTTGACCTTTGGTCGTATTATGCAATGAATCTAAAGCTAGTAGCTCTTCATTGATAATAAAGTTTTTTGAAACAGTTCTTATGAAAATTAAAAGTTGTGGTGTGTCTGATATGTCAGTAGATTCATCCAAAGCCAGAGAAAAGTAAGCGGAATTTGTAACGACACTCTTTAATTTACTAGATATATGAGAACTTATTTCCTCAACCCTTCTAGTGACTGTCTGTTTTGACAGTGGAACGCTCTCAAAATGACTGGCAATTTTTTCTTCCCCAAATGCACGCGCCATGTTAATAACAACGCTTTACGAAGTCACCGTCACATAACGATTTTTTTTTAATTTCGCTCTCTCTGCGCTTCCAACAAACGATGCCATTAAGGAACTTGTTTGTTTTGTTGTTAATGTAGTAAAAACAGATTTCTGAGCACTAACCTTTTTCTTCAAATCGCACACAAGTGTAGAACGTATTGTACCAATGTAGTCCTTGTATTTAGCGGCGTGATGCTGTGTGTAATGCCGTTTAAGATTATACTCTTTATTTACAGACAACACTTGCAAACACACACGGCACTGCGGTTTGCTATCCTTATTGCTGATAAATAAAAAATCATGTTCCCATTTCTCATGAAAAAATCTGATTTAATTGACATTTATTGTTCATATTATACCATGACCGAAGCAACAGACAATGAAAACATAGATTACAACAATAGCACTGTTTCCTGTTAAAATTGAACTGTTCACTGTAACTCGACAAAATCAGAATGATCAGATTGGATATATAATTTTGACTGACGAAAAGAGGTTTGGAGGGAAAGAAACTGAAAGTAAAATAATTGTGAGGTGAATGTGTTGGGGTGGAGGAGGTGGGTGACTGACAGTATTTCTTGGCGGAAACTGTTTGAACTCGCCGAACCGAGAGTCGGCTCTAGAACCATTCCTTGGCTTCTTCCTTTGTTTAGGTCGGTCGCAGGATGATCAAAAGGCAAAAAAGGATGGACCGGGAATGACAGGAAGTCGACGTTAAACTAACTATTAGAGTGTTCCGAGTTTTAAACATAGGTCTACTAGGGAATATTTGAGTTAGCTTTCTCCACGGTAGAAGTTAATGTAACAAATTTTAAATCAATTTTACCCAGGACATTTTGCTCAATGCAACCTGATTTTATTTTTTATCCGCCGCGGGCCACAAAAAGGACGTCGCGGGCCACAAGTGGTCCGCGAGCCCCTAATTGGACATCCCTGAACTAGAAAATACAATAAATATAGAAGATCATTGGAAATAGGTAACAGATATATGGAAAGAGACATGCAAAGAAACACTCGGGAAAAGATAACGCCAGAGTAAGGCATGGATGATAGCAGAGACCCTGGATAAAATTAAAGAAAGAAAGAACAAAAATGCAGACATAAATAAAAACAAAACTAGAAGTAATAAAGCCAAGACACAGGAAGCTTACACAGAGGTGAACAAAGAAGTGAGAAGATGCATTAAAAGGATAAGAGGAAATATATAGATGAACTAGCTAAAGAGGCAGAAGAAGCAGCAAATAAAGGGAATATGAAAGAACTGTACAACAGCACAAAGAAATTAAGTGGAAAATATAAACAGATCAATGCTTTTATTAAAGATAAGAAAGGAAATCTGCTTAGTGATATAAGGAGACAAATGGAGAGATGGAAGGAGCACTTTGAAGAACTTTTGAACAGACCCGGCTCAAATAATCCTCCAGATATACTACCAGGAGAAGAAAAGTTACACGTTAACTATGGAAAACCAAGCAAAGAAGAAATAATGAAAGCTATCAAGCTATTAAAAAATGATAAAACCACAGGATCAGATGAAATTCCTTCGGAAGCCATCAAAGCAGATATTAACACATCTACCAAGATGTTACATAATCTATTAGATAAAATTTGGGAGAAGAAAGAAATACCTAAAGACTAGAAAGAAGGTTTTATGATCAAACTACCAAAGAAAGGAAGTATACATGAGTGCACAAATTATAGGGGAATTATGCTACTATCAGTGCCAGGAAAAATATTAAGCACAATCATTCTGGAGAGAGTAAAAGAGGCCATAGAGAAACATTTGAGAGATGAACAAGCAGGTTTTAGGAAGAACAGATCATGTGCTGATCAAATAACTACTCTACGTATAATAGTTGAACAAAGTTTAGAACTAAAATCCCCTCTTTATATTGGATTCATAGATTACGAAAAGACATTTGATAGTTTAGACAGAGGAATGCTTTGGAAGTTGCTGAGTCATTACGGAATCCCTATAAAGTTTATTAACCTGATAAAAACAATGTATGATGGAACGAAATGTAGTGTGGTGCATGAAGGACAGATTACAGAAGCATTTGAAATAAGAACGGGAGTAAGGCAAGGATGCCTTCTGTCTCCATTTCTCTTTCTACTGGCCATAGATTGGATTATGAAAATAACTCAAAACAACAGAAATGGGATCCAGTGGTCACTGACCAAGCAACTGGATGATTTAGACTTTGCTGATGACATATCTCTCCTATCACACAGTCATCAACAGATGCAGGATAAAATGAGCAAACTTGATGAGAGATCACATCAGCTGGGACTAAAGATTAATAGAGATAAGACCAACATTATGAGAATTAATGCAGTTGGCAAAAACCAAATAAAATTAGGAGAAATATCTCTACTAGACGTACACTCTTACATATATCTGGGCAGTAACATAGATAAAGAGAGAGGAACAGAAAATGATACCAAAATAAGGATATCATAAGCAAGATGAGCTTTCGTTGCACTGGGAAACATATGGAAATCCAAAAAATTAGGTTAAATACAGAAATAAAAATGTTCAACTCAAATTTTAAGTCGGTCCTATTATATGGCTGTGAAACATGGAGTACAACAAAATTAACAATCATGAAAATACAGGCTTTAATTAATGGATGCTTACGCAGAATAAAAGGATGGAAATGGCAGGACAAAATCACTAACATAGAATTATGGAAATGTACCAGTCAATTACCAGTGGATAAAGAGATACAGCGAAGACGATGGGGCTGGATAGGACACACACTGCGGAAGCTAACTGAGAGTGTTACACCACAGGCCCTTTTTTGAATCCCCAAGGGAAAAGACAAAGAGGAAGACCAAGGAATTCTTGGAGAAGACAGATAGAAGCAGAGGTGAAGATGATGGGGAAAACATGGAATGATCTTAAAAGAATGGCAAAAAACAGATCGATTTGGAAAGTGTTTGTTGAAGACCTATGCTCCTCAGGGAGCTAAAAAGGTAGAAGAAGAAGTAGATTGCCTCGAAAATTGCAGTGCCATTTTTGTTATTGTCGTTCTCCATGTGCTGCGATCTGCAGCTATAGTTTAACAGTTTCTTTCACTGATAGAAAATTACCGCAAGGAAGCCCTGACAAAAATCTTTATATCTCAGCACAAGTCTGCCCTTTGATCTCCTTCCACATATACAGGGTGTTTTTTAAAGTCGCAGTGCAGTGAATTTCTACTCTCGGAAGAAAAACGTCACCAGAAATGCGGTTAACTAATGCGTCACACAAATTGTAAAATATTCAAATATACTTGACTGCTATCGGCGAGCTTATAATGGGTAATGTTGGTATTAACACAATAAAGTGCTTAAAGCATATGTTGAAAATGTCCACCACGGGCCTCAAGACATGTCGTGATTCGTCTTTCCATATTTGCGAAAACCTTCAGAATAATGTCTGGTGATATTTGTTTAATCTTGTCTACTATTTCAGTCTTTAGGTCATTAATTGTCTGCGGATTATTTTCATAAACTTTCCCCTTCAATGCCACCCACAGATAATAATCTGGGAGTGTTAGATCTGGTGAACGAGCAGGCCAGATTCCACGTGAAATAATGCGTTTTGCAAATATGCTTTCTAAATAATTGAGTGTTGTTATGGCTGTGTGTGCTGTTGCCCCATCCTGCTGAAACCAGGATTCCATAATTTCCCGTTCTGTAAGGTGTGCTATGAACGGTTCCAGAATTAAAGTACGGTAACGTTCTGCATTTATTGTTTCATTAAAAAATATAGGTCCTATTATCCGCATACGACTTATAGCGCACCACATTCCGACTTTTTGATCGTAAAGCGGCACTTGATGAAATTCATGGGGGTTTTCACTGCTCCACAGCCGATTGTTCTGACTGTTCACATAACCGGATAAATGAAACCAGGCCTCATAAGTGAAAAAAGTGACGTCAAGGATGGCAGCGCCATGTTCATAAATAAAATTCTGAAACCACATGCAGTAGTTTAAACGGGATTCATAATTTCTTTCTTGGAGTTGAGACACTTCAGTTAATTTGTATGGACGATAGTGTAGTTCACTTCTTAAAACCTTGTGAATAGAACTCTAAGATATTTGCACCTGTTGAGACAAGTGGTTTAAAGATGCATTTGGACTCATTGTAATTCTGTCTTGGAGTTCCATAATTTGGTCTTGTGAAATTGAAGGTCTTCCAGATCGGTGGGTGTTTCTTTAATGACTGTGCATTATTTGAAAATCTAGTTGTTCCAATTTATTTATGTAAATCACGCATCATGTACTGCTGTAGCTTGTTCCTTTTTCGGTAAAGTTAAACATATAACATCACTATTCACAAAAGGTATTCGAAATATCCACCACGTTTTAGTTGGCAAATATTGATACCTTTTTTCATATTGTCAAAAACCTTACGCAGTATGGGCTGTGTAACATTATTAATGTTGTTGGCGATTGAAACCTGCAGCTCATCGAGTGTGTGGGGATTGTTTTCGTACACTTTTCCTTTCAGTTCACCCCAGAGATAGTAGTCCATGGGAGTAAGATCAGGAGACCGTGCAGGCCAAATTCCGCGAGAGATTATACGATTAGCAAAAATTTCATATAAAAATTCCAGTGATTTTACAGCAGTGTGAGCAGTTGCGCCATCTTGTTGAAACCAAGCTTTTTCAATTTCGAGCTCAGAAAGTTGGGTTACGAATCGCTCCAGTATGTTAATCCTGTATCTTTCTGAATTTATTGTGTCATAGAAGAAAATTGGGCCGATTATCCGCTGACGACTCATTGCACACCACACTACTACTTTCTGATCGTGGAGAGGCACTGGGTGCAATGCATGTGGATTTTCATCACTCCAAAGACGATCATTCTGCCTATTCACGTACCCAGACAAATGGAACCATGCTTCATCTGTGAAGAAAGTGAAATCAAGGATTTCCTCACCTTCTTGGGCTAGAAAATTCTCAAACCACATACAATAATTAATTCTGGATTGGTGATCTAATTCTTTTAATTGAGGAACGACGGAAAATTTGTACGGATGTAACTTTAATTTTTTTTCAGAACTCTATGAAAAGTACTGCTTGATTTGTGTACTTGTTGAGCCTGCTTTCTTATTGATTTGCCAGGACTCATTAGAATGCTGTCCTGGATGTTGAGAGATGTTACTTCAAGAACAGATGGTCTACCAGGACGGCTAACATCATGTACACTACCGGTGTTTTGAAATTTGATTATTAAATTACTCACAGTATTTCGATGAGGCACTGGTGTATCAGGAAATCTATTCACAAATTGTTCAACAACCCCATTCAAATACTTGCCGCCGTTACAGAACACATGCTCCACTATAAATACTCTTTCTTCAATCGTTAACACCATTGTAAGTCAGATCTATCATGTAGCAGTGATGTTTAAATGAACACGTAAATGGTGCTTGAACTATTACGTCATACATAGATAAAATTTAGGTGTGTAATTATTTCAACAACAAAAAATGCACAGTCATTAAAGAGACACCCTATATTTTCAAAAATATAAAAATCGTGATGAAAGCACGTTCAATACTTAAAATAACTCTGATTTTAAGTGGTTTGTTTAGTACATAAAAACACGTAGACGCGTGTAATAATTTTTACTAAAACATTCATACAAATGTTGCATAATTCACAAAGGGAAGTAACTTAAACAAAAACTACTTAAACAACTAAATATACCTGGTTTTCCACGACGTTCAAGTTAAAACCTGCGTGAACTCCTGCACCAAAGACGACAAAGGTATCGGGTATTCCCTCTAGTTCCCCTATGAATTCAAGTATTTTGCTTGTCTGGTCGGCTCTCCAATATCGGATATATCTCAGTCGTGTCTTCCAAGAAAAATGGCCAAAGGTTATCATGTTATGGTCAAAAGGTTAGATCGGTCTTAAGTTAATAAACGAAAACAATTAAACGCACAAACTGTTTAGTTATAGTTTAATATGATCATGAGTTTAGTGACTTGTGTTAGCAATAACTTTATAGCAGATGAAGTTTACCTAACAATGTCAAAGAATTATCCAAAACAAAACAACGGACAGACCTGCAAAATTTTTCAAATTTTTTCTACCCAAAAACTGCAGCTCATATTGACACTTTTATTTGTTCATCTTTTATTTGAGAAATCTTTCTCTTCCTTCAACATTTTAACTGTGTCACATCTGATTTTACATTTTATAGAAAAAAAAACCTACTATGACACTCCTAACAGATGTTATAATATATTGAGTGTCATTCTAAAATCTTAACATACAAATATGTAATAAGTCCTAGAACAATCAAACTGAACAGAGATCACATAAAGTGGTTTGTTCTTCAATCAATCATAGATCATCCTAAAAATAGAGATTGTTCAACAAACTGATAATTGACAACATCCTGGAGGTAATTTAGGTCTGGACACAATAGACTCACTCACTCACTCTTTCACTCACTCACTCACTCCATCCATCCATCCATCCATCCATCCATCCATCCATCCATCAATCCGTCCATCCATCAATCCGTCGGTCGGTCGGTCGGTCAGTCGATTACTGCTCATCTGCTCACTCAGGATATCTTATTAGCTATCAGTTGTTGACTTGATATGTGGTCTGTACGGATGATAAATAACAGAGGTGAAAGAATACAAATTTAACTCCTGTCTAGATGATAAAGTGTTTTATTTTCCAACGCTGGTTTTTACATTAGATTGTCTGTTTTGATATAAACATTGTCATTTGAAGAGGCATCTAGGTTGGCTTTGACTCCATGCTGCTCTAACATTTTCTACAGTTGTTCTCTGACTAATCTACCAAAGGTCTTTTCTTGGTAATATCCTGTTTTCTTCTTCAAATAATCAACAAATCTTGATAGGTCCTAAGTGCTGATGTCACGATAAACGTTAGAAATGTTTACTGTTGCAACATAATTGAAGCTACACGAGCGGCCATCTTAGATCACAAGAGCGCACTTAATGTCAATACTCTGCAGGCTATTAAAATGACTAGAAACAAAGTCCAGCAAACAGCTCGACGCTGTGCTAATTAGTATTGGCTCCATCTTAATGACATCATCCAGGCTGCATCTCAAATTGGGAATCTAAGAGCATTGTATGATGACAGAAAGAAAGCCCTCGGACTAACAAAATACACTATTGCCCCACTAAAGACATCCACTGGGGAGAAAATAACAGATAGAGGCAAACAGATGGAAAGATGGGTGGAACATTATTCATCACTTTATTAAATAGAAAACACTGTTACACCAAAAGCTCTTGACACCATCAAATGTCTCCCACCTATGAAGGAATTAGACTTTGAAACAATTGTAGAAGAAATTAGCAAGGCCATAGATAGCTTGGTCTCTGGCAACGCGCCTGGACAAGATGGTATTTCTCCCGATCTGATCAAAGTCTACAAAAGTGCTCTCTTACATGTTACCCTGTTTGAAGTACTGCATCAATGCTGGAAAGCGAAAACCATTTCTCATGATATGAGAGACTCCGTGATTGTAACTCTGTACAAAAATAAAGGAGATAGAAGAGACTGCAACAACTACAGAGGCATCTCTTTACCCAGCATCATCGGCAAGACCTTCGCCATAGTCATCTTAGGAAGGTTATAAAATCTCGCAAAGCGCGTATATCCTGAATCGCAATGCGGCTTTAGATCCGGAAGATCAACTGCAAACATGATTTTCTCTTTACGTCTGCTTTAAGAAAAATCTAGAGAGCAGAAAAGTCCTCTCTTCATCGCCTTTATCGACCTTGCAATGGCCTTTGACTTTGTCAGCAGGGACGGTTTTTCAAAATACTTTCTAAAATAGGCTGCCCACATACTTTGCTAACGCTAGTCAAATCGTTTCATGAGGATATAAAGGGCACCATTCAATACGACGGCAGCACATCACAACCCTTCAACATAGGCAGCGGTGTCAAGCATGGATGTGTTCTTGCTCCGACCCTTTTTGGAATATTCTTCGCTGTTCTATTAAAACATGCATTCTCACATGTGAACGAAGGAGTCTTCATTCTAGATCTGATTGTCTGTTGTTCAATATTGCAAGACTAAAGGCAAGGTCCAAAGTCAGACATATTTCTATTAGAAACCTGTTATTTGCTGATGATGCTGCACTTGTCACGTAAAGTCAGGAAGAACTCCAGAGCATGGTACATCACTTTTCGCATGCCGGCAGAGACTTCGGTCTAACAATAAGTTTGCAGAAAACTAACATACACGGTCAGGAACACCTGCAATCTCTAACGACAACTACAAACTCGATGTCGTGCAGCAGTATAGCTACGTGGGATTCATCATCAACGACAAACTATCTTTAGATACAGAAATTGACACCCTCACTGGTAAAGCTGCTATCATCTTCACCCATCTTTCTAGGAGTATCTAGCAAAATGGCAAACTGACAATTAAAACAAAGGCTGCAGTTTACATTTCCTGCATCATTAGCATCCTCCTGAATGGAAGCGAATCTTTGACAACTTATGCAAAGCAGGAGAGAAAATGCATTCCATATGTGATGTCTGCGCCGTATTCTTGGTATCACCTGGAAGGACAAACGTGAAGGTCATGACTCGCAAAGGCCTCCCGAACATCTACACGCTGCTGAAACAACGTAGGTTACGCTGGCTTGGCCACGTACACCGTATGACAGATGGCCGCATACCAAAGATATACTCTACGGAGACCTGGCAGATGACAAAAGGACTTGGCATTATGACTAGAATTCTCTTGAGATTATTACTAGAATAACGAGGATTTCCTTCTTGAGTTTGTATCAAGATTACGTTCCCTTATGTGAATCATTTTGAGATCAGAGATTATGTAAATAACATATTTATTGATTGATATTATAACAGGACTCCAGATCACAGGGGCGGGGGGAGATGCTGTCAACCATATCTAAATCCTACGTTTAACAATCATCGGTCATTTCTTACCCTATTGTCGCAATGACGTGCATCCACAACGATAGTCTCCTCACATTTGCTCGTCAATAACAAGTTTTTTCTACATATATTCAGTTGTTCTGAAAACAATAAATAAATAACAACATTTTACATAACGATGAAGTAAAGTAACGTTCACACCCACACACACACACATATATATATATATATATATATATATATATATATATATATATATATATATATATATATACATATATACATATATACACTGCGCATCTTTTTCACACTCAGACCCAGCATTTCCTCGATAACTCTAACCCCAATGAAGATATTTAAAAAAGTAAAGTGGACCCGTCACGCCAAGTGGCATATAGGGAATATGGTGTTAGTGACCATACATTTTAAAGACCTTCGGCACATGATTTTTGGGGTAATGTGGTCGGTATTACGCCCGTGCTGCTCTACTTTCCCAGAAAAAAAAATCCGGTATCCATTAAAGGCTGGGTGAGCCGTTGGTTGGGATCGAACCTTACCTCTTGTCCTTTGTAGTCCAGTTCACTAACCACTGAGCTATCGCGGCTCCCCAATGAAGATATTACAACGAATAATCAACATGAGCACGCTCATTGAGAGAGAAATGATGAAAAATGTGTATGTAGTTTGTGTGCATGTGTGTGTGTTTAGCGCTTAATTTTGGAAAGAATTATTAGCGCAGCCTGCTTTTCGCGCCTCTCTTTTGATCTCTGTCATTTGGGGGCCTACACAGTACGGTTGTTGCTCGTTACTGCTAGTGTGAGTTTATAAAAGAGAGCTGCAAAATGTTGTTGGTGAACATAGAAGGAGCGAGTGTTTAGTGGTGAAACACATGAAAGAAATGGTTCGGCAGTGAGTCAAACACCCTGCACGTGGACAGAGAAAACTACAGAGTAGGTGTCATGGGAGACAAGTTCCAACGAGAACAAGGTAGAAGACAATTATATATAGAGATAGAGCAGATAACAAGGTTTGGCAACGAGACAAGACAGACATGACTAAATGTGACAAGAATCATCAACAAACGTTACGAAGAAGCCAGAAGAAAGGGCAGAGCACGAAAAAAGATGTAGTGATTGAGGATTAGAGACTATATGAAACAAAACGGCAAGAAGAGCAACAGAAGAGCGTTAACTCTTTCAGTGTGGAAGGTTTTTATCAGTTTAGAGGTAGAGATTTCAGAGACAAAATTTTTCATGTTTTTAAATATTAATCTACATGTTTATATTTATCTAACCCTTAATATATTATATATGAAATTGTAGATAAACAAAGAATTAGATTTCACCAATACCAAGATGATATAGTAAAGTAAAATAAAGTACCCCCCTCACGCCAGGTGGCGGATAGGGAACATGGTGTTAGTGACCATACATTTTACAGACCTTCGGCACATGATTTTTGGGGTAATGTGGTCGGTATTACGCCCGTGCCGCTTTACTTTCCCAGAAAAAATCCGGTACCCATTAAAGGCTGAGTGTAACGGACCCCCGTCGGTTGGGATCGAACCGTACCTCTTGTCCTTTGTAGTCCAGTTCACTAACGACTTGTGTATCGCGGCTCCCAAGATGATACAAGACATGTAAAAGAATACGGTTTTAATGACAGTTTACACTAATTAAATTGAGAGTGACGCAGTGTCCGGCTAGACGTACATAACCGAAATTGGCATGGTGCATCGAAACGTACGGAAAGAGTTAACTTTACTTCCGGTGAGGAAAGACGAAGACGTTATGTTACTTTATATCTATGAAGCCGAGAGTACAGTTCTGGTTAGTAAATTGGTCTAATTATAGGCTGACCAGATCACCGTTCTGAACTAGACAGTTCTTTGTCACATTTCCCGACAGTCCCGACGGTTTTAATTAAAATGTCAAATTTGTTCCGTTTCTAATAAAACATCCTTTATATGTTAGCATTTTTAAACACTTTCTTATTGTTTAAAGTGTACAGTCAATCAATTCAATGTCAAAATGGTGAAACTGCATTGTAATGATTAACTCCAGAAATAAGGCAAATTGATTCAGCTTGGTAATCTGTGTAGTTATTGTAACAAAAGCGGTATATCAATATTATAATGCCCATTCTAGAGTGCCCACGAAGATAGAAGTGGCATGAATCAATATAAATGTAGCCGTGACTTTCACATCTTGTCATAATATATGTAATTTTTTATTGGGGGGGGGGGAAATACTGTACTGATGTGCTGCTGACCACGTGTTTAAAACATTCCTATGGCCGCCCAATATAGGCACGGACACCATGTACGTCACATTGCTGGTGTGATTGGCTATTAGAGCTGTTCTTGTGGGCTTGTTGGGTTCGACCCGGTAAGATTAGAACGCCTTCTACTTTTTTATGTCGTGGATGAAACAAAAACGCTTTCCTGAATACATTGAGATGGCTGCACTGGGATGTTATTCTTCAGCCCCACAGAAACGTCCAGGCAGACGACATAATTTAATAAGTTTTGTGATGGTAGTTTTTTCCAGTTTGTAAATATATAATGAAAGTAAATTCTTTATACAAAGCTTCAGAAAATGTTGTCATTTGATCATCAGAAGTGGTGTCCATCTACTAGGTGGTTTGGTCCATTATCTTCTTGACACTTTAGGCTGTGGAGGGCTCGTCTGGGTTATAAAACTGGGAGGGCTCGCCTGGGTTATAAAACTGGGAGGGCTCGTCTGGGTTATAAAATTGGGAGGGCTCGTCTGGGTTATAAAATTGGGAGGGCTCGCCTGGGTTATAAAACTGGGAGGGCTCGTCTGGGTTATAAAACTGGGAGGGCTCGTCTGGGTTATAAAACTGGGAGAGCTCGCCTGGGTTATAAAACTGGGAGGGCTCGCCTGGGTTATAAAACTGGGAGGGCTCGCCTGGGTTATAAAACTGGGAGGGCTTGTCTGGGTTATAAAACTGGGAGGGCTCGTCTGGGTTATAAAGCTGGGAGGGCTCGTCTGGGTTATAAAACTGGGAGGGCTCGTCTGGGTTATAAAACTGGGAGGGCTCGTCTGGGTTATAAAACTGGGAGGGCTCGTCTGGGTTATAAAACTGGGAGGGCTCGTCTGGGTTATAAAGCTGGGAGGGCTCGTCTGGGTTATAAAACTGGGAGGGCTCGTCTGGGTTATAAAGCTGGGAGGGCTCGTCTGGGTTATAAAACTGGGAGGGCTCGTCTGGGTTATAAAACTGGGAGGGCTCGTCTGGGTTATAAAACTGGGAGGGCTCGTCTGGGTTATAAAACTGGGAGGGCTCGTCTGGGTTATAAAACTGAGAGGGCTCGTCTGGGTTATAAAACCAAGACGTCGTCTCGTGCTGAGTCTGAAAGCTCACACAACGTTCAGCGTAAACCAGATGAGACTCTGGTCTGCACCAAACGTCTGATCGAATCTACTGTCCATACTCAGTCTGAGACATCCTTAGTCTACCTGAGAAAAGTGTGTGCTGTCTTCTTCGTGATGTCTTAAGTAATTTGTTACTTCCTCATTTTGCTCTTAAATACGTTTGTTTTATTGGTTATTGGTTATGGAAGGCCTCGGCATCACTGCAAACGAATTAAAATCCATAATTGCTCAACAGCCAGTGCCAGTGGAATCATCCGAATTACTAACACATCTCCCAAACAAAGAAAGGTAACGTTTGTTTTATTCGACCGTACTTCCGCTAACACTCTGACGAAAATTAATCAGCAATACTGGGCTTACCTGGGAACCGCGATAGCTCAGTGGTTAGTGAACTGGACTACAAAGGACAAGAGGTTGGGTTCGATCCCAACCAACGGCTTCTGGGTTCACCCAGCCTTAAATGGGTACCGGATTTTTTCCTGGGAAAGTAAAGCGGCACGGGAGTAATACTGACCACATTGCCCCAAAAATCATGTGCTGAAGGTCTGTAAAAATAATGGTCATTAACACCATATTTCCTATACGCCACTTCACGTGACGGGGGCTCTTTACTTATTTTTTTACTTACTGGGTTTACCTCAATACAATGAGATGCATCGGCTGCGAATATTAACTAAGATGGGAAATCAGACTGTTTGAACTCAATTGTACAATTTTACTATACGCAACTACTCTCTGAACAATTGCACTTCTAACTTAGATCTCGCCTATAAACATGGCTATCAATTCACATGTTGACTGAGTTCATCTCCACAATTATACCTTCAACTCCACTAGTTAAAGCCTACTGTCTGAATTAAACTTAATTTCAGATTTCCATCATGCCACTTACTTAGGCCAAATGCATTCAGACATTACTCTAAAATTGCATATACCTCACAATGTTCCGATTCTTCTTGAAATTCTTAATGCTTTTAAGGGAATCGGTGCATGCTTTTCTTGCCTCTCTGATCAGTTTTCTCATTAAAGTCTTTCAAAATCTACCTATCTTTTTCTTTCCTTAGTTTTTCATTTGAAAGTTTTCTTTGTGTTTTCATTATTATTTCTTTTTGTCACATGTATGTTATATGTTCAACTCCTACGCGGTTAGACAGACATATAATGTTATGAGCTTTAGTCCACAAAGTTACTGCATCTTCAACTTCTCTATTAACCGTCAATCCAACAATAGCGTGCTCGACATTGTTTCACATTAAAACAAAAAAGATCAACAAAATAAGAGGAAGTAGTTAAGTGATTACATGTTACCTTCTGATGCTTTTTCATTAAATAGACCATGTGGGTTCTTCTGCCTCACTATCTTGAGTGCACTGATGTAAAGTTGACGCATAAACGAGTCACCAATAAAATATATGGTCACATTCTTCAGAACTCTACATATGTCCGCCTCGCTTTCAAACTTCACAATCTGTGATGTTAAAAATGTACATTTATGCGCGAAATAAAGAATATAAGGAAGGAAGGAAGGAGGGATGGATGGAAGGAAGGAAGGAAGGAAGGAAGGAAGGAAGGAAGGAAGGAAGGAAGGAAGGAAGGAAGGAAGGAAGGAAGGAAGGAAGGAAGGAAGGAAGGAAGGAAGGAAGGAAGGAAGGAAGGAAGGATATTGTTAAAAACTATTTACTTTGTAAACGCCCTACATGTCCAAGCCATCGCCCATCCTCCCTCCCTACCTCCCTCCCTTCCTTCCCTCCTTCCTTCCTTCCTTCCTTCCCTCCTTCCATCCTTCCTTCCTTCCTTCTGGGCTCCTTATCTGGGCTTTGCCCCCAGAGGGAGCTGTGTACCATTACAAAGAATTATAACTGTGAACATGAAACAAATTCATATTAGAGCATGTTTCTAGTAACGAAAATACAGAATTGGGATTTTCAAATCAGGGATGGCATAGCTTTTCCTAGGAATAAAGTCTGTTGTTTGATTCAAAACTTAAAAATGTTAGTCTAGTTTCAGTTTCAGGTTTAAATCGACAGGATCAATAATCAGCATAATCACTGCACATAGGTACAATAAATAAGTGCTCAGATCACTACTGTATTGATATAAGGATTCTACCACATAATTTACTTTCAACTGCTTTTTTTTAAATAGCTGAGTTAGGTTTGTCAACACGAACGAAATGTATATGTAGGACCTTATATATTTGTTCAAACCAAGGCGGTTTTCCTTTCTTGAGGTTGTGCTTGTTGATTAATTTTATTAGAAAACGAACTAATAATTGAAATACCAGACTTTCATAATGAGTGGTAAGCGCACGCTTTTGTCATATTTTAAAACTTCTACGACAAAGTTGAAGTCTGATACCTGCACTGTAAACCGAGCCCATGGATATGATTTCTGCGAAAAAGTCCCCGAAGATGAGGGCAGTCCGGCTTGTTGCAGGAGCTACTGAGTTAAGTGATCTGTGCACACCGTGAGCTGTGTGTCTCATCCGTTTTGATCATGTTTCGATATTCCAATTGCTTTCGATGAATGATGACATCGTTTGACAGGGAACAGTTGGCTGTGTTCACTTTCTACGCGGTTTCGCCTTATGTCTTTCGGCGTGTGCTGAGACTGCTATGATGGGGACTACAGTTACCTTTCTTTGTTTGGGAGATGAGATTCTGATGATTCCACTGGCACGGGCGGTTAAGCAATTATGGATTTTAATTCATTTGCAGTGATACCGGGGCCTTCCATAACTAAATAACAAATACCTCCGGTGCATTGATGACTGTTTCGGACTAACCGATCTACCTGAGGATGACCTCTCCAGGTTTATCGACTACATTGGTAGCTATCACAAAGCTATTAAGATCATATCTTGCATATCCACTTCCTCTGTTACCTTCCTAGATCTTATTGCTTCCTTGGGTACTTCTAGCCTCCACACATCGGTTTTCTATAAACCCACAGACGCCCCTTGTTATCTTCTCTATACTTCTTCACATTCACCTTCTTGTCGGGATTCAATTCCGTTCTCACAGTTATTGCTTAATATCTCATATCTTAACGTGTATCTGTGTTGGTCATGTGTCATATCTTTGTGTGTGCATGTCTGGGTTAGGGATATCTCATATCTTTGTGTGCATGTTTATATTTGTCATATCTCATAACTTTGTGTGTGCATGTCTGTGTTTGTCAATTCTCATATCCTTGTGTGTGTCTGGCTATGTTAGTCACATCTCATATCCTTGTGCGTGCCTGGCTATGTTAGTCACATCTCATATCTTTGTGTGTGCATGTCTATGTTAGTCATATATCATATCTTTATGTGCATATCTATGTTAGTCATGTGTCATATATCTTGATGTGTGTCGGTGTTAGTCATGTCTCGCATCGCTATGTACATGTCTGTGTTTTTCACATCTCATATCTTTGTGTGTGCATGTCTGTGTTAGTCACCTCTAGTGACTCGGGCAGATGGTGCTCGTAACCCTGGGAAGGAGACCATCTAAGGGTAGAATCCCCCTACAGAAAAGACAATCTGCTGCCTTGCAGGAAGATTGGGGACAATCAAAATCTAAGGAAAGCAAACTTGAATAAAATGCTGGCTGAAATCGGATGCACAGGGCCACTGGCGCCGAACACAGTGCAACGTTTTAACGGGTGTTCGGTCAGAGTGGATCTGGCAGACTCTAATTGTGATGTTCTGTCTGTGGGGGCGATCAACACACTTAACCTGACAGCTGACTTCATGTGGGAGTCTGGAATCCTACTCTGATTGAGTCCTGATCGCAGAGAGAGAGAGAGAAATAAACGCGACAGGAATTTGGGAGATATTCTGGTTAGGAGCCATCTCCCTCGTTCCGACCATCAACACTTCGGTACGGCCCTTTGCGGTCGTAACTGTATCATCTATGTGCTCCCCACTGACTCTGTCTTATTCCGTAATGAACGGTTCGAGATTAAGCATGGCTTCACATGTGTGTCTCGTAACATCATTTATGCCATCATATGCCAACGATGCCACGTGACTTATATTGGCGAGTCTGATAGATGATTAGCGGAAAGATTTTGTGAACACCTACGAGATGTTCAACAGAATACTGGCACTTCAGTATCGTCCCACTTCAACTCCCCAGACCACAAGGGCTAAGACGACATCCGTATCACTGGTATTGTCCTTTGTCACTCTGGCGACCGCAGCCGGTTTGCTTTGGAGAATCGCCTCATAGTCCAGTTTGGTTCGCTGACCCCACATGGCATGAATGTGTCTCACTCGTACACATAGTTTCCCTTCAGTTGCTTCTTCCCCATTGCATAGCCTTCTCTACTGTCCATGTTTGGGCACTTTAGTCTATCTACTATGCCATGCTATTCATAATTCTCCTCCACTAGTCCCCACTGAGACACTTAGGTGTTCTCCTTTACCCCCTTTTTTCTGTGCTACTCTCCCTTCATATGTTTTTATTGCACCCCACTGTCAGACATCTCACTTTTTCCGCAAACACTGAACACAGTTCTGGACACAGTTCAGAGCAACAACTACCTTGGACATACTATAACTAGTGATGAGAAATGTACAACTTAAATAAACAAAAGTATCCACCCATCCAACCAACCAACCAACCAACCAACCAACCATCCATCCATCCATCCATCAACCCATCCAACCAACCAACCAACCAACCAACCATCAAACCAACCAACCAACCATCCATTCATCCATCCATCTATCTATCTACTTATCTATCTATTTCTGCCCCACTTATTTTTATGTCGCATGATGGATGGGTTCTTTCTTTGATGTGAACACTATTTCTGTTTTCTTGCTGCTAAGGCTGAGATTATTCTTATTGTTTTTTCCACTGTTATGTTGAACTCTTGTAGTTCACCCTCCGTCTCTGCTGTTAAGACTGTGTTATCAGTATATCGATTTTGTTTCTATCGTGACCGTTGATTTCCTTTTTTTTTTTTTGTCTACGATTGATCTAAAGACATCTTTGCTGTAAATTGTGAGAACAGATTTGACGACAGAACACAACCTTTCTGGGTCCTTGTTTTGTAAAACGGAACTGTCAGTTCTTATGGCTACCGTTTGTTGCCAAAATACGTTTTTTTTATTATTCTCAGATCCTTGTCGTCGGTGTCTTTATTTTAATAATGTTGATTATTTTCCTTATGTTTTACTTTGTCAAATGGTTTCGTGCACTTTAAGTAGCACATATATAGATCTTTCTTTCCCGCAACTGTTCTTCCTGTCAATGTTCTCAGGATGCTTATTGTATTTTTGGTGCCTCTACCTTCCTCAAACCCACAGTGCTACTTATTTCTGGTTTTACTTGATTCTATATATGCTTCAAGATGATTCTTTGTATTACAAAGGTCTCTATCTAGAATGTTCTCCAATCCCCGGAATCTCTCTAAACTCAAATCTCTCGAATCATTCATAAAAGAAGTAATAACAAAAGAAAAAAGAGAAACACACTTCTCCTTAAAATTAAAATATGTATGCCGCTGCTCGGTCAAATAAAAATAAGTAAATAAAATTCATACCATCCTTTTAAAAAATAAATTAACTTCTTTCTGAAATGTTTATAATGACCCTAGATTGTGCTACGGATTACATGCTCTGTGCTCAATTCTTCCTATGTTGTCATGAAAGAGATAAATATGGTGATGAACTTTTTCCAAGTAAAGTTATGTTAATTTCAATACACAGTTTCAAAAATACCTGACAAGCAGGATCAGTTGGAATCCAGGTAGACAGTTCTGCGTGTATTTTCTGTCGCAAGTCGTAGCAGTGCTTACATTTGCATTGATCCACAGGTTTAGACACACATTTGTACTCGAAACAGCAAGGTGAGGTTCCGTTTGGGTCACAGAGGGCCCTGAAAGGTATTTCTTTTTTACCATATTTGCTTTCTAAATGTAGATTTCCTGCAGAAGGAGGATATATTTTATGTTATAATTAATAAGTGTTGCGGCGTGTAAGCCGCCCGTGCGCTACCGGGGCCCAAATGGGGAGTAAATATTAGTGGCGCTGTACCCTACCAGGCATGTTCGTAAGAGGCGAGAAAGGAGGGTTGGGCATGGGACTGGCTATCACATACTGTAAAAACAAATAAGCCGAAAAAAATTCACAAACATGGACAAGTCAAAGAAAGAAAAAGTTAATCCGCCATCCAGGAAAGATAAGGGCTCTCTGTATAAGAGACACATGACGCAAGCCGAAGAAAGCCGCAAGGAGTCCGGGTTACCGACTCACCCTTTGTCTACCAGGAAATCCTCCAGAATTGGCATCTGGAATGTTCTTACTCTAAACGAACAAGGAAAAGCTGCACAGGTAGCAGCAGAAATGTCAAACTACAAGATAGATATTCTGGGAATGTGTGAAACAAGATGGCTAGGAACGGGTAAACTAAAACTAAATACAGGAGAGATGATTTTATCATCAGGACACCAGGAACCTGGAGCACATCACAGTGAAGGGGTATCTATAATGCTATCAAGGAATGCACCAGAAGAGACTAATAGAATGGGAAGCAGTAACACAGAGACTAATGAGAGCAACATTTAAAACAAAAGACAAAATAAAATTACACATTATCCAATGCTATGCACCAACTATAGATAAAGATGATTTAGTTAAAGATGATTTCTATAAACAGCTACAATGTCAGATGGATGCAAGACGAGCCAAGGATATTATAATCTTGATGCGATATCTAAATGTTAAAGTAGGATCAGACAACAGAGGTTTCGAAGAGATTATGGGAAAACATGGACTTGGAGATATAAACGAGAATGGAGAGATATTTGTGAATTTCTGTGCCCTTAATCAAGTGAGCCTAGGAGGAACAATATTACAACACAAAAGAATACACAAGGCTACATGGGTGTCACCATATCATAGAACGGAAAATCAAATTGATCACATATGTATTAATAATAAGTTAAGTCATCCTTACAGGATGTAAAAGTATATAGAGAGGCAGATATAGCTTCTGATCATCATCTTCTGATAGCCAAACTTGAAATTAAACTAAAACGGTATACTACAACGAATAAGGGTAGAAAGTATTTCAATGTAGGGTTTCTAAAAGAACAAGGAATTAAAGATAAATTCACAGTCACAATATCAAACAAATACCAATCCTCCAACAACTAGGAAATACAATAAATATAGAAGATCATTGGAAACAGTTAAAAGATATATGGAAAGAGACATGCGAAGAAACACTAGGGAAAAGAGAACGCCAGAATAAGGCATGGATGACAGCAGAGACCCTGGACAAAATTAAAGAAAGAAAGAACAAGAAAGCAGACATAAATAAAAGCAAAACGAGAAGTAATAAAGCCAAGAAACAGAAAGCTTACACAGAGGTGAACAAAGAAGTGAGAATATGCATTAAAAGGGATAAGAGGAAATATATCGATAAACTAGCTAAAGAGGCAGAAGGAGCAGCAAATTAAGGGAATATGAAAGAACTGTACAACAGCACAAAGAAATTAAGTGGAAAATACAAACAGATCAATGCCTTTATTAAAGACAAGAGATGAAATCTGCTTAGTAATATAAGGGAACAAATAGAAAGATGGAAAGAGCACTTTGAAGAAATGAATAGACCCGGCTCAAATAATCCTCCAGATATACTACCAGCAGAAGAAGAGTTACACGTTAACTGTGGAAAACCAAGCATAGAAGAAATAATGAAAGACATCAAACTATTAAGAAATGGTAAAGCCACAGGACCAGATGAAATTCCTTCCGAAGTCATCAAAACAGATATTAACACCTCTACCAAGATGCTACATAATCTATTAGATAAAATTTGGGAGAAGGAAGAAATACCTAAAGACTGGAAAGAAGGTTATATGATCAAACTACCAAATAAAGGAAGTTTACAGGAGTGCACAAATTATAGGGGAATTATCCTACTTTAAGTGCCAGGAAAAATATTAAGCAGAATCATTCTTCCTCTTCTTCTACCTTTTTAGCTCCCAGTGGAGCATGAGTCTTCAACAAACATTTTCCAATAATCTTTAACTAAATCATCTTTATCGTTGTGCATAGCATTGGATAATGTGTAATTTTATTTTGTTTTTGGTTATATTAAATGTTGCTCTCATTAGTCTCGGTCCTACTGCTTCCCATTCTATTAGTGTCTTCTGTGCATTCCTTGTTAGCATTATAGCTCCCCCTTCACTATGTTGTGCTCCAGGTTCCTGGTGTCCTGATGATAAAATCATCTCTCCTGTATTTAGTTTTATTTTACACGTTCCTAGCCATCTTGTTTCACACATTCCCAGAATATCTATCCTGTAGCTTGACATTTCCGCTGCGACCTGTTCAGCCCTTCCATGTTTGTTTATAGTACGATCACTCCAGGTGCCAACTCCGGAGGATCTCCCGGTAGACAAAGGGTGAGTCTGCAAGCCGGACTTCTTGCGGCGTTCTCCGGCTTGCGTCATATGTCTCCCAGACAGAAAGCCCTTCTCTTTCCTGGATGGCGGATTAACTTTTTCTTTCTTTGACTTGTCCATGTTTGTGAAGTTTTTTCTGCTCATCTTTTTTTAAGTATGGAATAGCTAGTCCCATGCCCAACCCTCCTTTCTCGCCTCTTACGAACATGCCTGGTAGGGTACAGCGCCACTATTCTTTACTCCCCTTTCGGGCCCCGGTAGAGTACGGGCGCAGAATCATTCTGGAGAGACTAAAAGAGGCCATAGAGAAACATTTGAAAGATGAACAAGCACGTTTTAGGAAGAACAGATCATGTGCTGATCAAATAACTACTCTACGTATAATAGTTGGGGAACTAAAATCCCCACTTTATATTGGATTCATAGAAAAGGCATTTGATAGTTTAGACAGAAGAATGCTTTGGAAGTTGCTGAGTCATTACGGAATGCCCATAAAGTTTATTAACCTGATAAAAACAATGTACGAAGGAACGAAATGTAGTGTGGTGCATGAAGGACAGATTACAGAAGCATTTGAAATAAGAACAGGAGTAAGGCAGTGATGCCTTCTGTCTCTATTTCTCTTTCTACTGGCCATAGATCGGATTATGAAAAATAACTCAAAACAACAGAAATGGAATCCAATGGTCACTGACCAAACAACTTGATGATTTAGACTTTGCTGATGACATAGCTCTTCTATCACACAGCCATCAACAGATGCAGGATAAAATTAGCATACTTGATGAGAGATCACAACAGCTAGGACTGAAGATTAATAGAGATAAGACCAGCATTATGAGGATTAATACAGTTGGCAATAACCAAATAAAACTAGGAGAATTACCTCTATTAGATGTACAATCTTACATATATCTGGGCAGTAATATAGATAAAGAGGGAGGAACAGAAAATGATACAACAATTAGGATATCTAAAGCAAGAGGAGCTTTCGTTGCACTGGGAAACATATGGAAATCCAAAGAAATTAGATTAAATACAAAAATAAAAACTTTCAACTCAAATGTTAAGCCGGTTCTATTATATGGCTGTGAAACATGAAGAACAACAAAATTGACAATCACGAAGATACAGACTTTCATTAATGGATGCTTACGCAGGATAAAAGGATGGAAATGGCAGGACAAAATCACTAACATAGAATTATGAAAATGTACCAGTCAAACACCAGTGGATAAAGAGATACAGCGAAGACGATGGCGCTGGATAGGACACACACTATGGAAGCCAACTGAGAGTATTACACAACAGGCCCTTTTTGGAATCCCCAGGGGAAAAAACAAAGAGGAAGACCAAGGAATTCTTGGAGAAGACAGATAGAAGCAGAGATGAAGATGATGGGGAAGACATGGAATGATCTAAAAAGAATGGCAAAAAACAGAACGACGTAGAAAGTGTTTGTTGAAGACCTATGCTCCACAGGGAGCTAAAAAGGTAGAAGAAGAAGAAGTGGCGTGTATGCAGTCTTTTTTTTTCTTTCTTTCTAAGAAAATTTAAATTACAGTAGACTCGATTATCCAGGATGAATGGGGAAATAGGAAATCCCTAATTTAAAAAAAAATCCCAGCTAAACCACTCTTTCCACACGAAAGAGTTAGTCTTCTTCTTTTCTTTCCTTCCTCATCTGCCTTTCAGCGTCGAGGGGAGATATAATTTGCGATCTTTTGCTCTTCTGCTCGCCTCTGCTGCTGTTATGTTTCCTGGTGCTTCTAATATTCCATCGACCCATCTTTTTCGTTGTCGACCCTTGGGTCTGGTGTTCTCACAACGTTTGTTGAAGGCTCGTTGTGTTGTGTTTTGTTCTTTCTGCCTTGTCACGTTGCCAAACTAGTTTATCTGTTGTTTCCTTTTATGTTCTATTGCGGGGGCTATTCCTAGCATTTTTTTTCTCAGTTCTTCATTTCTGATGTTATCTCTCAGACTGTTTCCTGTCATTCGTCTAACACATCTCATCTCTGTAGAGGTTATTTTTCATATTGTTCTTGAATCTAGGCTCTAGGTCTGGCATTGGTAGCACAACGTTGGGATGAAGATTGTATAGTATAGTGCTCCAGAGTTATTTCCCTGTTGGACGAAAGAGTACAGTATTGAAAAAGATAACCCTTACTTAACTCATTTAGCACGGAAGGTTTTTATCAGTTTAGCAGTAGAGATTTCAGAAACACAATTTATCATGTTTATAAATATCAATCTACATGTTTATCTAACATTGAACATATTATACATGAATTTTTAGATAATTAAACAATGAATTAGATTTTACCAATACCAAGATGATACAAAACATATAAAAAGAACATGCTTTGATGACAGTTTACATGAATCAAATTGAGAATGACGCACTGTGCGGCTAAACGTACATGACCGAAATCGGCATGGCGTATTGGTTATTGGTTATGGAAGTCCTCGGTATCACTGCAAACGAATCAAAATCCATAATTGCTCAACCGCCAGTGCCAGTGGAATCATCCGAATTACTAACTCATCTCCCAAACAAAGAAAGGTAACTAGTCCCCATCGTAGCAGTCTCAGCATACATCAAAGGACATACGGCGAAACCGCGCAGAAAGTGAACACAGTCAATTGTTCCATGTCATAAGATATCATCCTTCATCGTAAACAATTGGGACATCGAAACATGATCAAAACGGATGAATCACACAGCTCACAGTGTGCACAGAGCACTTAACTCAGTAGCTCCTGCAACAAGCCGGACTTGGAATATGAGGAAACTGCAACAAGGAACACCCTTCAGATATAGCCTTCAATGGTTCCTGCCGCCTATCCACCATATACCATGGAAGTTCACGTCCTCCCGAAAATGATCGTCATATTGAGAACACAAAATATATAGCACTTGATGATGTTAGGACATTGTTCTTGACACCAACCGAACATATAAACACACAGGTAGTCGTTGAATTATCCCCGTCACACATCAAACAACAGACCCTGCGGTTAGCGTACAACGAAAGAAACACGGTGCAAATTCCCAAAGAGGAAAATCTTCAGTCGACTTGACGAAGCAATCTATTAATGCGTTTCAGCATGTAAATAACTTGCGTCAAAAATCCCAACGTCGGCCATTGAACAGCACTCACTGTCATGGCGTATGTTGCGTTGAAACGTACGGAAAGCGTTAATGTATTGCTGCTTCATCATTTTAGGCCGTTATTGCATTTCTTTGCAATTTGCTGCACAAAGCGCACCTAATACGGAAATTCCCTCTGCCCGTTGTGGACAGAACAACACGACCATTGCTTTATCTATACCTAGTTCAATAAATGTTGAAGTTTTCATTTTTTTTTCTTTTAGTCTTTCTTCACTTCCATCATCATATGTTTAAGCAAATTCAACTTAATTGAAAAGTTTGTTTTTAGTTATGTGGCGTATAGTTTGGACTCATACATTATATTCATTTATTAACTTATTCTTCTTCATTCCTTCCTCATTTGCCTTTCAGCGTCGAGGGGAGATATAATTTGCGGTCTTTTTCTCTTCTGTTCGCTGTTATGTTTCCTAGTGCTTCTAATATTATGTCGATCCATCTTTTTCGTGGTCAACCCTTGGGTCTGGTGTTCTCGCAATGTTTGTTGAGGGCTCGTTGTGTTGTATTTTGATCACTCTGCTTTGTCACGTGGCCAAACCATTTTATCTGTTGTTTCTTTATATATTATATGACGGGGGCTATTCCTAGCTTTTTCTGAGTTCTTCATTTCTGATCTTATCTCTCAGGCTGTTTCCTGTCATTCGTCTAACACATTTCATCTCTGTAGAGGTTATTTTCTTGATTGTTCCTGCATCAAGGGTCCAGGACTGGCATTGGTAGCACAACGTTGAGATGAAATTTGTATTGTAGAGTGCCCGTTTTGCCTTTAGAGTTCTTTCCTTGTTGGACAATAGTGATAATAGCTGTCCAATGATTTGACAAGCTGTGTTGCATCTTGAGTCTATCTCTGCTGTTTGTGAATTGTGATTTGTCACTAGACTTGCTACGAATTTGAATTCCTCTACTTGTTTTAGTTGTCTGCCTTCTATAGTTATGTTGATGTTCTGTTTCTTTTTTGCGAAATTCACGTCTTCTGTTTTCTTGATGTTTATTTTCATGTTGTATTTTATGCTTGTGCTGTTGAGTCTTTTAACGCTCACTTGAGTGTTCTTATAGGTCTTCTATTCTCCCGTGTATTATATATTGAGTGGTGTGTGAGTATGTCTTTGTATATATTTTTTTGGAGTGGTGTTTATGTCTATTTGCATATGTATATAGAGACATACTCACATATATATATATATATATATATATATATATATATATATATATATATATATATATATATAACATATAAAAAAGTTTCAGTTTAAAAAAATTGCCATAAGTTTTCCACAATAATTTAACCACGATCTAACTCGTATGGCTAATTAATGTAATTTTTGTCATTTAAAAACCACTGTATATATAGGTGGCGTGGAGGTGAACATCCGTTGCCGGGTTCAAATTCAAAATTTCAAACAAAAAAAAAAGAAATCAGAATAAATCAATAAAATCATGATATGGGTACAATATTGCCATGTCTGTGCGCTGCTGTTCACATACGTGCCTTCCTTTGGTCCTGTCAACACAAGTTACATCACTACTATATAGATATCTAAAATTACTCACCACAACGACCATCTGCCCGCTGTAATGTCTGTTTTATCCCTCTGCTATCTCGGAATATTCTATGAAAGTTAGCATATTCCTCCACTTCCTGCTTGGTGACCTCCCTGCTGACCCATTGACCTTTGACCGCTCTGTCCAGAACATTAACACATGTCGGACTATACAGCTCGTCTTTCTGCGGCCACTGGACTCCAAACAAGTCTAAATAGTTTCTGTTAAATTGCAACATTTGTGTGAATGTAAATAGAAGCGTTGTTACAACCAGACCTATAAGTAATGCAGCAAAAATGTATTTCATCTTATGAATTATAATGCCAGAACGTGATACAATAGCAGTTTTATTAGTAGCCTTCATTGTCGCCTTTGAGATACATCAAGTCTGCGATTGGAAACTGACTGGCGAGTATTATTTTATTATGTGTTTTCGCTTGTTGTTTCTTGTTTCAACATTACCTGGTGAACAAAAACAAAGAAATAAATCAGAAATATAAGAACTAAAACAGAAGGAGTTTTCACAAAAGAGGCTATACATTTAAAAGCTCAACAGAAGCAACGAAGTAAAGTGATATTATATTACAGAAACAAAATAATGAAAAAAAAAATTCCACAAAGAGGCCATATATTTCAAACTCAAAGAGAATCAATGCCCAAAAATGCTAAAGTGATCTCGGACCCCATAAAGAAACGAAGAAAAATCTAAAGAGTTTTACACAATAGACGATCGATGGAAAACCCCAAGTGATCCAATGATCAACAAGTTTGAAGTGCTCTGGGGTCACATAACAAGATGAGCAAAGCACAGTTGTTCTTATTCAGCTTTACCCATCACTCCTTGTGGGAGAGAGAGATGGACAACTATTGACATTTAATTTTACCTGCCACTCATTGGTAGAATGGGTGTGGTTTTGACACCTGTAAAGTAAAAAAAAAAAAAAAAGTAAAGAGCTCCGGTACACCAAGTGGCGTGTTGGGAATAGGGTGTTAGTGACCATAATTTTTATAGACCTCCGGCACATGATTTTTGGGGTAATGTGGTCGGTATTACGCCAGTGCCGCTTTCTTCTTCTTCTACCTTTTTAGCTCCCAGTGGAGCATAGGTCTTCAACAAACATTTTCCAAGTCATTCTGTTTTTTGCCATTCTTTTAAGATCATTCCATGTCTTCCCCATCATCTTCATCTCTGCTTCTATATGTCTTCTCCAAGAATTTATTGGTCTTCCTCTTTGTCTTTTCCCCTGGGGATTCCAAAAAAGGGCATGTTGACCATATAAAACTAGGAGAAATACCTCTACTAGACATACAATCTTACATATATCTGGGCAGTAATATAGATAAAGAGGGGGGAACAGAAAATGATACCAAAATAAGGATATCAAAAGCAAGAGGAGCTTTCATTGCACTGTGAAACATATGGAAATCCAAAGAAATTAGGTAAAATACAAAAATAAAAATGTTCAACTCAAATGTTAAGTTGGTCCTATTATATGGCTGTGAAACATGGAGAACAACAAATTTGACAATCAGGAAGATACAGACTTTTATTAATGGATGCCTACGCAGAATAAAAGGATGGAAATGGCAGGACAAAATCACTAACATAGAATTATTGAAATGCACCAGTCAAATACCAGTGGATAAAGAGATACAGCGAAGACGATGGCGCTGGATAGGACACACACTACGGAAGCCAACTGAGAGTATTACACAACAGGACCGTGCCGCTTTACTTTCCCCAAAAAAAATCCGGTACCCATTTAAGGCTGGGTGAACCTGGAAGCCGTCGATTAGGATCGAACCCGTATTCTTGATCTTTGTAGTCCAGTTCTCTAACCACTGAGCTATCGCAGCTCCTTTGACACCTGTAACCCTCCTATATATTCTTTGTGGCAGCATGCCTCAATATGGCACAACTATCTAATCTTTGGGGAAAGCAGCTACTAAGTATATATATATATATATATATAACACCCGCCATAGAATATATAAATCATCATCATCATCATCATCATCGAGTGCCGCAACGAAGGTTAGCTATCATGAATCGCCATTCCACTCTGTTTCTTGCTTTGATGGTGCAGGTTGTTATAGATTGCGAATTAATTCAGAGGAAGAGGTATGTTTACAGCACTCAGAAAAAATGACAAATAATCAACAACATAAAAAATATGGACCAAAGCAGATCGAACACGTACTCAGTGGCACAGCGCCTTGCCACGAAAAGCCAAACGCTAGAGAACACTGCCACTCAGCTAACTCAGTGAGCTAACTGAGCTAACTTCTCTTGTCATAGATTGACTTGTCCATTTTTTGATGTTACTCGTCCATGTTAGTCTTGGTTTGCCTCTGCCTCTTTTACCTTGTATTTTCCCTTCCATTATTACTTTTAGTAGGCTGTTGTGTCTTTTAACGTGTGTTCCAAAAATTTCATTTGTCTTGTCTTAATTGTATTTAGTAGTTCTTTTTATTTTAAGTTGTTTTAATACTTCATCGTTTGTTTTATTTTCTTTCCATCCAATTCTACCTATTCTTCTGTAAATCCACATTTCAAAGGCTTCAATTTTCTGTTCTGTTTTCTTGTCTAATGTCCATGTTTCTGCACCATACAGGAATATTGAGAAGATGTAACATTTTACTATTCTTAGATTCAGCCCTGCTGTTATTTTTTTTTTTTTTTCATATCATTAAAATGACTGAATATATAAATAGACAACAGATAAAATGGTTTAGCCACGTGACAAAGCAGAAAGATCAAAATGCAACACAACGAGCCTTCAATAAACGTTGCGAGAACACCAGACCCAGCAACCGACCACGAAAAAGATGTATCGACGGAATATTAGAAGCACTACGAAACATAGCAGTAGAGACAAACAGATGAGCAAAAGACCGCAAATTATAACTTCTCTCGACGTAATATTAATTACTATCCACCATACTTCAATATGAGCTTCAGCGACAGACTTATTCCTATTCATATTTATATATATTTAGCGGCAGCCTGGAGCAAAGATTATATAGCATGGTTATGATTATGGAAGGCACCGGTATCACTGCAAACGAACTAAAATCCAAAATTGATCAATCGCCCGTGCCAGTGGAATCATCCGAATTACTATCTCATCTCCCAAACAAAGAAAGGTAGCTGTAGTCCCCATCATAGCAGTCTCATCACACTGTAAAAGACATAAGGCGAAACCCCACAGAAAGTGAACACAACCATCTGTTCTCCATCATACGATATCATCATTCATCGTAAACAATCGGAATATCGAAACACGATCAAAACAGATGAAACGCACAGCTCACAGTTATATTGCTGCAGGTTGAAGCAAAGGATACATAATAATGTCATAGTTGTCAAGACCACTTCAAATAGCTACTCTTATTGCTAGCAGTTAAGCAATTGTTCACATTCAGTTTTACCTGTCACTCATTGCTAGGAGATATGCAATTATTCACATTCAGTTTTACCTGTCACTCCTTGCTAGGAGATATGCAACTATTCACATTCAGTTTTACCTGTCACTCCTTGCTAGGAGATATGCAACTATTCACATTCAGTTTTACCTGTCACTCCTTGCTAGGAGATATGCAACTATTCACATTCAGTTTTACCTGTCACTCCTTGCTAGGAGATATGCAACTATTCACATTCAGTTTTACCTGTGACATTTCTTACTAGAAAATCCTTCTTGAAAAGCAGGGTTGACATCTGACCGATGAGTTTACAGGCTTTGGTGCATCTTGAGTGCGAATATGTTGACAAGCTATAAAAGTGTTTTCATTCCTGTTTTTTTTTGGTAATTTCATATAACATCAAGCTCATACAAGAAGATGCAAGAAAGCAAACTATCGAACAACTATTCTTCTGAATAAATAAAGAAATGAAACCTAAAATACCAGCAAAATGACCACTATACACTTAGAATTGAATGATTCTCATGACTGCCTTAAAAGTAAGATCAGAATTAGAGAATTAAGAAAACCAACTACGAAAAATGTCTGCCACATACAAACAGAGCAAATAAAATGGTGTGGTCTCGGACTAAGATAGAATAAATTGAATATGACACGAGTCATTTTTTTTAAAAGCTACGAGAATAGTCAATCAAAGGGCCGATCATACAAAAATAAAGATCGATTGAATATCAGACACTAAGAAACAGCAGCAAGAGAGCTCAACCAATAGAATGACACAAACTATTCACCCCATCGACGCTAAAAGGCAAATTAGGAAGGAAAGAAGAGAAGAAGATGCATTTTTCGCATAATCTGTTAACAATAAGTACGATCAGGTTAACATAAAAAGTGATCAAGTAATTTTAAAATGTAACTGAAGATAAAGAAACGAGTCTAAATTACTGCAGAGAGCATATTAAATATAGACCAATTCTTACGGTACTGCACTGACCACCTCAACCAGGAGTGTTTCTTTTTTATATAAAAATAAATATGAGAATATATGATTGTAATGGAATTTGAGGTAAGGAAAGGTTTATGAGAACAGTTCATTCATTCATGGATGCCGTCTCCACATCGAAGTTGGCCACCATGGAGCATCATTTTACTGTCTCTTCTCTTGATGGTGCACGTTGTCACATGTTCACCTGTACATCTTTTGATGTTTTCTGTCAACTTTAGTCTCGGTCTACCTCTCCTTCATGTATCTTGTACCTTCCCTTCCAAGATGACTTCTAGCAGTCTATCGTGTCTCTTAACATGTCCCAAAAATTTCACACGTATTTTTCCAGTTGTATTAAGTATTTTTTGTTGTTATATATTTATTTTATGATTCAGAACTGCCGTGTTTATTTTCTTGTCCTTGCACCCAATTCTCCCCATTTGCCTATAGATCCACATTTCAGATCACATAACAGTTATGTAGCGAAAATGTTGAATACAGTTCAGCTAAAAGCAATTGTGAAGCCTATTCCTTCAACTTTGATATCCACTTGTAGGTTTTTAGTATTATCTTTGCTTATGATCATCGTTTTAGTCTTTTTGACATTCATATCTTGTAATGTAGTCTACTCATGATATCATAACGTTGCGGTATCACTTCTGTGTCAGCATATTATCACATCATCCATACCATACGCCTACCAGAGTGAAAGTCAGCGCATTATTGTATAACGATTCTGTTACGTGATTAACGTACATATCAATAAGTGTGATAAGATTTATTAATTATTTATTACAGATTTTTAAGAAACAAGACTCTCAGACTGTGGTTCTGTAAAGGAAGAAAACTATACCTTTTTCTGGCAAGGCCTAAGCCCCGAAAAACCACGTATACATGGAGTAGGCTTTGCTGTACATAACAAACACATAAACTCCATAACCACGCCAAAAGGAGTGTCTGAACGCTTGATGATACTCCAGCTACATACGAAGAGTGGATCAATAAATATCATTAGTGCCTATGCACCAACGTTGGCTACATCAGACGAAGAGAAAGACAACTTCTACCAACAACTGCAAATGACCATTGACTCACTTCCAAAAGAGGAACTATTATACTTACTCGGTGATTTCAATGCACGCACAGGATCTGATCAGCAATATTGGCCAACATGTCTAGGACACCACGGCATTGGAAAAATCAACGGAAATGGCCAGCGACTCCTAGAATTCTGCTCAAATAACCACCTATGTGTAACAAATACATACTTTAATGTGAAACACAAGCATAAAGTAACATGGCGTCATGCTAGAAGTGGTCACTGGCACCAACTAGACCTAGTTCTTACACGTAGGCAGTCTTTAAATAACATCAGAATAACACGAACATATCACAGTGCAGACTGCAACACAGACCACGCTCTAGTCATTAGTAAGATCAAAGCCAGAAGTAGTCGTATCTACAAATCAAGAGAGCCTGCAGCAGCCAAGATCAACATCACAGCGACAAAAACCACACCAACCGAAGATATTTTTAGATCCAAGTTTGATGAACTGGTAGAAGAAGTAGAAGATGCATCAAGTGTGGATGACAACTGGTGCTCCCTGAGAACACACATCTATAACTGCGCTCTATCTACCTACGGCCAGAAACGGTTCTCAAAGAACGACTGGGTCGAAGAAAATGCAGCAAGACTAGACCCACTAATAGCTAATAAGAAAAAGGCTTTACTGAACTTCAATAATAATCCCAATCAAATCACCAAGGATCAGCTCAAACATGCGCAAGCCACCCTACAACGCGAAGCAAGAAGATGCGCAAACGAATACTGGAACAATCTATGCTCTGAAATACAGAAAGCCTCAGACAGGGGCGACTCAAAAACCATGCATGACAATATAAAAAAGGCCCTTGGACCAAAAATAACAAAATTAGCCCCCCTAAAATCCAAGTTTGGAGAACCTATTACTGACAAGGGACAACAAATGCAAAGATGGGTTGAACACTACTCTAATCTATACAGTGACGACAGACCAGCAAACACAGCTCTAGCACAATCAATACCCAAATATCCTACAATGTTTGAACTGGATGTTGAGCCTACTATGAACGAACTTGCTGACGCTATAAATGCCCTATCAAGAGGAAAAGCTGCAGGAAATGACAACATTCCCACAGATGTACTAAAGGACAACCTAAGCGTACTACTTCCACACCTATACAAACTGCTAATTAAATGCTGGAGAAACGGAGAAATACCTCATGATATGAGAAATGCTAAGATTATAACGCTGTACAAGAATAAAGGAGACAGGGGTGACTGCAACAATTACAGAGGCATTTCTCTCCTTAGCACAACAGGCAAAGCTTTTGCTAGAGTCGTACTTAATCGCCTGCATAGACTTGCAGAACGGGTGCTTCCCGAGTCCCAATGCGGTTTCAGACCCGGGAGATCAACCATAGATATGATCTTCACTCTTAGACAACTACAGGAAAAATATCGGGAACAAAATATGCCGCTCTATATTGCCTTTGTGGATCTCACAAAGGCATTCGACACAGTAAACAGAGATGGTCTCTACAAGGTGTTAGAAGGCATAGGCTGCCCTCCTAAATTACTTAGGCTGATAATTTCCTTCCATGAAGACATGAATGGCCAAGTCCATTTTGATGGGAGTCCATCAGAGAATTTCAAAGTCAACAAAGGAGTGAAACAGGGATGTGTCCTCGCCCCCACCCTTTTTGGTATATTTTTTGCTGCCCTCCTAAATTACACCTTCGAAAACAGCTCAGGAGATATTTACATTCGCACAAGACCAGATGGCTCACTGTTCAACCTAGCACGACTAAGAGCAAAAACCAAAACAAATGTTGCCCTACTTAAAGAATTTTTATTTGCTGACGATGCAGCCCTAGTCGCTCATAGTGAGGCCACCCTACAGTCGCTGATCAACAACCTGGATAAAGCATGCGACCTTTTTTCACTGTCAATTAATGTTCAGAAGACAGTAATACTAAATCAAGGTGACTTCAAACCTATATCTATTACTCTAAAAGACTGCCCACTAGAATCAGTACAGAAATTTACATATCTTGGATCCACAGTTACGCAAACCATCTCTCTTGATGAAGAAATAAACTGTCGAATTGGTAAGGCAGCTACGACCTTCGGCAAACTCACAAAAAGGGCATGGAACAACACGAAACTAACTCAAAAGACTAAACTCTTAATATATCAAACTTGTGTGCTTAGCACACTACTATATGGATCCGAAACCTGGACAACATACTCAAACCAGGAAAAAAGACTAAATGTCTTCCACATGCGATGTCTCCGCAAAATAATGCACATCAAATGGCAGGACAAAATAACCAACTTAACTGTCCTGCAACGTGCTAAGACCCTAACAATCATGTCGATGCTCAGAAGTCGAAGGCTAAGATGGCTGGGGCATGTCCAACGGATGGAAGAAAAACGCATTCCTAGGCAAATACTATATGGTGAGCTAACACACGGAAAACGACAAATCGGCAGACCTAAACTACGATATAGAGATATCTGCAAATCATCTCTGAAAGACTTCTCCATCTGTGAAAACGACTGGCAACATCTGGCAAGTGATCGCACATCATGGAGAGCACGTATAAGGAACGGTATAACAACATTTGAGACTGTTCTAAGACAGGACTTAGAAGAGAAGAGACTCATGAAAAAGGATGGTAAACCCTGTGGACCAGCGAGCCTGACCTGTTCATTATGTGACCGCGTGTGTTTGTCAAACATTGGTAGAATTAGCCACGAGAGAAGCTGTTCGGCAAAAACAATACCTCAAAAAAATACGCAATAGCCTCCACTAGACCGTCTGACAAGACGAAAAGGGCCATATATATATTACAGATTGGTCATGTTTATGATGGTGTTGAGGATTCAATCAAGCTGGTGGAGCGTATCGTGTGAAATATTCATGTTCATATTATCAGTTTACACAAACACTGTAAAGAATGTACTTACCAGTCCATAATATCTGTACCGATTCTGCTCCTCGTGGTATATAAAATATTAGATAACAAATTAAGATGGAGGAGACATAATAAAAATGGCTTAACTTACTTCTACAATAGGAGAATTGAGATTCTAAAGTAGTAGGGTAGGTTGACTGCGCAGCTTTGATATCCCAGCTGAAACATGGGAGAAACTGTACACAAATTCAGGGTTATCAAATAAGGATCGTGTATTACACGGTAGGTAAAGTACCGGAAAAAAATGTTGACTGTAAGATTGCCTGTCACCTTAAATATCGACGTCGCTTTCACCTTCGCTCGTAGCTACCGTCTCAATAGAGAGATCTGGCGTTATGCTGCGATTTTTTCCCCATGACCTTAATTGAGGGCTTTCATTTGGGCGTTGAGATATGTGCTGTTCATTGATGCATTTCAAACTATAGTCACATACTAATTTATACATTCATCAGCACTCTTGCTTTCGATTTGCGTGAAAACTACTTGTTTTTTTTTTCTCAGTGATTTTTCGCATTCATCTTTAGAATATCAATAACACACAAATATTGCTATTCTTTGTTCAACAAATACATCAGATTTTACACATCGGCTAATTCCTCTGATCTTTAAGGATCATTGCAAATAAGTTTATTTGAATTTTAGATTTTTACAGTAAACGTTGATTTCCAGTTCAGTTCTTTTCAGAGGCGTATCCATATAATACTTTTATAGATCAAATAATTGTGTGTTGTCAATTGCTGCGCCCCAAATTGAATGATGGTAGACATTTCAATATGAAAACATGTGTTAATTGTACACACACGTAACCATTTGCTCAATATACGCTTAATGATCCCAGGCTATTCTTCGGTCTATCAACAAAAAAAGGTCTTAATCATCAGAATCTGAGGATTCCAAAAGGTTGATATTGGTTATGTCTGAAAATCGTAAACCATCTCGTTGTCAGTTCTCAGTGCAGTAGCTGCTGGGGAGGGGGGAGGGTAATCTGTCACCGGGCGCAGCATCTTGGTTGGGGGGGGGCGCCAAATTGATTTCACATAATTACGAACGAATTTCAGAATGAAATGTTTTTCACTTTTAAATGGGCTTCCTGTGTCATTTCCAATTTGATTCTAAAATGTAAAAGTTCGTCTATCCATAGATTAATGCAGTGATTCTGAACTTCTCTTCCATAGGTCAGAATTGGCTCTATATAGCACCGATGAATTCTCTTTCTCACTTCTATTGACATCGATTTGTTGCATAAGATCTTTGTTCACTTCCGTCAATTTCCTTTCTTTTATGGCTTAATCATGTAATCTACTTTCCAGTCATTAGGTATTTCCCTTCTCTCCCGTATTTTATCTAGTAGTTTATGTAATAATGTTAGAAGTGTTAATATTCGCTGCGATGGCTTCTGAAGGAGTACCATCTGGTACTTTGGCTTTATCCTTTCAATAGCTTGATGATTTTAATTATTTCTTCCTTGCTTGGCTTTTCACATTTATTTGCAATATCTTCTCTGCTGGCAGTATGTCTGGAGAATTATGTGGATACGGCCTGTTCAAAAGTTCTTCAAAGTGCTCTTTCCAAATGTTGTATCGCTTGAGATGGCTGTTTCACATAGACTTAGCACTACACTCTTTTGTTGGTGCTTTCAGTCACTGGCCAAATGTTATTGCTGTGAGTATTGATCAGAGATCAGTACCAATCAAATAGCCCCGTTCGTGTGTCCAAGTTATCGGATCACATATCAATACCAATCAAACAGCCCTGTTCATGCGTCCATATCATCTGATCACATTTCAGTACCAATCAAACAGCCCTGTTCATGCGTCCATATCATCTGATCACATTTCAGTACCAATCAAACAGCCCTGTTCATGCGTCCATATCATCTGATCACATTTCAGTACCAATCAAACAGCCCTGTTCATGTGTCCAAGTTATCGGATCACATATCAATACCAATCAAACAGCCCTGTTCATGCGTCCATATCATCTGATCACATTTCAGTACCAATCAAACAGCCCTGTTCATGCGTCCATATCATCGGATCACATATCAATACCAATCAAACAGCCCTGTTCATGCGTCCATATCATCTGATCACATTTCAGTACCAATCAAACAGCCCTGTTCATGCGTCCATATCATCTGATCACATTTCAGTACCAATCAAACAGCCCTGTTCATGCGTCCATATCATCTGATCACATTTCAGTACCAATCAAACAGCCCTGTTCATGTGTCCAAGTTATCGGATCACATATCAATGCCAATCAAACAGCCCTGTTCATGCGTCCATATCATCTGATCACATTTCAGTACCAATCAAACAGCCCTGTTCATGCGTCCAAATCATCTGATCACATATCAGTACTAATCAAACAGCCCTGTTCATGCATCCATGTCACCTGATCACATATTAGTATCAATCAAATAGCCATGTTCATGTATCCAAGTCATCTGATCACATATCAGTACCATCAAACAGCCCTGTTCATGATTCCATATCATCTATGTTACAATCACAGCGGAGCACTTTTTTGTTATTTTAAAAGAAAGAATGGCATATTTTCAACGTTGTCAACAAATGCCTATAATTCAGTTCGAGACAAACTCTGGTATTTTTAAACGACTCTCAATGATATGATCTTCGGCTCAGGAGCAGTAGATCACTGTAAAGTAGAAAGTCTTTTGCTGGAAGTGGTATCTATATCCCTCATTATCAGAGAACGGATCATCATCATCAAGTACCGAGCCTGCTGGCTTAGGTGATCATGTCTCTCCACAACTTTTGATCTCGACAGTTATTTATTATTTCTGTTGCTGACCTTCTGCCAAGCCATTCTCTTAAGCTGTCTGGTATTTGTTCTCTTTGCTTCCCTCTATCTCTTCGTCCCTCAATTTTCCCAATTGTTACAATATATTCCAGCTGTTCCCTTCTCATTACTTGGCCAGAAATGATTATTGTTTTTTCCTAATATTGGAAATTAGCTCTCTTTTTGCTTTGGCCTCTTTTTGAACGTTTTCATTACTCTTCTTAGCTGTCCATGGTATTCTTAATATTCTTCTGTAAAACCACATTACTACATCCTCCAGTGATTTTCTTGTCTGTTGTCCTATTGTCCATGATTCACATCCATATGTTAAGACTGGCTCTGCATAACATTTAAGAACTCTTTTTAAGAACGGATGATAATAAGAATATAATCCAAAAATCATTACTCCAGCCGAGATACACACGAGTTTTCACATTAAGTCAAACCTGTAGTCAGGATCAAACTGAGCATGCGCACCAACCATTTTCACTAATTCGTTCTTTGTGTATGCGATCTACAGTATCAAGTAGACTGACATGGCCGTTCTTTTCCAAACAGGGGTAGATGAGATAAGTACATACGTTTCTCTTTTTATTTTTGCTCTTATTTATTTTTTTAATGTTGTGTGTATTGTCAAATATTTTCGAAGTACGTATCAGTTCAGCCAGTGATCAGGTCACAGTACTTAGTCTATATCATAAAACTGTAGTCATAAATGTTTCATTTTTATTTGTTATTTGCTTTGTTTATTTGTGTTTGTTTATTTGATTAGATATTTTATTTTATATTTTATATTATATCTTTGACCATTGTGGCTTGCTCTCATCGGTCATTCAGATCCATTAACCCGGCATGAGAGCTCAACTATATGAACTAGTTTGATCATGCCACCACCTTATACCCATTATCATTTGCTCGCCACTCTCGTCAGCCTATCTACCAATTTTTGCTCGCCATTCTCGTCAATTTACCAACTTTTGCTCGCTACTCTCGTCAGTCTATCTACCAGCTTTTGCTCGCCACTCTCGTTAGTCTATCTACCAACTTTTGCTAGCCACTCTCGTCAATCTACCAACATTTACTCGCCACATTCCTCAGTCTATTACCAACTTTTGCTCGCCACTCTCGTCAGTTTATCTATCAACTTTTGCTAGCCACTCTCGTGAATCTACCAACTTTTGCTAGCCACTCTCGTCATTTTATCTACCAGCTTTTGCTAGCCACTCTCGTCAATCTACCAACATTTACTCGCCACATTCGTCAGTCTATCTACCAACTTCTGCTAGCCACTCTCGTCAATCTAACAACTTTTGCTAGCCACTCTCGTCAATCTACCAACTTTTGCTAGCCACTCTCGTCAGCCTAACAACTTTTGCTAGCCACTCTCGTCAATCTACCAACTTTTGCTAGCCACTCTCGTCAGTTTATCTATCAACTTTTGCTAGCCACTCTCGTCAGTTTATCTATCAACTTTTGCTAGCCACTCTCGTCAATCTAACAACTTTTGCTAGCCACTCTCGTCAGTTTATCTATCAACTTTTGCTAGCCACTCTCGTCAGTTTATCTATCAACTTTTGCTAGCCACTCTCGTCAGTTTATCTATCAACTTTTGCTAGCCACTCTCGTGAATCTACCAACTTTTGCTAGCCACTCTCGTCAGTTTATCTACCAACTTCTGCTAGCCACTCTCGTCAATCTACCAACATTTACTCCCCACATTCGTCAGTCTATCTACCAACTTCTGCTAGCCACTCTCGTCAATCTAACAACTTTTGCTAGCCACTCTCGTCAATCTAACAACTTTTGCTAGCCACTCTCGTCAATCTAACAACTTTTGCTAGCCACTCTCGTCAATCTACCAACTTTTTCTAGCCACTCTCGTCAATCTACCAACTTTTGCTAGCCACTCTCGTCAATCTACCAACTTTTGCTAGCCACTCTCGTCAATCTACCAACTTTTGCTAGCCACTCTCGTCAATCTACCAAATTTTGCTAGCCACTATCGTCAATCTACCAACTTTTGCTAGCCACTCTCGTCAATCTACCAACAATTTGCTAGCCACTCTCATCAATCTACCAACTTTTGCTAGCCACGCTCGGCAATCTACCAACTTTTGCTAGCCACATTCTTCAGTCTATCTACCAACTTTTGCTAGCCACTCTCGTAAGTCTATCTACCAACTTTTGCTAACCACTCTCGTCAGTCTATCTACCAACTTTTGCTAACTACTCTCGTAAGTCTATCTACCAACTTTTGCTAGACACTCTCGTCAGTCTGTCTACCAACTTTTGCTAGCCACTCTCGTATATATACCAAATTTTACTCACCACTTTCATATATCCATGAATTTTTACTCGCCATTATATTTATCTGTCGTATTGTAAACGACGCCTTGATATATACATTACATCTACTCGTCGCCCTCACATATCCATAACATCTACTCGCCACCCTCACATATCCATAACATCTACTCGTCGCCCCTACATATCCATAACATCTACTCGCCACCCTCACATATCCATAACATCTACTCGTCGCCCTCACATATCCATAACATCTACTCGTCGCCCTCACATATCCATAACATCTACTCGCCACTCTCACATATCCATAACATCTACTCGCCACCCTCACATATCCATAATATCTACTCGCCACCCTCATATATCCATAACATCTACTCGCCACCCTCACATATCCATAACATCTACTCGCCACCCTCACATATCCATAATACCTACTCGCCACCCTCACATATCCATAATATCTACTCGCCACTCTCACATATCCATAATATCTACTCGCCACCCTCACATATCCATATTATCCATACGCCACCCTCACAAATACATAACATTTAAACGCGACCTCATATATCCATACAAATCTCTCTCTCTCTCTCTCTCTCTCTCTCTCTCTCTCTCTCTCTCTCTCTGCGATCAAGACTCAATCAGAGTAGGATTCCAGACTCTCTCATGAAGTCAGCTGTCTGTTTAAGCGAATCGATTGCCCCATATAGTTTCTCTTCCAGGGAGGTGGGCGAGGACCACATTGCTCTTCTCAGGTCTGTGTACTGGGGGCAATCCTGTAGAACATGTTTTGTAGTCATATTGTCCAGTGTACAGTGGCATAGGTTGGTTGTACCTATTTTGAATTTGGTGAACATGTGATTTCTCATTCTATTGTGGCCAGTGCGTAGGCGAAGTATGATGACTTGATATTCCTTGATAGTTGGTGGTGTCCGTCACTCTCATTATGTTTTGGGTGTTCTCGTTTCCATTTTTCATGGAACTGACCTTTGAGGATGGATTTGGCTTCATCATAACATAAAAATCTACTCGCCGACTTCATATATATAAATAAATAAATATCTACTCGCAACCTCATATATATTCATATACATGTGCTCGCAGACTTCAAATAGCCATCAACATCTGCTCGCAGACCTCATATAGCCATAAACCTCTACTCGCCAACATCATGTAGCCATAAACATCTACTCACCAACCTCATATATCCATAAACATATATTCTCTTCGCTCATATATCCATCATGTCCTTCACTCACATAGTTACAAGAACATGCTCTCGCCGCATCCATAAATCCGTTAACTTGCTTTAACCGCCTCATGCATATACCCATAAACTATGTTTGGCTGACTTCCGGTCAATATGGCGGAAAGATGGCAGGAACCATTGAGGGTAAGTCTGAAAAGTGTTCCTTGTTGCAGTTTCCTCATATTCCGAGTCCGGCTTGCAGATAGAGCTAATGAGTTTGGTGCTCTGTGCAGACCGTGAGCTGTGTTTTTGATCTGGATCGTGTTTCGATATTCCAATTGCTTATGATGAATGATGATACCGTATGCCGGAGGACAGTTCAGCTGCATTCAGTTTCGGTGCCGCTTGGCCTTACGTCTTTTGGCGTGTGCTGTGGCTGCTATGATGAGGACTGCCGCTGCCTTTCTTTGTTTGGATCCTTGAATGAGACCAGTTTTAATTCAACTGGCACGGGCGGTTAAGCAATTATGGATTTTAATTCGTTTGCAGTGATACCAGGGCCTTTGACTAACCTTAACCATGTTTGCCTACATCCAAATATATCCATTATCTTATCTCCGCAGCCCCTGTTAATCCATCTTGTGCTCGCTGACTCTAGATAACCACTTAAAGTCTTCATACCACGATCTTATCTTAACGGTCGACTTCGCTTAACAAAACTCATATTCACGCATGAGTTATTTAACACAACTTGAACCAATAATCTCATCATTTCATATTATATGGATCTCAGTTTGTTATTCACTGTTGATGAAGAAAACATTGAGCTATAATCGTTAGACTCTCCAAATCTTTTTGTCGATATCTCCGCACAAAATAATTTATTTTTGGATTTTATTTTGTGTAGCTGCAGATCTATTTTAGTAATCCATACTTTACTTTGCAGAAGAGCTACGGCAAAAACAAGTTTTCCAAAAAAATGAGGAAGATACTGTACAATCCATATTTGACAATAGAAACAAGTAAAAGGGTTCTTAAATATTATGTAGAGCCAGTCTTAACATATGGATGTAAATCATGGACGATAGGACAACAGACAGGAAAATCACTGAAGGCTGTAGAAACTTTTGTTTCACAGAAGAATGTTGAGAATACCATGGACAGCTAAGAAGAGTAATGAAAACGTTCTGAAAGAGAGCAAAAAGATAGCTAATTACCAATATTAGGAAGAAAAAAATCATCATTTTTTGGCCATGTTATGAAAATGAAACAGCTGGAATATATTGTAACAACTGGGAAAAGTGATGGGCAAAGAGGTAGAGATATGCGCAGAGAAAAGATACCAGACAGCTTAAGAGAATGGCTTGGCAGAAGGTTAAAAATAGAAATGCTAAATAATTGTCGAGATCGAAATTTGTGGAGAGACATGATCACCTACTCCAGCAGGCATGGTACTTTGTGATAATACTTTACTTCTTTTTAAATTTGGTTATTTGGTTATGGAAGGCCCCGGTATCACTGCAAACGAATTAAAATCCATAATTGCTCAACCGTCCGTGTCAGTGGAATCATTCAAATTACTAACTCATCTCCAAAACAAAGAAAGGTAGCTGTAGTCCCCATCATAGCAGTCTCAGCACACGTCAAAAGACATAAGGCGAAACTGCACAGAATGTGAACACAGCCAACTGTTCCCTGTCATACGATATCAGCATTCATCGTAAACAATTGGAATATCGAAACATGATCAACACGGATGATACACACAGCTCACGGTGTGCACAGAGCACTTAACTCAGTAGCTCCTGCAACAAGCCTGACTTGGAATATGCGGAAACTGCAACAAGGAACACTTTTCAGACACAGCAATTAAAAGTTCCTGACGCCTAACCGTCATATTGACCGGTATTCCAACGATGACGTATATTGAATTGCAATCAACACAGAACACACTATCACGCACACTGTAGAGGATTTCAGATCACAAACATGTACTCCGCTTCACCGGGGAATTTCCCAACAGTGGAACCTTTTATCTATACACTGATCTGCATTGGAAATATAGAATTAACCATCTTTCCCGCACAAAATACGTAACAGTGAACGTTGACGCAAACATGACCGCGCCATCTTGAAACCGGAAGTGATTTTTAAATTTACTTTTAAACAATCAATCCTGCGCACTTTATATGTGCGTATACAAAACTGATCTTCATATATTTCTCACACTTGTGAGAATATGCTATAGTCCGTTCAGATTCGTTTGCCTAGACATTAATTTATTTTTTTCAAAAACTTATTGTTCATTTGCATTGATCTTTTGAAGTTAGGTTTAGAATACTAATGTCGCTATAAAAAATATTTTTTTTATCAAAGAAATGTGATCCAGTTTCAAAGATGCCTATCTATCTATCTTTCGTTCGCCTGAAGTATTGTCTATATCTGCAATGTCGTTTCCTGTATAAATTTTACTGTCTTTTGTAATTCTTGCAGTGGCCCATATAGTTTTGTCTGTAGTGTTGTATCTATGGGCCAATGGATTTTCCTCAGTCTACTATATTCAGTGCAGTCTTGAAGTATGTGTTCAGCTGTCTGGGGTGCCTGTCCACATGTACAAGTAGTTGATGTGCCGATCTTGAATTTTGTATACATGTGACTATGGAGTCGATTGTGTCCTGTTCTTAGGCGTATAATGATAACTTGTTCATATCTATTCATATTATGAAAGGCATCCTGATTTGGGGCTTGTGGTCCTCTGATTGATTTGATTATCTGTTTCTTATGATGGTATGTAACTGGTGTATCTAGTTGTGTGCCTGTTGAACCTTCCTTTGCCAACTGATCTGCTTTCTCATTTCCTGGTATTCCACAGTGAGACGGGATCCACTGCAGGGCAACCCTGTGGTGCTTGCAGAGTTCAGTCAATAAGGTCTGCAGATGTGGTAATTTTCTGCATTGTAGTGCATGGAGAGCTGATCTTGCATCTGTCAAAAACACTACAGGCTGTGGGCTAAGATTACTGTTCAGCAGTTTTTCTATTGCCAACTTTATTGCTTGTATTTCCGCATCATAATTGTGACAATATTTCCCTGTTGCTATTTTATTCATATCCCTAGTGTTATTTGGGTACTCTATATATGCACCTGCTCCCCCATTCTTTACTGCATTCTGTGCTGATCCATCTGTGTACACACGAATCCATAGGTCTTGTGGGTATTCTTCATCCAGGAAACTGAGAGCTATTGTTTTTCGCTGTAGACTATTTTGTTCCTCTTTGTCAACTATTCCTTTCACTTCTGTCCGTATTTGAACTGATAATCTTGATTCATCTGTCCAGGGAGTCTGTTCTGGTATGGGCAGAAGGGGTTTAACAACTCTTGGCATGTCTGGTGTTTGTCTACTAATACGCTTGGCTTGGTGGATAAAGCTGCTTCTCTTAAGTCGTCCCAATGCAAGATTTTGGAATCTGTCCTTCATTGGATGTCTCGGCATGCATACAAATTTTTCTGCCTGTATCAGCACCTTTGTGTCTCTCCGTTCTCTCAGTGCTGGTATCCTCCACAATTTCTCCATCTCCAATATTGGTGTTGATTTCATTGCTCCTGTGATGACCCTAAGTGCCTGGTTTTGTACTTTATCCAGTTCTTGCAATGTGGTGTTTGATGCTGAGCACCATGTGGATGATCCATATTCTAAATGTGGGCGTATACACTGTTGGTAAACTTTACTGAGTATTTTCCCACTCGCACCCCATGTGGTTCCACACAACTTTCTTAGAATAGCCAATTTCCTCCTTGCTTTTTGGGTTGCCTTATTTATCTGCTGTTTCCAAGATAGTTTGTTATCAAATGTAACTCCGAGATATGTAGCTTGTATGTCTTCTTTCACAGGCTCATTGTTTATGTAGATGGCTCCTGCTTTTTGTTTTGGGGAGAGTGTGAAAAGTGTAGTACTGCATTTGTCTGTATTGATGCTGATACACCATCTATCTGTCCATGAATTCAGTGCATTCATAGCTCTTTGTAGCAATTTGGAGGCCACTGTTACATACTCCTCTGTGCACCACATTACCAAGTCATCTGCATACATTGCCACTTTGATGCCATGTGGTAGTTCAGTAACTAGGTCATTGATGTAGATCAGAAAAAGTGTTGGAGATAGTACCCCTCCTTGTGGAACGCCCTGGCGCAATAAGACCTTCTTACTCTTAAGACCATCCAGTTGCACTCTGGCTCTCCTGTTATGCAGGTATGCTTTGACCCATTTGTACATCCTGCCATTTACTCCATAATTTCTCAGTTTCTTCAAAAGCCCTTCCTTCCATACCTTATCAAATGCTTTCTTTAGGTCTATCCATGCTGCTAGTACCAGTTTCTTTTCTTGAAACGCATCTTCAATTTCCTGGGAAAGATAGGTTGCTTGATCTTCGGTAGAGTAACACTGTCTAAAGCCTGCTTGTTGTGGGACAAGGAGATTTTCACTTTCCAGGTACCACTGCAGTCTGAGATTGATTATACGTTCCATTGTTTTACACAAACAGCTTGTAAGGCTGATTGGTCTATAGCTGGATGTCATTGAACCATCTTTTCCTGGCTTTAGTAATGGTATCATAATTGCTTCTCTCCATGCCTGTGGCACTCTACCTGTGATCCAGCAAATGTTGTAGATCTGCAGTAGTTTTGCTTTAGCTGCAGTTCCCAAGTTCTTAATCATTTCATTGGACACTCCATCATTGCCTGGTGACTTTTTCATTTTTAATTTGGATATTGCCAGCTCTAGCTCTCTTTGTGTAATGGGTGTTTCCATTACTTCCTGTGTGGTCTCTTCTTGTCTTGCATTTTGTTGTTTTAAACGGGTCTCTTGTCGTTTTTCTAGGCTAATTTCAATATTATTGTCATTTGCAAAGGAGTCTGCAAAGTAATTTGCTGCATGTTTACCTGTTAGAATGTTTCCATCCTTCTTCAGTGTAATTTTGGTGTTCCTTTCTGTACCCTCATCATTCAGCTGTTTTACAAGCTTCCACACTTTTCTTGTGTCCCGTTCAAGATTCAAGGACTCTGTTTTCTCTTTCCAGCTTATCCGTCTGGCTTGTAGTTTAGCCCGTTTGCCTAGACATTAATTTATTTTTTTCAAAAACTTATTGTTCATTTGCATTGATCTTTTGAAGTTAGGTATAGAATACTAATGTCGCTATAAAAATATTTTTTTATCAAAGAAATGTGATCCAGTTTCAAAGATGCCTTATTTAACCTATATTTAAAAAAAGTTAATCGATATTATAAACACCGGCGGGATTATGTAGATGCTTACATCTCACACTGTGGGCTTACCAATATCAGCGTTGGTGAGGAGTGGATACCGGTGCCTACGTCATTCAAGGGGACTTTCTCATGTATTGTCACACTCGACAGGAAAAGTAGGGAACAGAACCCAGTCGTGGTTAATGCTGAGGTCAACGGTCTCATCTGCGATAACACCGATGAGAAAGATGCAGTCATCTATACAGACGGATCTGTAAGACGACACGAAAAAAGTGCATGGGCATTTACAGCACGTTCGGCAGGCAGAATAGCCAAGGAAGACAGTGGTGCATACGCCATGACCACGAGTAGCATGACAATGGAGGTGATGGCAGTGACCAAGGCATTCAAATGGTTAGAGTCACAAGACTACATCCACGCATGTATACTGAGTGATTCGATGAGCATGATAAAAAAAGTGGAGGCGGGCTTTGTACGCATGCAATGGGTAGAGTCGTTGCAGAAATCCAAAATACGTAAGGTCACCTTTGTCTATGTCCCTGGACATGCGGGAGTACGGGGAAATGAGAGAGCGGACAGGTTGGCTAGCTGCGCTGTCGTTGAGGACGGGCAACCGATGGATCGGGCGGACGTCATCAATGCACTCCGAGATGTGGGAAGAGCACAGGACTTCGACAAACACAGATCAACGTCGCTTCTTCGGATGATGGAAATGGGAGTTAAGATGGGCACAGCCAGAAATGAGAAACTTAGTGGCCGTGTAAGAAGACTTATCAACCAACATAGAACTGGAGTCGTCAGTCGCTGGACACTGAGGGAATTGCTGAGGAGGGGATCTGAGCACCTATGGACATGTTCGGAGTGCAATGATGATGACCCGCAAATAACTCAATAACTCAATAACTCAATCTCACAGCTGATTCTTTAACATATAGGCATGACCTTCACGGCTGAATGCGCACCGTCCTAAAATAGTTATGTTTCCACTATAAATTTTAATAAAGAAATGTTACATATGAAATTTCCCGTTTAGCACAAAATGACATTTTAGCCGAAACCGGAAATTATGTGACGTCAAAATCACGGCCTTAGACTCGAGTTCGATTCATAATTCAGAGGCAAATCTCAATATTTACAGAAAGGAGGCGGCACTATCCATATTATCTTCTGCAAGTCTATGTGAGAATGAATATAAAGGCAAAATATTTTACTGAGCATAACATTGCTATAAAGATTTATCGATACTTCTGCAGAGAGCGTAAAAAGGGACATCTTTATTGTTCTTTATCAAACCCTGAGAAGAGAACAATGCATATTTTAGGTTTGTGTAAACGTTCATTTGATCGAATAGTTAAAGGAAGCGGATATTTATTGCCAACAAATGCAAGAAAGCAAGGAAGGAAAGAAACGTTAGACAGTTTTGATAAGGACCTAGTAAAAAGAGAAATCTGTCGAATGTTTGATATAAACGAAGAAGTGACACTTAGAAAGTTGAAGCTTTGGCTGAAAACTAACAACGACATTGAAATATCAAAAACTTCATTATGGAAAATATTAAGAAGTGCAGGCTTCACCTTTAGAAAGTATGCTGGTGGAAAAAACATTATTTGTGAGAAGCCACATCTAGTAGCTCTTAGAAGCAAGTATTTACGTGAAGTGAAGGAAATGCGCGAAAATGATTATGATATTGTTTATTTAGATGAAACTTGGATCAACGCTCATCATACAAATGAAAAGGAATGGCAGTTAGCAGATGGAAGTATTAAAAGATCAGTACCAAGCAGTAAAGGGCAACGTTTGATAGTTGCACATGCAGGTAGCAGACATAATGGGTTGTTGCATAATGCTCATCTCGTTTTCATTTCAAAATCCATAGACAATAGAGACTACCACTCCGAAATGAATGGGCACATATTTAAAGACTGGATCGAGAAAAGTATCCTTCCAATATTAGATCGACCTTCTTGTCTGATAATGGACAATGCTTCATACCATAACGTAGTTAACGTAGAAGATAGAATCCCAACATCATCAAGTACAAAAGATGCAATCAAAACGTGGCTCATAAAAGAACACATACAAGTTAACGACAGCTACTTGAAACCCGAATTGCTTAGCCTTGTAAAACAGACACAACGTACAAAGATATTTAAAATAGACAAGTTAATTCAAGAACATGGCCATAGATGTTTGAGACTACCTCCATATCATGCACACTTAAATCCTATAGAACTAGTTTGGGCAAAAGTTAAAGGACACGTAGCATATACAAATAAAACTTTCAAATTATGCGATGTTGAGACACTTACAAATCAGGCTCTATCAAATATAAATAAAGACTACTGGGTAAAATGTGAGGATCATGTGTTACGACAAGAAGAGGAATATTGGAAAAAGGATGGTTTGTTGTTTGTTCAGCCGAAAGCAGTAATCGACCTATTTGACTCGTCTGATTCTGAATGATCATTACTCTGATTAAGTCTACAGATAAATAGTTTGATTTGCAAAATTTCCTAGTTGATTTGTTAAACAGTTTATTGTTCAAGACCACCCAAGCAATCAAAAATATGTTATAAGCAAACCAACAACCATTACTTTGAATGGAAGCCTCCTTGAGTCAGTACTGAAGTTCAGCTATCTTGGATCCACTATTACAGCCACACTTTCCTTAGATGAGGAACTAAATGTACGTATTTGAAAGGCAGCGACAACATTTGGGAAACTCACACCAAGAGCATGGAACTATATCAAATTGACTCTACGAACAAAAGTTCTATATATAATTTAAAATTTGTATACTTGCCACCAAGTAAAATTTTATGGACACGCCTATGGGTCATCGTTGCACTAGATTACTGTAAAACATTTTGATTAGGGTCAAAATAATAGTTACATGGGCAAAGATCAAAGGAATTCGCCGCTTTAAGAAAACCGTTATAGCTAGACATCGAGTAACACATATGTTCTCGTGACATGGACATTTTAACACCGTATGCCAAAAATCATGTGAAATCATCAAGAACTTTTTGAATTATAAATCATAACATCTCGGCAAACGAATCTGAACGGACTATAGCAGCGCACGCCGCACAAGAACTACAACTGGTCAACAAAATGAATGCGGGAGGGGAGTGGACTGTGTGGTGTAGAAGTTTGACGATATCTGGACACTAAGGTCCCAGGTTCGAATTCCACCACCCGGCAGTGGGGTAGTGAGATCCAATGTCTAGCCCTCTCTATGTAGTGAGATCCAATGTCTAGCCCTCTCTGGGTAGTGAGATCAAATGTCTAGCCCTTTCAGGGTAGTGTGATCCAATGTCTAGCCCTCTCTAGGTAGTGAGATCCAATGTCTAGCCCTCTCTGGGTAGTGAGATCCAATGTCTAGCACTCTTTGGGTAGTGAGATCTAATGTCTTGCCCTCTCTGGGTAGTGTGATCCAATGTCTAGCCCTCTCTGAGTAGTGAGATCCAACGTCTAGCCCTCTCTGGGTAGTGAGATCCAATGTCTAGCCCTCTCTGGGTAGTGAGATCCAATGTCTAGCCCTCTCTGGGTAGTGATATCCAATGTCTAGCCCTCTCTAGGTAGTGAGTTCCAATGTCTAGCCCTGTCTGGGTAGTGTGATCCAATGTCTAGCCTAGTCTGGGTAGTGTGATCCAATGTCTAGCCTACTCTGGGTAGTGTGATCCAATGTCTAGCCCTCTCTGGGTAGAGTGATCCAATGTCTAGTCCTCTCTGGGTAGTGTGATCCAATGTCTAGCCCTCTCTGGGTAGAGTGATCCAATGTCTAGCCCTCTCTGGGTAGAGTGATCCAATGTCTAGTCCTCTCTGGGTAGTGTGATCCAATGTCTAGCCCTCTCTGGGTAGTGTGATCCAATGTCTAGCCCTCTCTGGGTAGAGTGATCCAATGTCTAGTCCTCTCTGGGTAGTGAGATCCAATGTCTAGCCCTCTCTGGGTAGTGTGATCCAATGTCTAGACCACTCTGGGTAGTGTGATCCAATGTCTAGCCGTCTCTGGGTATTGTGATCCAATGTGTTGATCTCTCTGGGTAGTGTGATCCAATGCCTAGACCTCTCAGGGTAGTGTGATCCAATGTCTAGATCTCTCTGGGTAGTGTGATCCAACGTCTAGCCCTCTCTGGGTAGTGTGATCCAATGTCTAGATCTCTCTGGGTAGTGTGATCCAATGTCTAGCCCTCTGTGTAGTGTGATCCAATGTCTAGATCTCTCTGGGTAGTGTGATCCAATGTTTAGCCCTCTCAGGATAGTGTGATCCAATGTCTAGATTTCCGTGGATATTGTGATCCAATGTTTAGCCCTCTCTGGTTAGTGAGATCCGATGTCTTACCTTCTCTAATACGGCAACAACAATAAACACGAGGACCCTTGTGGTTTCATTGCACGTTAAATAACTCTTTGCAGTTGGAAATCAAAAGGAGTAGGCCATAAACGGGCACTGTCTGGGCAAACTTGACAGGGAAAAGAATTCTACCCGAAACGTCAAAAAATCTCGACTATAAAAAGAAATGAGACTACCACTGAAGTCGGGGAATTTCTGCCTCATTGGCTCGGGACACCTCAGCACACGTGCCTGGCCCCGTCTCCTTTCTCCTCCGCCTTCTGTATTTGATTTTCCCCGTTTCTTTCACTGATAGAGTATTCACTCAAGGGAGCAATGCAAACATCCTCATATCTCAACACTGGTCTACTTTTTAATATGTTTACCTCCTTAAGGTCGCAACACACAAATTGTTTTGGAATACCATTGTCTGCCATTCTTCTTAAATGACTAAGCCATCTTAGTCTACGACTCCTAAGTGTTGCCATAATGGCTGATAGTTTGGTTCGTTGTAAGACATTATAGTTGGTTACTTTGTCCTGCCATTTGATGTTTATAATCTTTCGAAGGCAATGAACATGAAAGCTGTTTAACCTTTTTTTCCTGCCCTGCATAGGTGGTCCAAGTTTCTAATCCATAAATAAGTGTACTAAAGACACCAGAAAAATCAACATTTTAAAAAGTGTAGTCGTCAGACGTAGTTAACTCCCTTCCAGGTTAATACTTCTTGTTAACTGTTAAGTCATGAATTCATCCTATATTGATACAACTATCTCTTATAGTTACATTATACTTTGTAAGTTTCACTCCAGGAATACGTTTAAATAGTTACAACGGGACAATAGCAATGGCTATAGCAATGGCCTCAGGGCAATAACCGCTATATTAGAACTACTAATATACACTAGCTAACTCTTGTGTTTGCGTTCACCTTTATAGTTAATAATACAGCTTCTTATTATAGTCTCCTTCATTCTGAAAAGCACTAAACTCCTACAAGACATGGTGCCCATTACTAAATGAAGCTATGAAGGCCAACTTGGCGAAACGTTGACTTATGTTTTGTTACTCACTTACGTAAAGCTGTTACCATACCATTTCTTTCTCCTTTTTAAAATTGTCATTATTATCATAAGCTTTACCTCAGCTTCTCATCTCTTTGCATCTTGGTCCATCTTGACGCCTTTACACCTTTCCAGCCCATTATTAAAACACGGTATGGAAATCGGGGATGAAAAGTAACAAAACACAAAGCGAGAACAAAGAAGACCTAAGAATGAACACGGAGAAAATACACCAATGTCAGCCGCAAAAACCAGCTATATCTGTTCTACACATAGACGTGCCTGTGTAAACGCAATGATTAATATACGCCATTGACTATAGGACGTCCTGTAAACGTTGCAGATGTAACTTTCACATTAATATACTTTAAGGCGCTCTAATGTTCTGCCTTTATTGTGATCGCCGTGATCTCCAGACCGTAACGACTCTGCTTTCTTCTTGATCCACTTTATGCGTGCTCCGCTGCAGTGGTTGAGGATGCGTCGTCAAGATGTAATCTTGCCGTACCCTGGTGAGAAACCTTGGATGATAATTCCCTACTGTGTCTAACATGTACCCATCGTACACTTACATACCTCACGTCGATGTTTGAATTATTTTGGACTACATAGTCTGATAACACTGACTCTCTCTCTCGCCGCGACACTCACACTTCGTTCTTCACCACAGCGTCAGATCACGACAAAGTAATAGTTGTTGATTTACTGCATACAGAATTCTCTCGTGGAAGTAACAGTAAGTTTATTTGCACGTATCATGTCCAATTAAACAAAATATATACAAGCCAGCGGTGTACAATTCGCTCGGCTGTTCACATGTTAATGTCCTGAATGCTCATCTCTCTACTGCAGTCGTGCCTTAGTTCCCCTCTCCCACACATTCGGTCCAACACTGAATCGCTGTCGTCTGGATCCTAATATTTACTCCCTATACTAACACAATGATCTGTCTCGTCAATAAATTCGAGACCTACTTCTTCAACTAGTCTAACTCTTTATTACGAGTTTGGCTCTACGAGCCATTGGCTTACGCCTGTCTACAGCAACCTGTCTGTTACTCGTTCTCAACAGCCCCCATGTGAATCTTTTCGACTAATACTAACTATGGAGGTTGGTAAGCCACTACAGGCTACCGCCTCATGGCCACACCGTTCTCATGCAGTCTCCATGTGTGAATCTTGTCTTCCAGCCTCGTACATGGGATTATATACTTCGTCTCTGAACCAATCAAATTAATCTACATCATCTCATGCTTTGTCCCTTAACCTATCACAACTCCCCTATATCATCTCCTCCCCTCCAAGTTCACACCCTCAATCAGTCACGAGATTTCCGCTATACTGCATGAACATTATTCTATTCACATTTCCTGTGACTTCTCGTGCTATATTCACTCACTCACCTCAACCATCCCCTACACACCTTCACATTTTCACATTCACTTTTACACCTACCATTCTAGTACAGGACTATTCAGACATAAAAAAAAAACGCTAATTTTCTTCTTGAATGACTCGCTGTGACACTGATTTATCTACCGAGATAGGAGATAGAGATTATTATTATTATTATTATTATTATTATTATTATTATTATTATATGTTGAAAAGCACCTATTTACCAGTCCCACAGTCCTTGATACTAGAGATCGGGTTCGATTCTGATCGACGGCTTCCGGGTTCACCCAGCCTTAAATGGGTAGCGGATTTTTTTCTCGGAAAGTAAAGCGGCACGGGCGTAATACCGACCACATTACCCCAAAAATCATGTGCCGAAGGTCTGTAAAAATTATGATCATTAACACCATATTCCCTACACGCCACTTGGCGTAACGATGGTTCTTTACCTTTTTTACTTTACAATCCTTGATAGCCTTTAAAAATGGGGACCAGAGATTTTTCTGGGAAGTAAAGGCGGCCTGGCGTGATACCGACCACATCCCCCAAAAAAATATGTCGTGGTCATAGAAAACATATGGTCACTAACACCATATTCCACATACGCCAGCAAGGCTTGGAGGGAACCTTTACTTTTTCCTTGCAATCCGTGATCAATATTAAAGTCAGTGTCTTGCATTGCAACTTTTCCACCAACGAAAACTTCTTTCCCACTCTAGTGAATGTTTTCTTTTGATGAACTAAATAATCGTATAGTCGATATTAAAACCGCAGATTTACATTTCTAACTTCTTGGTTTTATAATGCAGATGGCGACACATGGTATTATGGTGCACACAGACATTGATTGTGTTGACATACCTGCTTTCACGTCATCGTTAACGCCCGATTAACTTTTATTAAAATACTTACACTTTCGTTTGTTAACTATCAGCGTACGGACAGCACAGCTGTTTGTATTCAACTCGAAGTGGTATTTGATTATAATATAGTACATTCCAGACATTCTTGAAGTTAGTATCTGGTAAAAGTGGTTTACATTTGTGATACCAGACATAAAATATTGCATTTTAGCTAAAGTAATATTTATGTCTTCTTCTTCTACTACCTTTCAGCTCCCTGTGGAGCATAGGTCTTCAACAAACACTTACCAAGCCGTTCTGTTTCTTGCCATTCTTTTAAGATCTTTCCATGTCTTCCTCGTCATCTTCATCTCTGCTTGCATCTGTCTTCTCCAAGAATTCCTTGATCTTCCTCTTTGTCTTTTTCAGACAAAAGGTGAGTCGGCAGCCAGGACTCCTTACATCTTTCTCCGGATAGCGTCATACATTTCTTAGACAGAGAGCCTTTATCTTTCCTGGATGGCGGATTTGCTTTTATTCTTTTCTTTGACTTGTCCATGTATGTGAAGTTTTTCGGCTTATGTTTTACAGTACGGGATAGCCAGTACCATGCCCAATCCTCCTTAGTCGGAATATTTATGTACGAATGATATTTTAGTAGTCAAATCTAGTAAAAAAAAGAAATAAAATCAAAGATTTCCAAAACTGAGAGTTTTGGAAGATGCAAGATTCAATTTTTAACCATCTTCATCACATGTGCCTTGCCGGTTGGCGTAGGTGATCATGTCCCTCCACAATCTTCTATCTACAGCGCATCGTATCAGTTCTGTTGTTGACCGTTTTCCATGCCATGACACCAAGCTATCCAGTATTTTCTCTCTTTGTCGTCCGCGATCTCTCTTTCCTTTTATTTTGCCAGTTGTAACCAAGTATTCCAACTTTCCTCTTCTCATGATGTGCCCGAAAAATGTTGATTGCTTCTTTCTGATGTTTTTTTAAGAGCTCCCTTTTTGTGTTGGCCTCTTTGAGAACTTTCTCATTGGTCTTTTTAACTGTCCAGAGAACTTTCAACATTCTTCTGAGAAATCTCATCTCTGTGACCTCTATTTTAAATGTTAAGATACAACTTCTTTTAATCACTTCGAATGTAGAACGCACTGGCCACAACAGAATGAGAAACCACATGCTCAACAAACTCAAAATCGGTACTACCAGCCAGTGCCACTGTACACTGGACAACATGACAACAAAACATGTTCTACAGGATTGCCCCCAGTACACAGACCTGAGAAGGACAATGTGGCCCCCACCCACCTCCCTGGAAGAGAAATACATAGGGCAACCGAATCATTTAAAAAGACAGCTGCATTCATAAGAAAGTCCGGAATCCTACTCTGAATGAGCCATGGTCGCAGAAGCAGAAGAAGAAGAAGAGGAAGAAGAAGAAGAAGAAGAAGAATGTAGAATGTAGAATGTAGAATGTAGAATGTAGAATGTAGAATAGAAGTGTGATATTTTATCTTCATCGAGAGACGTGAATGATCAAATCAGTTAAAATCATCAGTAACAAACAACACAACTACAGGGTCTAACACAGTTTTATTGCTGCTCTGGTTGACCAATATTAAAAATCTAAATGAGGACAGCATGATAATTTTTTTGTTTATATGTGTAATTTTCTTGTGTTGATTATGCTGAGCATTACTGTTCTGTAATATGAAGCTCTTTATAAAGCTCGTTATGTATAGTTCTTAATAAAGAGCTTCGCAACAGGAGGCAATCTGATCATCATAAGGCGAACCTGTCGAGCAAGTATTTCATCCTTTTTTTTTGCACTATGGGGAGGCGGGACCTAGGTTATGACTGCCCGCTGCTTGAATACTATATTCAACATATAATAACGAAACTTATTCTTTGCAAACCTTCTGATCGATTCTGCTGTCCATGTACTGTTCTGATGTTGATAGAGTTGAGCATTGCTGTTCTGGATACACAGTATCTATCTTTCGGTAGTAGGTGTCTATTATGATTCTGGTGGATGATGTCTAATTTGCCTGATCGACGACTTTCAGGTTTACCCATCTTTAAATGGGTACCTTATTTTTGTTCTAGTAAAAGAAAGATAGCACTGACGTAATATCGATCATATTACATCAAAAATAACTGCTGATTGTCTTTTTAAAATATGGACACTAACACCATTTTCTATATTCTCCGGCTTGTGGCGTGACAGGAGTCTTTCTTTATTATTTCTTCTCTTTGTTCTATGTTGTCAGGTATTAGCTTGCCACTCTACAAGGTTTTTTTGCAGATGATGTTTGTTATCTTAGAATATGGAATGAATATATTCATAGCAATCCCAAGTGAAGCAATACTATGGAGGAAAAATGAAAAAAATATAGAAAAAATGATATGGTTAAAGCTGTACTTAACTGATCGACAACATAAATTTGAACGACGTTTCGGCTCAATAGGCCTTCAGCAGGAACAAACAAGCAACACACGCACAGATATGTACGTAAATAAAACTAGTCCTACATAAAAAAAAAAGCAAAGTGCCCCCGTCACGTCAAGTAGCGTATGGGTAATATGGTGTTAGTGACCATAAATTTTACAGACCCTCGGTACATGATTTTTTGGGTTAATGTGGTCGGCATGACGCCCGTGCCGCTTTACTTTCCCAGAAAAAAATCCGGTACCCATTAAAGGCTGGGTGAACCGGAAGCCGTCGGTTGGGGTCACACCTTACCTCTTGTCTTTTGTAGTCCAGTTCGCTAACCACTGAGCTATCACGGCTCCCCTAGTCCTACATAGCTAACTAATAATGAAGCATCCGCAACAAAATAATCTAGAGCTAGTACGAGAAACGGGGATAAAAATGCCTTCCCTGTATCGTAACCAGAAGAAAAATGAACGACTGGCGCAGGATACGCGATGTCGGTGACCAGCCGATGGGAGGATCAGAACCAGGCTAAATGGTTCTAAAATATGTGTGGGATGGGGAGGGAGGGGTGGGGGGGGACAATGTCTAGGTACCTCGACTACAACGCCACCGGCAATGTCTATATATATCTACGCACCTATACACACATATATATAATTTGCAAAGTTTGTATTCTTGAACAGTTTGATTTTCCCATTTTGTAAGGGGCGAATGGCCTGGCTGCTTTGTGATGCTGTCCAGCGTACTGATTGTGATGACATGACATTTAACTCTGCTGTCCTGCAGTCGAATTCCTTCTTTGCTTTTATCGCGGATCCATGCTTTGTGTATATATCGTGAACTGTAGTTTGAAACATTATCTTCCTGATTTCTTTATCTCCTTAGTAAGTAAGTAAAGTACCCCGTCACGCCAATTGGTGTATATGGAATATGGTGTTAGTGACCATAATTTTTACAGACCTTCGGCACATGATTTTTGGGGTAATGTGGTCGGTAATGTGGCCGCTTTACTTTCCCAGAAAAAATCCGGTACCCATTAAAGGCTGGGTGAACCCGGAAGCCGTCGGTTGGGATCGAACCCTACCTCTTGTCCTTTGTAGTCCAGTTCACTAACCACTGAGCTATCGCGGCTCCCTTTCTTTATCTCCTTAACGATGTTTAATGGTTAGTCAAAGTTGTAGTGTAAAAGATAAGTTCATATTTTGCCTCGTTTTCCCATGTCAATGACTGTGTTGCTTTCCAAATCTCAACATGGATGTACTTTGATGTTTTAGTAGCATTTATGGTATTCTGTTTCTATCTTTGTTTGTGAAATCCTAACAGTTTGTTGGTTTCCCCATGGTTTGTTCAACGCCAACTTGTATCACAAGCCTGCAATCTGAAAGGGGTCACTCAAAGCTTGTGACGTCATTGGGAACACGGCGGTTGTGGGTAAAATGACGTCAGCAAATCTGCAGCTCGCATAATTCAAGACGTCACAAGCTTTGGATGTTTTAGAGTCTCAACCGGCGAGCTTGAAATATAGTTGGCATAGGCTTGTTGATACCTGTGTGGACTGTAAAGGTCAAGTACAAGACTTGAATCGGCGTACTAACACGCGAGTTATCACCCAAATGTGCTCGGCCGCCGATCTAGAACTGTTCGGAGACTTCTGGACAGTGTCGCTTCAAGCACCGAAATTCACGATGCGAGGCGGCATTCCTCACCTTCCCAGAGTAATACCCTGTACCCATATCTGCTAGTGGCTGGGTCGACCGTGGGGATAATTTTTTTTTTTCCCAACCATAAGTACAACTCACGCTGCTTCCAGCGGGAATCTAAGACGAGTTGTCTGAACGTCGGTAGCCCAGTCGGGTGGTTTTCCCAACTTGGCCACCAAGGCCCCCATATGGACTGTGTCTAGATTCTCTTGTCCCATGGCCAAACTTTTATACTTGGTGTTGTTTTAAATACTCCAAAATAATGAATTGCTCAAACTGACTGATGCGTAATTGCACTCCATTAAAGATAATTTAAAATTATCTGTTCTTTTATTTTTTCATAGATTTTGTATAACAGAAAGTGAGTTTATGGTAATAAATATTGTTACAATGTCTTTGCTCTCTTTATTTATCAGGTAGTTGTATAACAAAGAACCGGCAGATACATACGTAAAGAGAACCACAGATCTGGTCATCAACTATATAACTAATGCACTGATGAGGCATACGAAAGTCAAGACTTAAAATGGAGCTTTCCCGTAAAATAATACAACATAATCGTTTATGTTACGTTTCATTTTTAAATTGCAATATATTCCCGAGAATGCGGCTGTTTCGTACAGTATTATCACTTGTGTCATTATGTGCGGTTGCATTCATTATGTTATCCATGAAAGTAGAGAAACAATTTAAAACAGAAAACGTTGACTGGTCTTCGCCAAATAAGCGAATAGAAGAATCGTACCTTCCAACATGTGATAATGTTTTGGTCAAAGGGGTCAAAGGTCACTGGGTTACCAAAGAGGTCACCCAGCAGGAAATGGAGGAACTTGACAACTTTTTTAAAAAGGTTCGAGACTACCATCGTGTAAATGACTCACTGCAGCGTGACGATGGTCTCTGTGGTGAGTATTTTTGATTTGAAATATGTGTCTCTATATGACATGAAGAGTTTATTTTGTACCCAATATATTTCCACAGATCATTTTCCTTCTTAATCTTTCTTTCTTTTTCTTCTCTTCCTCCTCTTCTTTATCTTCAATTCCCTCTTCTTTATCTTCAATTCCCTCTCCTTTATCTTCAATTCCCTCTTCTTTATCTTCAATTCGCTCTTCTTCTTCAGTTTTCACCGGTTAAGTGAACGCGGATGTGTCTTCATTTATGACAAGCCGCGTTATTTGCTCTTCTCAGCCTACGCCTGCTCTATTTTAACTGCGGTTACATTATAGCAGTATTGTTAATAATTTGACTTCAGACTTGACTATGATTCCTGGTTACTGATTTAGTTGTTTGTCTTTGACAGTTAGCTGGAACATGAGAGGATTACTCTTATAATACATCACTTTATGATTAACACATTCAATGAAATTGATAACTCACAATGTTTGGAACAAGATTAATATCAATCAGTCTTTATTCTTATATCTACAAAATGACTTCCGTTTCCAAGATGGTGGAACTAGTTCACGTTCACTCGATCGCTGCAGAAATTGCATTTGGGGTCTGATTAATTCCGGCTCCCCATTGCAATTTTCTGCGTTAAAGTCAAAATGATGTTCTACTTAACACATCTGCGCCGATGAAGCTGAGTCGTATGCACGGCTATAATCCTTTTTGACAAATCAAGTGTTGTGAATGCGACCTTCCACCGTCTAGAGTTGATCTGCGGTTTACGTCACATTGAGTGCTATTCAATGACCGTTGTTGGAATTGTTTGACGCAATTTATTTACATGTTACAACTTATTAATGTGGACTGCTCCGTCAAGTCAGCCGAAGTTTTATCTCTTTAGGGAATTGGCACCGTGTTTCGTTCGTTGTAGGCTGTATTCACTAGAGTAAACAGGAATCTATGGTCGCAGCCATTTTTGTGTGTGCTACGTCGTCATAATGGCTCATCGTATATCCCTAGACCGGCCATAAGCAAATCTTACGGACTGTTGTTTGATGTGAGACGGGAATAATCTGACGACTAACTGTGTGTTATATGTTCGGAATTGGAGTCAAAAACGATGTCCTAACATCATCAAGCGCTATATATTTTTAAAAAATATGACGATCATCATTTTCAGGAGGACGTGAATTTCCGGTCAATATGGTGGTTAGGCGGTAGGAGCCATTGAAGGCTATGTATGAAAAGTGTTCCTTGTTGCAGTTTCCTCATATTTGAAGTCCGGCTTGTTGCAGGAGCTACTGGGTTAGGTGCTCTGTGCACACCGTGAGCTTTGTATCTCATCCGTTTTGATCATGTTTCGATATTCCAATTGTTTACGATGAGTTATGATATCGTATGACAGGGAACAGTTGGCTGTGTTCACTTTCTGTGCGGTTTCGCCTTTCCTTTTGGCGTGTGCTGAGACTGCTATGATTGGGACTGTAACTATCTTTCTTTGTTCGGGAGATGAGATATTAATTCGGATGATTCCACTGGCACGCGGCGGTTGAGCAATTATGGATTTTAATTCGTTTGCAGTGATACCGGGACCTTCGACTAACTATAACTATGAAACAGCATGCAAATGCGAATGAGCATTTTATATGCTGTGGTAAATATCAAGATTTGAACATCGTGTTTGTAATCATAAAGATATTGGTGATCAGCTTTAAAGTCAAGAACAGAGAAGTGTAAGAACATTTACAACTGTTCATCTATGTAATTATTTTTGTTTGATCTCAGGGAAATTTGACATGCAGTGGAAGCGGTGACAAAGTTTCTGCAGAAAAACAGTACCATTTTTTAAGAGCAGCTATTATTATTAAAAGTGGGAAACAAGACTCCGTGGTGACAGAATATGTCAGAAGGATCCAGTCTAAAGAAATTCAAGACCAATATCTGGCCAAAGAAAAGCAGATAAATCGTCTTAGAGCCCAAGTAAAGAATAAAGATATGAGCAAGACTAATGAAGCTAAATACTTGAATGTACACGGGATGTTAGCCACCAAGAACAACTGTCATCGACTTGATGAGCGCATTCAAATCAAAGAACACTATATTCTGTCCTGCTTTTAATTCAGCAGGAGAAAGACAAGCTACTTCACACGAAATGATAAAAAAACTTTGAATGACATCTGTAGTTTGTTGAGGACAAGGACATAATAATGGTGCGAACATGCCTGGAAAGATGAAAGACGTACAAAAGAATAATTCTAAAGGTGTCACAGGGAATGTTTTTTTTTTCAATCCTTGTGGGAGTCATTAACTTCATTTAGTTATTGGTGGTATCTTCTCATCTTCCGTGAGGAGCTGAACTGTTTGGTGCATTGCAACGTTTATTTCTTGCTGTTCAACACAAATTTGACAATTCTTAAGGAATGTGACAAATAACCAACTCTTAAAGAGGTTTGTAAAACAAGGTATGACAGCTTCAAATCAGTTCGTTATGAGCTGACAGAAATATATGATGCACTCATTTCTATTCAAGACCCAAAAGCTACAGTTGGAGCAAGCTCCCTGGAAACAATTGACAGCGTTTAACCTTATAGTTTTCTAGGTAAGTCGATTTAATATAGTGTTCCAAGTAAATCTTGTTAGCAAAAGTGTGCAAGGAATAGACATAGATTTTACCCGCTGTCGTTTCTCTAATGAAGAAATATGAAAGAGTCTCTGAAAGATTATTGTGACTGTGGCGACGTCATAGTTATTATCAATGCTAATGAAGTATCATAAACACTGACAGTTATCCTTTATTTCAAACAGCAGCATCCAGGAAAAAAGGAGGCAATTTATGTTTGGAATAAAAGATGAAGGCCCTCATGAAATCCACATAAACACTACTCAATTGTATCCTTTCATCAACACATCATTACCCTTCATGCTTCAAGCTGCAGGATACTGTGTGTGAAGTTTTACGATTACTGTACAACTTGCAGAAATAGCCAGCTACTCGGTTAACTCCCTATAATAAAAGTGCCAAAACTTCCAACAAATTCTTTTAGATTCTGTCTTCAGGAGAAAGTGAAGTTACTGGACAATATGATGTTGACCAAGATCTATGACGAGCTAATACATTTATAGACAAAGTGCAAATAATAGTAATACAGGAAACCCCCATTCAATCATAGGATTACCTTTTCAGACACAACGGACAGTTTTTCATCTCGTATTCAGATACTACAAAGGATTTCTACTCTACCTCAGTATTAAGCGGAGGGCAAATACATTCAACTAAAACTAATAAGAGAACAACTGGAATATATTGTAACAACTGGAAAATTGAGGGACAAAGATATTGAGGGAAGCAAAGAGAAAAGGTACCAAACAGCTTAAGAGAATGGCTTGGCAGAAGGTCAACGACAGAAATAATAAATAACTGTCGAGATCGAAAGTTGTGGAGAGACATGATCACCTACGCCAGCAGACTCGGTACTTGATGATGATGATGAAAACTAATAAAAACATAGAAATAAATGAAAAAATATAGAAAAAACGGTTTTGTTAAAGCTTTACGTAATAAGTGAACGACACAAATCAGATCGACGTTTCGGCTCAATAGGCCTTCAGCAGGAACAAACATACAATACACACACATACACACACACATACACACATATATATATGTATTTAAAATAAAAAAAAATAATTTTAAAAATAATAATGCCCAACAAGAATGAGAAATAAAAATAAAATGTCTTCCCTGTATGCTGTGTTCTGGACAGAAGAAAAATGAACGTTAGTGCGTGCACTAAAGTGAAAATGTGCGTACCCAGCACACGTCATCTCTCATAATTTTGTATCGTCCATTGATTACGGAAAGTTTTAACCTTACCGTTTTTTTTTTCCTTTATTTTTCTATATATATTTTTTTATTTCTCCTGACAATTACCTTTACTGCAACTTCGTACTTGTATGCATTTAGATGCATTTCTTTGTCTGGACCCTAATTAAAACAACTCAATGCTGTAAAATGAGCCACAGCCGTTTGTCGGTTCTAGTAAGCATCTCAGTTGAGAATCATCATCACCATCATTGAGTGCTGTCTCCGCATCGAAGGTTGGCTACCATGGAGAGCCATCCAACTCTGTCTTTTGCTTTGATGGTGCAGATTGTCATAGGTTGACTTGTCCATCTTTTAATGTTACTCGTTCATGTTAGTCTCGGTCTGCCTCTGCTTCTTTTACCTTGTATTTTCCTTTCCAATATTACTTTTGTTAAGCTGTTGTGTCTTTTAAAATGCCCCAATAATTGCATTTGTCTTGTTTTGTGTTTAGTAGTTACCTTTTCATTTTTAGATGTTTTAAAACTTCATCGTTTGTTTTCTTTTCTTTCCATCCAATTCTACCTATTCTTCTATAAATCCATATTTCAAAGGCTTCAGTTTTCTGTTCTGTTTTCTTATCTAATGTCCATATTTCTGCACCATACAGGAATATTGAGAAAATATAACATTTTGGTATTCTTAATTTTAGCCCTGGTGTTATTTGTTTTGATGTATATTTTTTATGACATTAAAATTACTTTTTGCCATACCTGTTCTTTTGTTTATTTCAGTTGTACATTTTCCATCATTGGTTATAGTATGTCCCAGGTAGTTGTAGCTCTGGACTGTCTCCAGATGTATTCCTTCAACTGTGATATTTATTTGTAGACGTTGAGAATTTTCTTTGTTTATGATCATAGTTTTAGCCTTTTTATATTTATATCTAGTAAATATATTTTGCTTGTCATGTTTATTACATTAACTAATTGTTGTAGATCTTTAGGATTTTCTGCTAGTAGTAGAGTATCATCAGCATATCTTAGGTCATTAATTATCTTTCCATTAGTGTTTAGGCCTGTTATCTCTGTGATGTTTTGAAAGATTTGCTCAGTGTATAGATTAAGCTACACCCATTGATATAAAAAGAGGAGTAAGACAAGGATGCATCCTATCACCAAGCTTGTTCAATCTATACACTGAGCAAATCTTTAAAAACATCATAGAGATGCCAGGCCTAAACATTAATGGAAAGATAATCAATAACCTAAGATATGCTGATGATACTGTTCTACTAGCAGAAAATAATAAAGACCTACAATTGCTTAATGTGATAAAAGTAACAAGCAAAAAATATGGACTAGAAATGAATATCAAAAAGACTAAAACTATGATCATAAACAAAGAAAATTCTCAAGACCTACAATTAAATATCACAGTTGAGGGAATACATCTGGAGACAGTCCAGAACTACAAATACCTGGGACATACTATAACCAATGATGGAAAATGCAAAACTGAAATAAACAAAAGAATAGGTATGGCAAAAAGTAATTTTAATGCCATGAAAAATATACTAACAACAAAACAAATATCAGCAGGGCTGAAACTAAGAATGGCAAAATGTTACGTCTTCTCAATATTCCTGTATAGTGCAGAAACATGGGCATTAGACAAGAAAACAGAATAGAAAATTGAAGCCTTTGAAATGTGGATTTATAGAAGAATAGGTAGAATTGGATGGAAACAAAAGATAACAAACGATGAAGCTTTAAAACAACTGAAAATTAAAAGAGAACTACTAAATACAATTAAGACAATTTTGGGGCATGTTAAAAGACACAGCCTACTAAAAGTAATATTGGAAGGAAAAATACAAGGTAAAAGAGGCAGACCAAGACTAACATGGACGAGTAACATCAAAAGATGGACAAGTCAATCTATGTCAGCCTGCACCATCAAAGCAAGAAACAGAGTAGAATGGCGATCCATGGTAGCCAACCTTCGTTGCGGAGAAGGCACGCGATGATGATGATGATGATGATAGATTATGCAAGCATAGTGATAGGATGCATCCTTGAGTTGAGAATAAGATCATAAAAAAGCTGGATCTCTCTAAAATGATAATTTAAAGTTTTAAACAATATTTTTTTGCAATAGATGGAAGAGCTAGTTTAACATCAACATGAACTTAGATCATAGATATCACTGGATGGAGTTTCCAGGCATTGTAAGTCGCTCAATACATCATGAATGAATTATTTAAATGTCAATATTTAAATTCAAGAGAACCAACACCTGTGGCCTAGGACGCTGAAAAAGTATTTCACTCCCTTAAGCATATCGTATAGTTTATGAGCCATTATTTGTATTACTTTCATATTGATTTATATTAGGTTAGAGAAAAGATGTAGGGCAGCGAATGATGGCTACAGCCCTCCCAAAATTGCTCAGAACGGTAGAAGGCTTAGATGTTGGTCCCTGGCTATGAAAAAAAAAAGAGTAGAAGATTAGATGAGTTTTGTGTACGTTGTATATCATACCGATTGTCTTAGATGAGTTTAGTGTATGTCGTATATTTTACCGAGTGTTTTAGATAAGTTTAGTGTATGTCGTATATCATACCGAGTGTCGTAGTTGAGTTTTGGGTATGTTCTATATCTTACCGAGTGCCTTAGATGAGTTTTGTGTATGTCGTATATCTTACCGAGTGTCGTAGATGAGTCTTGTGTATGTCCTACATATTACCGAGTGTCTTAGATCAGTTTTTGTGTATGTCGTACATCTTACCGAGTATCTTAGATCAGTTTTCGGTATGTCGTATATTTCACCGAATGTCTTAAATGAGATTTACATATCGTATATTTAAGCGAGATTCTTAAATGAGATTTACATATCGTACATTTCACCGAATGTCTTAAATGAGATTTACATATCGTATATTTAAGCGAGATTCTTAAATGAGATTTACATATCGTATATTTCACCGAATGCCTTAAATGAGATTTACATACCGTATATTTCACTGAATGTCTTAAATGAGATTTACATATCGTATATTTTAAGGAGAGTTTCTATTGAAATATGTGTATTGGAGTTTGTGTATTTATGTTGAAGAAACTTATTGAGAACTACACAACAAGTTGGTAATCACTTTGTTTATGCAAGTTCAGATACAACGACATTCAAAATACGCTACTAACGACCTTCCTGAGTGACACGTTTGTTCTGCTGATCCTTCTGTCCGATACAGCAAACTGCCCACCAAGGTTTTTACAATTTAAACAGAGAAAGAAAAACAAACAGAGAAATCCTATCACAAAATTGTCCGTCAATCCAACATCTAGAAAAATGTTTCTCAAACTGTTTTAAACTCTGGCCCCCAGATTAATAAACACTGATCTAGAGCAGTATATTAAAGTACTACAGACCATACTTACAAGAAACAGTTCCAAGTTCCAATCGGTCTCACCAATTATTCTATAGCTGTCCCAATAAATGTGGAAGATACTATGCAATCCATTTTTTACAATCGAAACAAGAAAAAGAGTTCTTAAATATTATGTAGAACCAATTTTAACATATGGATGTGAATCATGGATAATAGGACAACAGACAAGAAAATCACTGGAGTCTGTAGAAACGTGGTTTTACAGAAGACTTTTGAGAATACCATGGACAGCTAAGAAGAGTAATTAAAACGTTCTGAAAGAGGTCAAAGCAAGAAGAGAGCTAAGCTCCAATATTAGGAAGAGACAGTCATTTTTTGGCCATGTAATGAGAAGAGAACAACTAGAATATATTGTAACAACTGGAAAAATTGAGGGACGAAAAGATAGAGGGAAGCAAAGAGAAAAAATACCAGACAGCTTAAGAGAATGGCTTGGCAGAAGGTCAACAACAGAAATGATAAATGCCTGTCGATTTCGAAAGTTGTGGAGAGACATGATCACCTACGCCAGCAGGCCCGGCACTTGATGATGATCCTAAAAGACAACTATGACAACCGCAATCTTTATCTTCCGAAAAATAAAGAACAACAACTTAAAGGAAAAAATCAAAGGCCCCATCACGCTATGTGGCGAGTAGGGAATAGATGATGTTTGTGTCCACACTTTTCGACCTCACACATATGACTTGGGTAGTGTGATCAGCATTCAGTCAGCACAGATTTTTAGTCAAAGATGAATGTCTTCTCTACCCATTTCCTGATAAATGAATCTGGTATATAAAGAGATGAGGGCATTAACTGGGGTATGACTAAAGTAAGGAAAGATAACACGAGATTAACATGAGATAAGGTGAACGATAACGCGAGATTTGTGACTTGTATGATTGAGCTTCAGCTCCGGACGTTGAGATGACAATACGAGCTCAGACGAACACCTGGGAAGGCGATCCTCAACATGAATAGGTAGTTTTATGCATTATTGTATCATAGAAATTGGTATAACTGTCAATCAGTGAGATTAGATGCATTATTGTATGATAGAAATTGGTATAACTGTCAATCAGTGAGATTAGATGCATTATTGTATGATAGAAATTGGTATAACTGTCAATCAGTGAGATTAGATGCATTATTGTATGGTAGAAATTGGAATAACTGTCAATCAGTGAAATTAGATGCATTATTGTATGATAGGAATTGGTAGAACTGTTAACCAGTGAGATTAGATGCATTATTGTATGATAGAAATTGGTATAACTGTCAATCAGTGAGATTAGATGCATTATTGTATGGTAGAAATTGGAAAAACTGTCAATCAGTGAAATTAGATGCATTATTGTATGATAGAAATTGGTATAACTGTCAATCAATGAGATTAGATGCATTAATGTATATATAAATTGGTATAACTGTCAATCAGTGAGATTAGATGCATTATTGTATGATAGAAATTGGTATAACTGTCAATCAGTGAGATTAGATGCATCATTGTATTATAGAAATTGGTATAACTGTCAATCAGTGAGATTAGATGCATCATTGTATGATAGAAATTGGCATAACTGTCAATTATTGAAATTAGATGCATCATTGTATGATAGAAATTGGCATAACTATCAATCAGTGAGATTAGATGCATCATTGATTGATAGAAATTGGTGTAACTGTCAATCAGTGAGATTAGATGCATTATTGTATGATAGAAATTGGAAAAACTGTCAATCAGTGAAATTAGATGCATTATTGTATGATAGAAATTGGTATAACTGTCAATCAGTGAGATTAGATGCATTAATGTATATAGAAATTGGTATAACTGTCAATCAGTGGGATTAGATGCATCATTGTATTATAGAAATTGGTATAACTGTCAATCAGTGAGATTAGATGCATTATTGTATGATAGAAATTGGTATAACTGTCAAACTGAGAGATTAGATGCATTATTGTATGATAGAAATTGGTATAACTGTCAAACTGAGAGATTAGATGCATTATTGTATGGTAGAAATTGGTATAACTGTCAATCAGTGAGATTAGATGCATCATTGTACCCTATAAAGGATTGTGAATTCACTTTTGAATAAACAATTGATAGAATTGCTAGCTAGAAGGAAGATTGGTTTTCGCTCAACCAGCAGAAGATGCGTGGTTTTCTATAAGGGTGTGTGTGGTTAGATAAGACATTATATTTATAAGTGTATATACCAACTGTGTTTTAAAAAAAAAACATTTACTGTTGACAATTACAACAAAGATCAGCAGCTAATGCAACACTTTAAATAAACTCTGATGTTGAAATCGCCATATTATGTCAAAGTCTATGTTGTCCAGTTAGTGAATGTTTCAGCAGGCAGCCTCTTACAAGAGTCACTTATGCTGAGGTTTACGTCATTAAGTGCACCAGGAAAAGAAAATCTCCTACGTCCTGAAGGTGAATCAAAACAGCAGATATGGGACTGAATCTATTCCTTTAGCAGATAATTCAGAAGGTCCTGACATGAGTCGAGTATAGAGAAGGTGGAGATATGATCTGTCTCGGGTATTGAATTACATTAGACTATAAAGACGTCTTGGGAGCCGCGAGAGCTCAGTGGTTAGTGAACTGCACTACAAAGGACAAGAGGTTGGGTTTGATCCTGATCGACGGCTTCCGGATTCACCCAGCTTTAAATGGGTACCGGATTTTTTTCTGGGAAAGTAAAGCGGCACGGGCGTAATACTGACCTCATTACCCCAAAAATCATGTGCCGAAGGTCTGTAAAAATTATGGTCACTAACACCATATTCCTTATACGCCACTTGGTGTGACGGGGCTCTTTACTTATAAAGACGTCTTCAAAATTATGACAGGTCAACCGACCGTGTCAGTATCATCATCGAGATCTTGTTTTCAACTCAAACTTACTCAGTTGTCAACCCATTTTCTACAATTATGAACCATTCTCTATATGTCAACTGGTACTTATCGCTGTCAATATACGGCTTATATACAGATTCATCAGTGCAATTATAGCGCACTTCTGGCAATATTATTGAAACAATACTTCATTACGAAGAGACCCTTTAAGCTAAACCGCCAGACAAGCTGGTTCAAATTTAAAATTTGTCCAGTGGGCTTCTTGCCCTCGGTTCCTTAACCATAGCTCTACCGCTGTTTTGTAATAGCAATTTATAATAATTTGTTTCTTTGAAAATAAAACGCAAAAGTTTCACACACGAAAGTCAGCTTTCACTATTTACAACATAAAATACATTGTCGTTGTGCAGGTAACTTAGACTTGGACGGTGTTGGTAAATATGGGAAGTGGCCATTCCCATACAGAGCCCTGTGTGACCCACACGGCAGTTTGCCCTGCTGCTTTGGGTACCAGTGTGTTTCCAAACCTGTGGATGAATGTACCTGTCAGAACTGTTACGACTTGCGTCAACAAATACACGCAGAGTTCTCTACCTGGATTCCTACAGATCCTTCATGCCAGGTAAAGAGCTTTTGTGAGTTTATAAACTCATGAGATTTTCTGTTCATGAATTACTCGTACAATTATTTATGCATAAAGTATTTATGATAATCGTTTAAAGTATAGTGAAAGGTATACTTCACGCATAGTGAGGTACAATTAATAAATTGTTAGAGATATTTTTTTGTCTATAGCCATCGGCGCATTTTAGATATATTATAGGGTGTAAAAAGTAGTAAGTAGAAAGGTAACCCCCGTCACGCCCAAGTGGCGTATAGGGAAAAATAAGGTGTTAGTGACCATAAATTTTACAGACCTTCAGCATACGATTTTTGGGGTAATGTGGTCGGTATTACGCCCGTGCTGATTTACTTTCCCAGAAAATATCCGGTACCAATTTTAAGGCTGGGTGAAACCGGAGCCGTCGGTTGGGATCGAACCCTACCCCTTGTCCTTTGTAGTCCAGTTCACTAACCACTGAGCTATTGCGGCTCCATTATTGGGTGTAGTATTATGAAATTATCCAGATCGACAAACTATTGAACTAACAAACTATTATCACTTCTAGCCAAAGATGGCATTTCGGACGCTCCGTTCGACGATCTTTGTTGTCTGACCTTGCACAGAGCCCGTATCGCACCACATTTCTCTGTTCTGAGCTAGCCTCTCTCAACCATGACAAGGGAACTCTTGTCTCTCAATGTTATTTTTAGTATCAGCCTCTTTTTCTTTTACCTTCTAATACCCATTTGAGGAATTGCTTAGAAGTTCTCTCGTTATCTCTTTTCTTCACATTCTTCTTCTTCAACCTTTCAGCTCCCTGTGGAGTATAGGTCTTCAACAAACACTTTCCAAGTCGTTCTGTTTTTTGTCATTCTTTTAAGATCATTCCATGTTTTCCCATCATCTTCATCTCTGCTTCTATCAATCTTCTCCAAGAACTCTTTGGTCTTCCTCTTTGTCTTTTCCCCTGGGGATTCCAAAAAAGGGCTTGTTGTGTAATACTCTCAGTTGGCTTTCGCAGTGTGTGTCCTATCCAGCGCCATCGTCTTCGCTGTATCTCTTTAATCACTGGTACATTTCCATAATTCTATGTTAGTAATTTTGTCCTGCCATTTCCATCCTTTTATTCTGCGTAAGCATCCATTAATGAAAGTCTGTATCTTCTTGATTGTCATTTTTTATGTTCTCCATGTTTCACTGTCATATAATAGGACTGACTTAACATTGGAGCTGACAATTTTTATTTTTGTATTTAGCCTAATTTATTTGGACTTCCATGTTTTCCAGTGCAACAAAAGCTTCTTTTGCTTTTGATATCCTTATTTTGGTATCGTTTTATGTTCCTCCCTATTTACCTATATTACTACCCAAATTATGTAAGATTGTACGTCTAGTAAAGGTATTTCTTCTAATTTTATTTGGTTATTGCCAACTGCATTAATTCTCATAATGTTGGGCTTATCTCTATTTATTTTCAGACCTAGCTGTTGTGATGTGTCATCAAGTATGCTCATTTTATCCTGCATCTGTTGATGGCTGTGTGATAGGAGAGCTATGTCATCAGCATATTCTAAATCATCAAGTTGCTTGGTCAGTGACCGCTGGATTCCATTTCTGTTGTTTTGAGTTATTCTTATAATCCAATCTATGGCCAGTAGAAAGAGAAATGGAGACAGAAGGCATCCCTGCCTTACTCCTGTTCTTATTTCAAATGCATCTGTAAGCTGCCCATTATGCACCACACTACATTTCATTCCTTCATACATTGATATTTTTCAGGTTAATAAACTTTATGGGGATTCCGTAATGACTCAGCAACTTCCAAAGCATTCCTCTGTCTAAACTATCAAATGCCTTTTCGTAATCTATGAATTCAATATAAATAATGGGGACTGTAGTTCTAAACTTTTGTTCAATTATTATACGTAGAGTAGTTATTTGATCAGCACATGATCTGTTCTTCCTAATACCTGCTTGTTCATTTCTCAAATGTTTCTCTATGGCCTCTTTTAGTCTCTCCAGAATAATTCTGCTAAATATCTTTCCTGGCACTGATAATAGCATAATTCCCCTATAATTTGTGCACTCCAGTAAACTTACTTTCTTTCTTATGTAGTTTGATCATATAACCATCTTTCCTTCTTTCCAGTCTTTAGGTATTTTTTTCCCTCTCCCAAATTTCCTCTAATAGATTATGTAGCATCTTGGTAGAAGTGTTAATATCTGCTTTAATGGCTTCCGAAAGAATTTCATCTGGTCCTGTGGCTTTACCATTTTTTAATAGTTTGATGGCTTTCATTATTTCTTTTTTGCTTGATTTTCCACAGTTAACGTGCAACTCTTCTTCTGCTGGTAGTATATCTAGATGATTTTTTGAACCGGGTCTGTTCAAAAGTTCTTCAAAGTGCTCTTTCCAGCTCTCCATTTGTTCCCTTATATTACTAAGCAGATTTCCTTCCTTATCTTTAATAAGGCATTGATCTGTTTGTATTGTCCATTTAATTTCTTTGTGCTGTTGTACAGTTCTTTCATGTACCCTTTATTTGCTGCTTCCTCTGCCTCTTTAGCTAGTTCATCTATATATTTTCTCTTATCCATTTTAATGCATCTTCTCACTACTTTGTTCACCTATGTGTAAGCTTCCTGTGTCTTGACTTTATTACTTCTTGTTTTGCTTTTATTTATTTCTGCTTTCTTGTTCTTTCTTTCTTTAATTTTATCCAGGGTCTCTGCTGTCATCCATGCCTTATTCTGGCGTTCTCTTTTCCCCGGCGTTTCTTCACATGTCCATTTCCATATATCCTTGACCTGTTTCCAATGATCTTCTATATTTATTGTATTTTCTAGTTGTTGGAGGACTTGGTATTTGTTTGATATTGTGACTGCCAATTTATCTTTAATTCCTTGTTCTTTAAGAAACTCCTGTGTGAACTCCTCTGGTTCTGTGTGCATTTGCGCACATTTCTGCACGTTTCTGCACATACACGACAGCCACACACAGGTTACCATTTCCTTTTCATTTTGACCTCGGTCTGACACACAGGGAAGACATTTTTTATTAGTTTTACTTACATATCCGTGTGTGTTTTTTTTTTGTTCCTGCTGAAAGCCTATTGGGCCGAAACGTCGTTTCCTCTGTGTCGTCTACTTATCGCGTAGAGCTTCTAACATACCATTTTTTCTATTTTTTATTTTTCTTTAAGAAACCCTACATTGAAATACTTTCGACCCTTATTCGTTGTAGTATATCTTTTTAGTTTAAGTTTAAGTTTGGCTATCAGAAGATGATGATCTGAAGCTACATCTGCCCCATTATATACTTTTACATCCTGTAAGGATGACTTAAACTTATTATTAATACATATGTGATCAATTTGATTTTCCGTTCTATGATCTGGTGACACCCATGTAGCCTTGTGTATTCTTTTGTGTTGGAATATTGTTCCTCCTAGGCTCACTTGATTAAGGGCACATACATTTTTTTTTTGTTTTGTTAAGTGTTGCTCTCATTAGTCTTGGCCCTACTGCTTCCCATTCTATTAGTGTTTTTTGTGCATTGCTTGATAACATTATAGCTGTCCCCTCACTATGTTGTGCTCCAGGTTCCTGGTGTCCTGATGATAAAATCATCTCTCCTGTATTTAGTTTTATTCTTTCCGTTCCTAGCCATCGTGTTTCGCACATTCCCAGAATATCTATTTTGTAATTTCTTATTTCTGCTGCTACCTGTGAAGCTTTTCCTTGTTCGTTTAGAGTACGAACATTCCAGGTGCCAATTCTGGAGGATTTCCTGGTAGACAAAGGGTGAGTCGGCAACACGAACTCCTTACGGCTTTCTCCGGCTTGCGTCATACGTCTCTTAGACAGAGAGCCTTTATTCCATTTTTCCTGGATGGCGGATTACTTTTATTCTTTTCTTTTGACTTGTCCATGTTTGTGAAGTTTTTTCGGCTTTTTTTTTACAGTATGGGATAGCCAGTCCCATGCCCAACCCTCCTTTCTCGCCTCTTACGAACATGCCTGGTAGGGTACGGCGCCACTATTCTTTACTCCCCTTTCGGGCCCTGGCAGCATATGGGCCTTTTCTTCATATGGTCAACATATAATAACCTTCCTCTCTTCATTATAGATATTTTTTAATGCTTTGTTATTTTTTTTTATTGTTGCACTAATCTTGAATTCATTCCTTGATAAATCGAAGCAATTTCCTGAGACAGTTGTTTTTAAATGAATCTAATTTATTTTCTATTCCTTTAGTTGTATACATACTCACCAAGGGAAAATCCCTGGTACCAGTTTTCAACTGGTGGGTGAACAATCAAAGCTGTGTCTGTCGAGAATCAGTTCTCCAAGATCGAGTAATGAACACGGACCACAAGGTCAGCAGATTTGTGCACTAACCATTTCGTCAACGATGGCTTTAAATCAGAAGATGTAAAGCATGTTCATTGGTTGCACAAACAACACTGGATTGCGACGAAACAATGTTTGAATAATGGACATCAGGAAAACTGCTACCACATAAAGGCTATTGTAGCTGGAAATACGTCTTTAAATGCCAGAAAACTCCGGTGGCAAATTGAAATAGCGAGGGTTAGAGAAGCTGGGAAAGACAGAGAATTAAAATTTGGAGCGGGGTGATATTGCTGCTGTAGTTCCCTGTATACAACAAATGTCTCGGAAGTGACATATCATCCTATAGATGGTTTTAGGCCTAGATGTGTTAATTAATAAGCAGATATTATAGGGAGCAAGTGGTGGTGTACAACATACACTCCTACAGAATATGGTAACAGCTTAGCAAAAAAGGAACAACACAAAATATATGACGTTTGGGCATACATGAGGGGCATCTTCAGAAAACAAGGACAGCACAAACGGATATGGAAATGAAGATATACTCCACTACATGTTCTGGGGTAACTAAAACTAACACTACAAAGAAGGAAGAGATAAAATGAGAAAAAATACGTAAGGAAAATATGCTATGTTACATTTATAGCAAAGAGAGTGAGAGAGAGGAGAAAAAGAATGTAAAAATGAGTGCAAAAATTGGTCGCTGAGCTGAAACTCCACACGGAACCGCAGACATGACCAGTGCTTGGACGGAATGTGAAATGTGGATAATGTGAGTAATGTGGGAGAGTAGTGAGGAGGCGGGGAGAAACCAGGTCATGTGATGGACGAATAAATATGGCAAGGGTGGGTGGTTTATGGGAATTTTAAAAAAAAAGGAAAGTACCCCCGTCACGCCAAGTGGCTTATAGGGAATATGGTGTTAGTGACCATATAATTTTACAGACCTTCGGCACATGACTTTTGGGGTAATGTGGTCGGTATTACGCCCGTGCTGCTTTAATTTCCCAGAAAAAAATTTGATACCCATTAAAGGCTGGGTGCACCGGAAGCCGTCGATTAGGATCGAACCCTACCTCTTGTCCTTTGTAGTCCAGTTCATTAACCACTGAGCTATCGCGGCTCCCTGATTTATGAGAAGTGGAGGTATAATGACGGGGTAGTGAATGTCAGACACCGTAATCAGATGTGAGGCTAAAGAAAACCGAGGCTAAGACACCGGCTATACATAATATTGTATATTACATGTCTCATCGCCGTGCAAGACAAAGGCGTTGACATACAACGGTAGCGACACCTATCAGTACATCATACATATTGAGAGATCATAATGGACTTGGTTATGCCAAGATAAAACGTATAGTATGCTATTAAAATTTAGAAACCAACAGAAGAGGTCAATTACACATAAAATTGATAGTCATAAACTGAAAGATGAAGCAATAAAGGAAAAGTTTAACATAGAGCTAAGTAATTGTTATTCAGCACTTGGTGAAATAGACTTAGATATCAATGAAATGTGGGACTCACAGAGCAAAATACTAATGACAGCAGCAGAAGCAAGTGCTGGACTGAAGAAAATGGAAAAACGAGCTTGGATCTCAGACACCACATGGAAATACATCAAAGAAAGAAGAGAAGCGAAGAGAGCCATGACTAATGTAAAGACAGATCTTGGAAAGGTTCTGGCAAAAGCAACATACAAAGAATTAGACAACAAAGTGAAAAGTTCGGCAAGAAGAGATACAAGAGCTTATATAGACAACTTGGCAGAGAAAGCAGAGACAGCTGCAATTACAGGAGACAGCAGAACTCTTTATACTGTACAAAAGATGCTGACAAACACCTATACATCCAGTGGAACACCAATTCTAGACAAATCTGGATTAATGCTAACAACAAGCGCAGACATAAAAGCCCGTTGGGCGGAACACTTCAAAGAAATTCTTAACCGTCCACTACCTCACAGTTTAATAGATTTTGAAGTTGAAACACCAGCAGCAGAATTAGATGTAAATTTAGATGACTTCACCTTGAGTGAAATAGAAACCACCTTAAAGCTAATGACCAATAACAAGGCTGCTGGAGAGGATAAGTTAACAGCTGAGATCCTCAAGGCAATTGATAGCCATAATTTAATACATCTCCAAAAAATGTTCAACATCATTTGGAAAACAGAGAAGACGCCTCATAAATGGAAAAAAGGAATCATTGTTAAGATCCCAAAAAAGGGCAATCTTAGAGATTGTAACAATTGGAGAGGCGTGACACTTTTGTCAGTTGCCTCAAAATTATTCTGTAAAATCATCCTAAATAGAATAAAGGATTCAATAGATACAGTAATGCGTGAAGAACAGGCTGGGTTTAGAAAAGGGAGAAGCTGTCTTGACCACATTTTCACTCTACGACTTATATTGGAGGAACACATTGAAAAGCAAAAACCTTTTGTACTTAACTTCATCGACTTCAAAAAAGCATTTGATAGTATTCATAGAGATTCTTTGTGGAAAATTCTGAAGCAATATGGCTTACCATCAAAAATCATAAATATTATCAAAGACATGTATGATGGTTACACATGTGCAGTTCGAACAGAGGAAGGACTGAGCGAATGTTTCCCAATAGAAACTGGGGTTAAACAAGGATGTATTTTATCGCCCTTGTTATTTGGAATTGTTATGGACTTCATAATGAAGAAATGCTGCACTGGTAATAAAGGCATCGAATGGGTACAAGGAGACCATTTGGAGGACCTCGACTTTGCTGATGACATAGTTCTCATCAGCAGTCAGATAAAAACGATGCAGGAAAACACAAATGAACTATCATCAATAGCCAGCAAAATTGGGCTTGAGGTCAATCATGAAAAGACTAAAGTCATGAAAAGTTTAATTCCAACAAGTGACAAAATATACATGGAAAACAAACCAGTAGAAGAGATCGATCACTTTATCTATCTTGGAAGTCACATTGATCGAGAAGGGGATACGAGCAAAGAAATTAGAATCAGACTGGCTAAAGCAGCAATGTCTTTCAGAAGCCTTGAAAAGTTGTGGAAATCAAAACTCATTAGCACAAACACAAAACTTAGGCTATTCAAATCAAATGTACTATCAACCCTTACGTATGCGTGTGAAAGCTGGAAAACAACAAGAGATATAGAAACAAAGTTGAACGCATTCGAAAATAAATGTCTAAGGAAAATACTTGGTATAGAATGGAACGAATTCAAAACAAACGAGGAAATTAGAGAAATCGCCAATCAACCACTAATATCTTCAGTAATAAAGAAAAGACGATGGTCATACGTTGGACATGTGATGAGAAGAGATAATAATCGAATAGCAAAGCAAGCCCTCATATGGGAAACAACAGGTAAAAGAAAAAGAGGAAGACCCAGGGAGACACTGAGAAGAACATTGATGAGAGAGGCAAGAGCAGCAGGAATCGGCTCCATCAATGAGATAGAACTGCTTGCACAGAACAGAGACAGATGGCGAGATTTGATAAAATATCTTTAAAAGAAAACTGCTAGAACAAAAATTCATATAGGAGAAGGTGTATCTTGGTCTACGCCCTATGGGCCGGTTACGGCTCGAAAGGTCAATAGATAGATAGATGCTATAATTACCTGTCATTGCTACCAGCTTTACCGTAGCGCTGCAATTATTTGCTAGTATCCGAGCAGGTATTAAAGTAATACTTTGACGCTGAAAGGCAACAGATAAAGGGATGTAAAATAAAGTAAGTGTCATGTGAAGAGTGAGAAACAAAATAAATCCACAAAATGATTTTTTACTTTTTTTTTTTTAACATAAGATTTAGGCACGAACTACATTATAAGAATGTCAATATAAAGAGCCATATAAGTGAAAATGAGATTGTATATATACTTTTTAGAAGACGTTTGACAAAGTAAAGCATAAAGAATAAAACAGATTACTGTCAAGAACAAAAGTTAACAATAAAGATATGAAAAAAATAGAGAACATACTGGTAACAAACAGCATTTTAAAACCTGTTAACGATGTTTAAACAGAAGCAATAAGCTGTTTAGTCAGAGTTGTGTACAATGAGCAAGCAGACTTATTTAATCTGTATATTGAAATCGTACTTAGATTCGTATAGGATACATCCTTTCGTGTGCGAATGTGTCGATAATTTTATTTCGTTTTTTTTCTGTATTTTTAGTTGTGGTATTTTGATAAGAAACTACATTCTGTATCCGTGTATCTTTTATCATTACCTGAGGGCAAGTAAAACTTATGGGCACATATAATTGTCAATTTTGTTGTTTTCTTTTAAGCTTTCCCCGCAACTTCGATTTTTGTTTACTGATATATGGACATTTGTTAATGTCTCAGATATCGATATTTGGAGGCGAAAAAGACACGTGTCGAGTGTTGAAGGATTTGACGATTTACTTTGTTGGAGACTCGTTCATGCGTCAACTCTACCTGGGTGTCCTCGGTCAAGTCAGAGTAAACAAGGCGCTTGGTGTACTTCGGGAAAACACGACAACAGGTAATTGTTGAATATATTTGAATACAGGACGTCGTATAAAAAGTTTGTGCTCAGACATCTAAGCACTGACCAATAGCAGCAGCGATTTGTCATTTTTTCCCAGACATGAATGTGCAAACATATTTTTCTTTCAAATGTCGTAAATCGTGACGAAACATTGGTCTACGCCTACCTGACGGAAACCAAACGACTTTCCCGCCAATGGAAAATTCCACAATCACCTCGACTGACAAAACCCGAACAAGCCTTGAACATTGCTCTTTTTTTGTTTGTTTCAACAAGAGGGAAAAGCTCACTTGGAATTTGTACATTCGAGTCAAACAATTAATTCTGCTTTCTACTTAGAGGCCTTTAGACATCTGCGAGAGAATGTGAGCAGAAAGTGATTAGACAAATGAGGAACAAAACATGGCTTCTCCATTGCGATAATGTACCAGTCACTCCAAACTCAAGGATTTTTCCCCAGTATTAATATTATTGTATCCCATCCTCCAAATCCAGCAGTCAATTCACCACGTGACTTTTTCTAGTTTCTAGAACTAACAGTAAAGCTACACGCATAACGTTTTCATTGGATGGAAGAAATTCAGGTATTTACAGGCCGTTCTCAACACGCTGCAAGGCGGTCTCTACCAGAACGCCATGGCAGTGCCAGCATCTTTTGGGATCATTGTCAGCAATTAGAAGAAAACTACTTCTAGAAGGTGGTAGTGGGTAGTCTAAGGGGTTAGGCTGCTCTTTCAAAGTTTTTTTGTGTCTTTAGACCCGCTATTTTATTTTATTGCACTCAATACAAACACATACACACAAGCATAGTGGTGTCCACCATCCACCAATGGTAAAGGGACATTAAGATAAAATGTACTTAAAGGGGTGAAACTCAAGTGAATCAAATGTTTTGTTCAAACTCTGTAATTAATTCGTAACAAATATTTTTAAAATTTAAATTAAATGCAGGTCAAAGATATGCTATTCTATGGACAATAAATATGACTAAAATAGGTAATATATCACGATCTTCTTGTTATATAGTATCGGACGATATTCCTACAAGGCGCTTTTTTCCTAAATAAAAATAAATTTAAAAAATGAAACATTTTACCAGAGATGCATTCAATAAGTATCACAACACATGTTTTAGCTCAGGGTTTGTTTTAAAGTTTTGATTATACCACCCACAGATGTTGCGTTGAGTAGCAAGTTCTTTTGTTGCTGATTTGTACATTTTCTCAAACAAAGGCATTAAGGTTGTAGCTATTCATGTGTCACCGCAGTGTCTGGCTGCCCGGAGCGTGTTTAAGCAGACAAACCGCTTCGACTTCTTCTATTAATGAAAAACTGTTTACCCAACGACTGACGGTGCACTTAACTGTCGTCTCATTAAAAAACATCAAGGTGCCTGTACATGTTTGAGACAATCATTTCCCCTCAAAAGAAATATCCAATGCCTGCTCATTATGTGTACTGCACGTTGCTCACACACTAGACTTTGGAAGCTACCTGTATCATTGCTACCTACAAGATATTGACGAAACTACATGAGGTTGTGCAGGAAAATTAAAAAATGCTGAACATAATTTGTTTCCCCAATCAAAATTCTATCTATCAGTTGACCTTTCGAGCCGTAGCCGGATCATATGGCGTAGACCAAGATACTCCTTCTCTTATCTGAAATTTTGTTATAGCAGTTTTCAATTCTTTTAAAGATATTTTATCAAATCTCGCCATTTGTTTCTGTTCTGAGCAAGCAGCTCTATCTCATTGAGGGAGCTGATTCCTGCTGCTCTTGCCTCTCTCATCAATGTTCTTCTCAGTGTCTCTCTGGGTCTTCCTCTTTTTTTCTTACCTGTTGTTTCCCACATGAGGGCTTGCTTTGCTATTCGGTTGAAATAAAAATTACCAAAAGAAAAATGTGTTTCGTTACTTATCGAACATTTCTTGCCGCATTGATAAATTTAACATTGATAATTGTTCTATATAAATGTAACAATTAAAAATAAATCTAGCGTTGATAATTGTTCTATATAAATGTAACAATTAAAAATAAATCTAGCGTTGATAATTGTTCTATATAAATGTAACAATTAAAAATAAATCTAGCGTTGATAATTGTTCTATATAAATGTAACAATTAAAAATAAATCTAGCGTTGATAATTGTTCTATATAAATGTAACAATTAAAAATAAATCTAGCATTGATAATTGTTCTATATAAATGTAACAATTAAAAATAAATATAGCATTGATAATTGTTCTATATAAATGTAACAATTAAAAATACATCTAGCATTGATATCTAGCATAGATAAATCTGACAATACACTTTGGTTGATTTAATTGGCAATAATAAGTTTCCAACATTGATAAATCTGACATTAATGAGTTTTCATGGATTTAATTAACAATAATAAGTCTTAAGTAATCATAAATCTAACATTTATAAGTTTTGAAGTTTTGAGTTGATTTCACTATTAATCATAAATCGAACACTGATTTGTCTAACACTGATAAGTCTACTACAAATGTGGTCTCTCTAATTCCAGAGCAACAGAATATCTGCGACAAGTACTACAGGTTCATTAGCGTGTGTGACAGCTATCTCATTTTAGACACAACAGAATGTTGGAACAAGGTATGAGTATATTTATAACAATCAATAACACAAGTCAGCTCTGACTACCAACTTCTCTCAGAATCTCTTAGGTCTGATTCCATGCGAGAATAATCCAGGAAGAGGTTAAAGTCCGCTTTAGGAATATATGAAAGATCGTGTAAGGCCTGAGCAAAACTGGATTAGATACAAGAGAAGTCAACAAAGCTGATAAATCCTAATTATTGCCTATCATTCTCTGCTTTACTTTGGGGATCACTATGAAGTTTTTTGCCCAAGAAGCATGAGCTTCCAATGGACTCGTCTTCAGAAATTTCCAAAGGGGGGACAAAGTTCGTATGTTCAAAAAAGAATGTGAGTTTTAAATGGTTCTAAAAGATTGCCTTGATAGACCTTGTTATCATTTGCTTTAGTATCTCACCCATTGGCCTCTCTGTGTGCCTTGCATGGCAAGGAAAAGGCTACATTGGTAGCTATTCAGTCAGGTTTATTTGAAATAACAGAGCATATAACCGCCAGGATATTGTAGAAAATCTTCTGATGTACTGGGTGCCTGCAACATATCTCTAAAAATTCATTTCGTGTGTCTCTAAAGATTTATTTCTTGCACTCATGTCTCTAAAGATCCATTTCTTGCATTCACGTTTCTAAAGATTCATTTCTTGCACTCAGTTCGCTGAAGATCCATTTCTTGCACTCATATCTCTAAAAATCCATTTCTTGCACTCGTGTCTCTAAAGATAACTGTTAGACAGTGACAAGAGACACTTCACTGCTTTAGTACAAGATAAAATGAGTCCAACAGCCACTGACATAGGATGGAAAGGATTGCGACGTTCATTTCAAAAACTTTTAGGCTAAATTTAAATACTGCATTCTTTTTCCTCTCATTTTATTTTGAAAAAAAAATTAATTAAATGAGCCCCTAAATGCAATTTGTATGACGTCTGTTTAGTAGGACTTATTATTCACCCATGAGAATGTAAGAAACATGCATTGCTCACGTTAGTTTGGTGTAAGAAAATGTATCATTGAAATCAGATCCAATTGGTGAATTTCATTACGATATTTGAATTCAGTTCGTCAAAAACATTCAGAAAACGGGTAATTGATTTATGAGGCAAACAATTTTTGAATATATATGGACTACAGGTATGATCTGATGACAAGGCAAAGTGAAAGACACGCTATGAATGCGTTTTTGCTATGAAATAACTCCTGAACTTTCCATAAGGTAAACTAGTTTAACACATCGTGCATTCGAAAATGTCCCTCTTACTTCATTTGGCCACTAAATAGTTATAAGTACATTGGTTCTGTTTTTACCTTTACAGATTGGTTCTGTTTTTACCTTTACAGACTGGTTCTGTTTTTATCATTACAAACGAATTAAATCAGGCACTGTGGATCTTCGGTTAATTCTTCCAGACTGAGTATTATTGTAAAGCCTCTCTCGTAGCTGTCTCTGTTAATATTGTAATGGCAGGTCCTGTTGAAAAGGGAAGGAAATACGCTTACGTTGTGAAGGGCTCACCTTTCCTCCATCTTCTATATTCAAACCCTGCCTCAACAATGTTATCGAATTAATCCCAGAAAATTACATAATCGTTGATCACTTTTTTTTCAGACACGACTGAGGTTCCTGTCCCATACTGTTTACACGAATACTACAACAACATTGAAATATATAAAGGAGCTTCAGGGACGCCCCAACACTTTCCTTCTCTTTAATACTGGAATTATTGAAGGATATAACACCAAACTGATAGAAAATGCGGTGAGGAGAGCTTTTACTGTGGTTGTATGTATCCATTCATTTTAAATGTTATGACGTTTGTTATTTGGTTATGGCCCCGGTATCACTGCAAATCAATTAAAATCCATAATTGCTCAACCGCCCGTGCCAGTGGAATCATCCGAATTACTAACTCATCTCCCAAACAAAGAAAGGTAGCTGTAGTCCCCATCATTGTAGTCTCAGCACACGCCAAAAGACATAAGGCGAAACCGCATAGAAAGTGAACACGGCCAACTGTTCCCTGTCATACGATATCAGCATTCATCGTAAACAATTGGAATATCGGAACATGATCAAAACGGATGAAACACACAGCTCACGATGTGCACAGAGCACTTAACTCAGTAGCTCCTGCAACAAGCCGGACTTGGAATATGAGGAAACTGCAACAAGGAACACTTTTCAGACATGGTCTTCAATGGTTCCTGTCGCCTATCCACCATATTGCCCATGACGTTTGTAGTATGTTTTAGAGAATTTTGTCGCGTCTGTTTTAAGGCAGTTTAATTATTTCAAGTGTGTTCAAATGGTTTGTGAATTTTTCATGCAATGTTTTTTTAAGCAGAATAAGAAAGAAATTGAAGATGAACAGAAAAAAAACGGAAAGTTTGGTTTGCAGTCTCACACAGAAACTTTTGAAGTTCTCAGAATGGCATTCTGGCATAGAATCTAAGAATCTGATCCAATACAGCTGCTACAACTGAATCGGCTCCGCCAATTATTTGCTATGAAACGGAAACAAAATTGATTATAAACATACGAAATTGGAATATTTAAATTCGTAAATGGAAAAAATACAACACTAAATCACGTAGCTACGTAAATCCTGGCCCCAGTTTCTTTCCACCATTTTTCTAATCCGTGTTTGGCTTTCGTGTTTATTTCTTTGTTCATTTTAGAATAATTTTTGCCTGTCGTTTTGATCTTTGTATATTTTTTGGTACTGATGAAGAATTTTGCAGAAGCGTCGTTGCTTGTCTCGTCCCTCTACTAAATCAGTTCCTGGATACAATTGTATGTTTATTTTATAAACTACAGCACAACGAGTCTTTATAGTAAACGTTGCGAGAACACCAGACTCCGGGGGTAGCCACAAAAAGATGGAATGAAGAAATATTAGAAACACTCGGAAACATAACAGCAGCCGAGGCTAAGAGAAGAGCGAAAGACTGAAAATTATATCATCCCTTGACGCTGAAAAGCAAATGAGGAAGTAAAGAAATAGTGTAAGTTATTCTTGTGCTATATGACGTGACACATTCTTCTTTCAATAAAATAACGTTTTCGATATTCAAAAAAGCTTCTATTAGTTTGCTACACGAGGTAAACCATTGTTTATCCAGTATGTTTCTTCTCCATTATTCGAGCAACACATCAGAATTAGGCCGTATTATCCATTAAACACGACATCCCACAGACCACATTAGTTGGTGTTTTGTATTAACTCACAGAGTAGCTGCTGGGATAGTAGTCATTGGCTTGCCATCTTGGCGTACCAGATTAATGGACTAGCCAAGGGACGCGCTTCATTTCCTTCTAGCATAGTATTTGTATCAATTGTATGAGTTACCAGCATGCACCGCAATAATCTATCAATATTTCATAAAACTTTATTAGTTTTTTAACCATACAATTGTCTCAAGAGTTTCGGATGTCGTGCTATGTCATCATTTCAATTAATAAAACATCAGCACTTCATGAATAAAATTCATTTAAATGAATAAAACATTAACATTTCATCAATAAACTAACGTATTTTAATTATTTTAGTAAATGTGTGTCGAATTGTGTTAGTAAATGATTTATTACGTGTTTAAATGCAAAAATAAATTATGCAGCTAGTGTTGAATGTTAAAAGACAACAGCCTACTAAAGGTAATATTGGAAGGGAAGATACGAGGTAAAAGAGGCAGAGGCAGACCAAGACTAACATGGACGAGTAACATCAAAAGATGGACAAGTCAATCTATGACAACCTGCACCATCAAAGCAAGAAACAGAGTAGAATGGCGATCCATGGCAGCCAACCTTCGTTGCGGAGACCGCATTCGATGATGATGATGAGTGTTGAATTAAATTAGCCATTTGCGTTTAAATATTTCAAGAACGTATGTACCGTATTAAAATGTTTTAGTCAATTTATCAACATCCAGCTTTGTCTCTGTTAGTACAAGGATCCAATGACTCTTCAGTTTTCTCTGTCCTGAGCGAGATTTCCAGCGCCTGCAGCAGTCAATCCTAGTTTATCGATGATTCTTCTTGGTCTCCCCCCCCTCTCTCTCTCTCTCTCTCTCTCTCTCTCTCTCTCGTCTCATCATCATCGAGTGCCATCTCCGTAACGAAGGTTGGCTACCATGGAGAGCCATTTTGCTCTGTCTCTTGCTTTGATGGTGCAGGTTGTCATAGGCTGGTTTGTCCATCTTTTGATGTTACTCGTCCATGTTAGTCTTGGTCTGCCCCTGCCTCTTTTACCTTGTATTTTCCCCTCCAGGATTACTTTTATTAAGCTGTTGTGTCTTTTAACATGCCCCAAAAATCGCATTTGTCTTGTTTGAATTGTGTTTAGTAGTTCTCTTTTCATTTTTAGTTGTTTTAGGACTGCATTGTTTGTTTTCTTTTCCTTCCATCCAATTTTACCTATTCTTATATATATATATATATATATATATATATATATATATATATATATATATATATACATTTCAAAGGCTTCAGTTCTCTGTTCTGTGCTCTTGTCTAATGTCCATGTTTCTGCATCATATTTGCATCTCTCGTCTACAGGGTACAATTTCCTCCATTGTGATCTTCACTAGCCCATCTTACTATCTTACATGACAAAGTATATTATAAGCCTTGTTCTTCAGCAAACGTTTTCTGAAACGTTAAATTACCACTTCTTCATCTGTAGCGTTCTCTCGTTAAGTGAGTGTGGATTCGTTGTATCGCTACTACGGCAAGCCGCGATATCACCACCTTTCGGCCAGAAACATCCGTTATCAGCAAGACGGTTATCAATTGCTTAATAAATTTACATGTGCACTCTTTTTTTGGTCAACACTTTTCAATGTTTAACAAGTTTCACGTGCGCACAGTGCACATGAGACCTCTTTTTTCCTCACCATTGTCCAAGAATGCTAGAAGTATTATCACATTATCATGAGATTGAGGGTGGATAAAACCATTAAGAGATCACGTATTCAGGGTGGATAAAACCACTAAGAGATCACTTATTGAGGGTGGATAAAACCATTAAGAGATCACGTATTGAGGGTGGATAAAACTATTAAGAGTTCACGTATTGAGGATGGATAAAACCACTAAAAGATCACGTATTGAGGATGGATAAAACCACTAAGAGATCACGTATTGAGGGTGGATAAAACCATTAAGAGTTCACGTATTGAGGATGGATAAAACCACTAAAAGATCACGCATTGAGGGTGGATAAAACCACTAAGAGATCACGTATTGAGGATGGATAAAGCCACTAAAAGATCACGTATTGAGGGTGGATAAAACCATTAAGAGATCACGTATTGAGGGTGGATAAAACCATTAAGAGATCACGTATTTAGGGTTGATAAAACCATTAAGAGATCACGTATTGAGGATGGATAAAACCACTAAAAGATCACGCATTGAGGGTGGATAAAACCACTAAGAGATCACGTATTGAGGATGGATAAAGCCACTAAAAGATCACGTATTGAGGGTGGATAAAACCATTAAGAGATCACGTATTGAGGGTGGATAAAACCATTAAGAGATCACGTATTTAGGGTTGATAAAACCATTAAGAGATCACGTATTGAGGATGGATAAAACCACTAAAAGATCACGCATTGAGGGTGGATAAAACCACTAAGAGATCACGTATTGAGGATGGATAAAGCCACTAAAAGATCACGTATTGAGGGTGGATAAAACCATTAAGAGATCACGTATTGAGGGTGGATAAAACCATTAAGAGATCACGTATTTAGGGTTGATAAAACCATTAAGAGATCACGTATTGAGGATGGATAAAACCATTAAGAGATCACGTATTGAGGGTGGTAAAACCATTAAGAGATCACGTATTGAGGATGGATAAAACGACTAAGAGATCACGTATTGAGGGTGGATAAAACCACTAAGAGATCACGTATTGAGGATGGATAAAACCATTAAAAGATCACGTATTGAGGGTGGATAAAACCACTAAGAGATCACGTATTGAGGATGGATAAAACCACTAAGAGATCACGTATTGAGGGTGGATAAAACCACTAAGAGATCACATATTGAGGATGGATAAAACCACTAAGAGATCACGTATTGAGGGTGGAAAAAACCACTAAGAGATCACGTACTCGATGAGAACATTGTTCACCCCCTACGGCAGGATTCGAAACCTGAATCTCATTGTCAAAGATAAAAGTTATAAAGTTAACATTTAAAAAGGTAAAGTGTCCCGTCACGCCACGTGGCGGCATTTGCAAATATGGTGTTAGTGACAATAATTTTTACAGACCTTCGGCAAATAATTGTTGGGGTAATGTGGTCGGTTTTACGCCCGTGCCACTTTACTTTACCAGAAAAGAAACTCGGTACCCATTAAAGGCTGGGTGAATCTGGAAGTCGTCGATCAAGATCGAACCCGAGCACTTATCCTTTGAAGTCCAGTTCACTAACCACTGAGCTATCGCCTCTCCAGTAAAGTTAACATGCTTGTTGTTTTCTTTCTATCTTATCTTAACTTTCAAGGCAGAAGTAATCTTAATTGTTTTATCCAATGATGTTGTTTTCACACAGGATAAACATTTTTGTTAACATCATCATTCATCATCATCATTGAGTGCCGTCTCCGCAACGAAGGTTGGCTACCATGGAGCGCCATTTTGCTCTATCTCTTGCTTTGATGGTGCAGGTTGTCATCGGTTTATTTGTCCATCTTTTGATGTTACTCGTCCATGTTAATCTTGGTCTGCCTCTGCCTCTTTTACCTTGTTTTGTTAACATATTTCGAATATTTTTGTTTTGAATGTTTCGTTATTAGTTTTGTGTGTGTGTTTTTCTTGTTTGTTCCTGCTGAAGGCCTATTGGGCCGAAACGTCGTTTAGTCTATGTCGTCCACTTATCACGTAAAGCTTCTAACATACCTTTTTTGTATTTTTTAATTTTTCCTTATTGTTTTCTCCTTGCGTTGTATTTTGAGTTTTCTTCTGTAGCATTTGAATTCAACTATAGTTCACCGGTCCTAACTCTAGCAGCCAGCTTTGAGTCTCTGATTAGTACCATCAAGTAAGCTTCGTACTTTTCAGAGCAACAGAGACTAGTGCTGAAAAAAATGTCAAGTCTAAGCTCAATAAATAGACTCCAATCGATATTTTCAATATATTAACAGAAGCATAATTATCTCTTGAAGTCATCCAATCAAACTGCAACAGTCCTTCAACAATAATGTGCTTATTTTGTTGTTGTCTAAATAGGTCCTGAAACCAATCTTGAGAGAGTTATCCAAGTCTCCGTGGCCATTGCCATTATGGCTGTCCGCCCACTCTGTCGGGCCGCTAAAGTCTCCATCGTACAAAACACAACTGACACCCTATGTTGAAAAGTTCAACCTCAGAATCAATGATGTGTTAAGGAAAAAGGGAATCCCCGTCCTGGACTTCTACCAGATGACCAACAAAGTGATGTCGTACGACGGAAGTCATTATGGTGCAGGAATGAACTATTGGAAAGCACAGATTATTCTTAATTATATTTTAGAAGTTAGACAAATCAGAACTAAATTGTAAAGTGTGTTTTTGATTGGAAACGTATTTATCTCATATTATTTAATTGATATTGTTAGCTAAGAAAATGTGTTTTATTCACATATAATATATTAATAATACATATTTATTATCATCAAGTAGCATGCCTGCTGGTGTAGGTGATCATGTCTCTCCGCAACTTTCGATATCGACAGTTATTTAGCATTTCTGTTGCTGACCTTCTGCCAAGCCTTAAGCTGTCTGGTATCTTTTCTCTTTGCTTCCCTCTATCTCTTTGCCCCTCGATTTTTCCAGTTGTCACAATATTGTTCAGTTGTTCCCTTCTCATTGCATGTCCAACAAAATTATGATTATTTCTTTATAATTTTGGAAATTAGCTCTCTTTTTGCTTTGGCCTCTTTCAGAACATTTTAATTACTCTTCTTAGCTATCTATGGTATTTTCAGCCTTCTTCTGTAAAACCACATTTCAACAGCCTCCAGTGATTTTCTTGTCTGTTGTCCTATTGTCCATGATTCACATCCATATGTTAAGACTGGCTCTACATAAGATTTAAGAACTCTTTTTCTTGTTTCTATTGTCAAAAATGGATTTCACGGTATCTTCCTCATTGTTTGGAAAGCTGTTGTTGCGACCCATGATTATACAATGAAGCTACGACGGTGTTTTCTATTGCATTCCGTCGGTTTGTTTACGGCTGACTCAGCAAACTTCGCGGAACAAAATTATTCATGTCCTTACATGGCTGCATTTGAATTAAAGAAACTAATCTTTCTACCGTGGCAATGTGGGTGTAACAGCGCATTATGATAGAAATACATTTAGATAATATTTAGGCCAGTGTAGATTTCAATAAAAATGACAAGACACATTTATATAATGTTTATAATAATGGAAATTAAAGTAGCAGATGAGAATGTAAACTGCTGTGACTTGATCGAACAGAGACACAGGAAAATACAAAATTAATAAAACCTTAGAACATGTTACATGGTCGCAAAACGAACATGACTTTACGCTTTTGTGGAATGTTAACACAGCCTAAAGGCAGGTTATATAAGATAAATGTCTTGTTTTAGATTAAAACCGAACAGAATGTCACCTTGGTCACAGAACAACACTTTAAAAGTACGTACTCCAAGACAGAAAAACATGGATATTAATATTCACCTCAAGGATCTAGGTGAGGATGATAGTCTTAGATTTCACTTCTCTGGGAGAGTGGACATTCATCCTTGTCAAATAAAAAAAAAGTAAAGTACCCCGTCACGCCAAGTGGCGTATAGGGAAAATGGTGTTAGTGACCATAAATTTTACAGACCTTCGACACATGATTTTTGTGGTAATGTGGTCGGTATTACTCCCGTGCTGCTTTACTTTCCCAGAAAAAATTTCGGTGCCCATTAAAGGCTGGGTGAACCCGGAAGCCGTCGGTTGGGACCGAACCCAACCTCTTGTCATTTTTTGTCCAGTTCAACAACCCCTGAGCTATCGCGGCTCCCATGTCAAATAGAAAGATTAGCTAATATACAAATTAACAGGACCCGGAAGGACAGAAACAGGTTCGGAAGTTCCGGTTACCTGGGAAACCAAGGGGCAAAATAATAGTGTTTGTTAAAGAGAAGTCTTTGTTTCGACCTCAGGTTATGCCACATTCTGACCTAACTGAACGCAGGAAATTCCCAGGTTATTGTTCTCAAATTCAGTTACAGTAAGAAAACTAGCAGACAATGAAGAGATGAACTCAGGTTATTGCCCGGTCGAAATGTTGGTAGTATATAGACTAGGAAACTAATATCACAAAGAGACCGCCTCGCGGAAACCTTTGAGAACACCTAGAAGCAGCAGAGTCAACCCTGAGGAGCCCAGAGATAACCTTGGAGAACACGTAGAAACAGCAGAAATAGTCCTAGGTAGCCCAGAGAAAACCTTGGAGAACACATAGGAACAGCAGAAATAGCCCTAGGGAGCCCAGAGAAAACCTTGGAGAACACGTAGAAACAGCAGAATTAGCCCTAGGGAGCCCATAGATAACCTTGGAGAACACGTAGAAACAGCAGAATTAGCCCTAGGGAACCCAGAAATAACCTTAGAGAACACGTAGAAACAGTAGAGTTAGACCTACGAAGCCCCGAAATAACTTCAGAGAACACATAGCAACAGCAGAAATAGCCCTAGGGATCCCAGAGATAATCTTCGAAAACATATAAAAACAGCAGAAATAGTCATAGGGAGCCCAGAAATAACCTTAGAGAACACATAGAAGCATTAGAGTTAGACCTAGGAAGCCCCGAAATAACTTTAGAGAACACTTAGAAACAGCAGAAATAGCCCTAGCGAGCGCAGAGATAACCTTGGAAAACACATAGAAACAGCAGAATTAGCCCTAGGGAGCCATTAAAAACTTTAAAGAACACATTGAAGCAGTAGAATTAGCCCTAGGGAGCCCATAAATGACATTAAAGAGAGAGTGTTCGAGAACACGTATAAACAGCAGAGTTAACCCTTGGGAGCCCGGCAATAACCTTATAGAACACTTATAAGCAACAGAATTAACCCTAGGGAACCCAGAAATAAACGATTAGCACATAGCTTGCACCATGAGTTAGCTATTGAGACAGCTGCATAGACTACCACCAGTTATCATTGAGAATAGACCGTTCAGCTGGGTTAGCTTTAAATTAACCTTGGAGACAGCTGTGAGCTGTCATACTAATCCGTGAGCAGAATTCATGCATGTAAGGTTAGTCAGAAATACTTCATAACAGTATCACAGTAATGAACAGATGTACAGTGTATTAGTGAAAATCAGTTCACGTTAGAGATTAAAAGAACTAATACATTTACTAAGTGGTAAAAAGTAAAGAGCCCCCGTCACGCCAAGTGGCGTATAGGGAATATGTTGTTAGTGACCATATATTTTACAGATCTTCAGCACATGATTTTTGGGGTAATGTAGTCGGTATTACTCCCGTACCGCTTTACCTTCCCAACAAAAAAATCTGGTACCTACTTAAGGCTGGGTGAACCTGGAACCCGTCTGTTGGGTCGAACCCTACCTCTTGTCCTTTGTAGTCCAGTTCACTAACCACTGAGCTATCGCGGCTCCATAATACATTTACTAGTCAGAGCAATAAAATTGTAATCATAGACAGATTGGTGCCAATGAAACAAGCTACTATATTGTAATCTGAAGTACACAAACGACGGTGGACGAAATACTCAGCGTTCTAACCTACTGAAGACAAAAAAAAAGAAAAGTGGATCGACGTTTCAGCCAAAAAGGCCTTCAGTTGTTACATTAAATAACAACACAAAAATATAAGGATACAGACAGAAATCTAACTACATTGCGATAATATGCAAGATCCTCAAAAAACGGAAAATAAGTCAATTATCTGCGATCCAGAGCTAGGTCATGCACCGATTGGACTGAATTTGATATGTTCGGCTGACAGGACGGGACACAGGTGTGAAATACAGTAAAAGATAAGGGTTCTAAAAATATGTGGAAGTGGGTACAAAATCCCAAACCCTACTATTTCTGGAAATGTTTATATGAGTTGATTCCTAATAAGTTAATCCCCGTGCACAATTGTTTTACGTACCCAAGCGAACACATAAATCTGAGTATATCTGCAACTATGGGTGTGCACATCGAATAGATGTGCAAAAAACACATGCGTATGTAACTATACATTCATAAACGCGTACGTCTGTATACATTACCACAAAGAACATAAAAAAAAAACCAAAGGTGTCCAAATAGGCTAGTGCAAGTTTTGTTATCACCTCCGTAAAGCTGTTACCATAACATTTTTACCTTTTTTTTTTAAATTAAATGGTTATTATTATCATCAGCTTTACAGCAGCTTCGCATTTCTATGTGTCTTGATGTATCTTAGTGTATCTTGATGTATCTTGATGTATCTTAGTGTATCTTGATGTATCTTGGTGTATCTTGATGTATCTTGGTGTATATTGATGTATCTTGTTGAATCTTGATGTATCTTGATGTACCTTGATGTATCTTGATGTATCTTGGTGTATCTTGATGTATCTTGGTGTATCTTGATGTATCTTGATGTATCTTGATGTATCTTTATGTCTTTACTCGTGAAGACAAAACAGTTGCTAGAGGTTTGCATAGCATGACATGTTATTTACCAATATGATGCAGCGTCGTAACCAACCACACTTGTACAATAAATATGATTTACATATAATGACTCAGACTTTGTTCACTCTTCTGTTGGTGGAGTTTTGTTTTTCGCTAAGTAGTAAGAAATCTGCTGAAATGACAAGTGAGCACCACCTTGGTAAAACGACTCAGATAAAGCAGCATGAAAGGAATATAAACACGCCACGAAAAGCTCGAAACAGGGAACATGACTAGGGATTGCCCAAATAAAATGTAGCATTTCAGGTGCTCAGAATGACACTCGATACTTTATGAAGCAATCAGCTTATTTACAATATTGACTTACTTTTCTCATTCCTGTCTATAACTACGTTTGTGAAATTTGTTAAAACACTGGCTGATATCTATGTTCATTTATGTATCCATCATATATTTCAAGGATTCATTTTCTGCTCTTGCGACATTTTCAAATTCTATTTATTTGAATCAAGAGAAAAGAATTAAAATTAAAATTTATGAGCTTTTGTAGAAAAGCCTTAAGAAAATTATTTCATTTGCTAGATGTTAATTTAACCCTTGAAACTGAGCACATTGCCGCTACAATGATGACATCGGTTACTCTTCTTTAATTTATGATTGTTAATTTGAACTGTGGCTCACTCTTTCAGACTATTTCATATTTTAATGTTGATTTATATAAAATGAACTGAGATAATTAATCTGGGTGATCAGGGCAACAAGAAATAAATGTTCCGCACGAAATGACTGTACAACAGGAAATAATTCTTCAGAACTATTGAGTTACTGAGTTATTTGCGGGTCTTCATCATTGCATTCCGAACATGTCCATAGTTGCTCAGATCCCGTCCTCAGCAAGTCTCGCAGTGTCTAGCGACTGATGACTCCAGTTCCGTGTTGATTTATTAGCCTTCTTACACGTCCACTAAGTTTCTCGTTTCTGGCTGAGCCCATTTTAGCTCCCGTCTCTTTCATCCGAAGGAGTGACGTGAACTCATGGTTGTCGAAGTCCTGCGTCTTTTGCCACTTCCCGGAGGTCATTGGTGATGTCCACCCGATCCATTGGTTGATCGTCCTCACAATAGCACAGCTAGCCAACCTGTCCGCTCTTTCATTTCCCCGTACTCCCGCATGTCCTGGGGCGTAGACAAAATTGACCTTACGTATTTTTGACTTCTACGGTGACTCTACCCATTGCATACGTACAGAGTCCGCCTTCACTTTTCTTATTATATTCATCGAATCATTCAGTATACAGGCGAAGGTGTAGTCCTGTAACTCTAACCAGATGAATGCCTCGGTCACTACCATCATCATTTTACTCGTGGTCATAACATATGCACTACTGTCTTCCTTGACTATTCTGCCTGCCGAGCGTGCTGTAAATGCCAATGCACTGCTCTGGTGTCGTATTACAGATCCGTCTATATAGATGACTGCATCTTTCTCATCGGTGTTATCGCAGATTAGGCCTCCACATTGACCACGACTGAGTCCTGTTCCCTACATTTCCTGTCGAGTGTGATAATACACGACAATGGCCCTCCAAACGACGTAGACACCGGTATCCACTCCTCACGAACGTTGATATTGGTAAGCTCACAGACCTGTTTGATGATATCTTTTGCTCGGCTCATCCATGATTTGTTTATTTTTAGCCTGACAACCTTCCCTGTGTTGAGCTCATGATGCAATGGATGCTATTTATCTAAACTTATTTTCAGGTATGCTCGTGCCCTCCAGATCTTAATCGTGTCATCTATGGTTGGAAATTCAAGAAGATACCTCATTGCTACGCAGGAGTGTCCCTCGTACACCCCATGATAATGCGCATAGCTTCATTCTGTATTTTCTACAGCTTGTCAATTTGCGTCTTACTGAACGTAATAATTGCCAGGGCATACTCGATTGGTGCCAGGACTGGTCCCTGGAACAAAAAGGTAAGTAGCCTCTGCTCGATGTTGGCAGCTGTCATGACCTTAAAGGCGGCTAATCCTAAGTGAAGACACGGGCAACTATTTTCTCCAGTAGCTTGACCGCAGTGTTCTGCATCGTGATGATTCTGTAGGCACTAATCTGAGAATGGTCCTTGTTTGGCTTCGATAGCGGTAGTAAGTAGTCGTGTAGTCACTCCTTCTTAAACTGACCACTCCGAATGCTGGCATTAAACTCTTCGGTCAGTTTGTGCAAGTCGTCGCCGGCTAAATCGCTTATGTCGTCGTACCGAACTGTTCAGAACTATGTGACCGTCCAACAAGAAATAATTGTTCAGAAGAACTATGTGACCGTTCAACAGGAAATAATTGTTCACAATGATTTGACTGCCTTGAGTCATTTTTCCCTGAGTGCATTCAATATGTCAGCGCGGTTCATTGCTCTTCCACGCTCCAAATGTGTAAAGATTGCCAACACTGTCAGCGCGCTCATTACTTCATGCACAAAGTAAAGGTAAAAGTACCCATAGCATTACTGCCGCTGGACGATGAATTGTAATGTCCCCAGCTTTTCTGAGTACATCTGTTTTCCCAAACAGCTATTTGTTGACGATATTTTAGAAGTCAGGATGAATTTTTCTCAGTTCTTAAACATTATCTTGGGTATAATTCTGGTATAGTAATTAAATAAGGCAGAAAGATCAAATAACAACACAACGAGCCTTCAATAAACGTTGCGTGAACACCAGACATAAAGACCGACCACGAAAATGATGGATTAACGAAATATTTGAAACACCAGGAAACATTACAGGTTCAGAGGCGAACAGAAGAGCAAAAGACAACAAATTATATCTTCCCTCGGCCCTGCAGGCAAATGGGGAAGGAAAAAAAAGACAGTAATTTAAAATGATCTTTAGAGACGTTATAACGTCAATGTGTACGTTTGTGGTAAGATATTATTTTCCACCAAAAATGGTTAACTATGTCAATTTGTTTCTGTATTTGATCTCATAAATGTTATTACATTAAAATACCAGCAGCATAAATATTAACTTTTCTAGAATATGGCTTAATCTATTTGTTCAGTATCACATTTTGAACCACTCAAGAATGAGTGGGAAGTAGTTACCTCAGGGCGTCTTCACCCATACACGTGGCAACATGTTTACGACAATAACTGAAATACTACACTGAGATCAAAGTAAGCAGGTTGGCTAGCTGCGCTGTCGTTGAGGACGGGAACCGATGGATCGGGCGGACATCATCAATGCCCTCCGAAATGTGGGAAGAGCACAGGACTTCGACAACCATAAATCCACGTCACTCCTTCGGATGAAAGAGATGGAAGATAAGATGGGCACAGCTAGAAATGAGATACTTGGTGTGCGTGTAAGAAGACTTATCAACCAACACAGAACTGGAGTCGTTAGTCGCTGGACACTTCGAGACTTGCTGAGGACGGGATCTGAGCACCTATGGACATGTTCTGAGTGCAATGATGATGACCGGCTAATAACTCAATAACTCAAAGCAAGCAGACGTGGCCAATGCTTCTCCATCAGTGCCTTCCCTTTCCTGACCGGGTTCCGTTTGCTCAGCTGGGGGGGGGGGGGGGGGGGGACCGAGAGGGTGCAGTTTGTACACTCACTGATGTCCCGCACTAAAAAATTAACCAGTCCACGACTTTTCTCATTTGTCCTCCAGTCTATCCAGTTGAAAAATAGAATGACTACCTGACTTGCTGAATTAGAGAGAATATTAACATAGAGGAGGAGCACAGATTCCATCATCAGCTATTTTTTCACTCTAAAAAATTGTTATTTTATTATACCATTTTATTCTGTTCTAATCTATTATATCCATGGAACCAGTTTCATTGCAATCAGAAATTCCCCATATCCGCTCCACCAGTTGTCACAATATTTCCCAAATCACTTCGGTAAATTCTGTTTAACGGTGACTTCGTGCATGTCCTATTCGACGACACAGACGACGATTCCCAAACTCCTAAGTCGCCTCTACGACATGCGTGGCTAATAATAGTGGCTCTATTCTTTTCTCCACTCACTGTGGGGGCATCGGTATCCACACAGGATGACGCGCAGAGACAGCTGTTCACAATTGACTTCCGCTGCAAATAACACAATTTCATGTGCGTTTCCTGTATCCATGTGTATTTGCGTGTGAATGTATGTATATGTGTGTGTGTGTGCGCGCGCGTGCGTGCGTGCGTGCATGTGTGTGTGTGTGTGTGAAAATAACACTAGGGCTAAAACTAAAAATATCAAAATGTTACATCTTCTCAACATTAATAAATGAGCTGAAACATAGGTATTAGACAAGACATCAGAACAGACAATTCATGCCTTAGAATTGTGGACATATAGAAGAATAGGTAGAATTGGATGGAAAGAAAAAGAAAACAAACGATGAAGCCTTAAAACAGCTAAAAATAAAAGAGAACTGCTAAATACAATTCAAACACGACAAATGCGATTTTTGAGGCATGTTAAAAGACACAACAGCCTACTAAAATGGAAGTTGCTGAGTCATTACGGAATCCCCATAAAGTTTATTAACCTGATAAAAACAATGTATGAAGGAACAAAATGTAGTGTGGTGCATGAAGGACAGCTTACAGAAGCATTTGAAATAAGAACAGGAGTAAGACAGGGATCCCTGTTGTCTCCATTTATATTTCTACTGGCCATAGATTTGATTATGATAATAACTCAAAACAACAGAAATGGAATTCAGTGGTCACTGACCAAGCAACTTAATATTTTAGACTTGGCTGAAGACATAACTCTCCTATCACACAGCCGTCAACAGATGCAGGATAAAATTAGCATACGTGATGAGATGATGGGGTACTTTACTTTTTTTTTTTACTATGATAACCTGCACCAACAAAGCAAGAGACAGAGCGGAATGGCATTCCAAGGTAGCCAACTTTCGATGAAGAGACGGCACTCAATGATGATGATGATATATGTATATATTTTGCATGTATGTATGTATGTATGTATGTGTGGGCATGTGGTTATATATGTATGTGTTTCCTGTGTGTTACATATTTTTTCTTATAAATCAAAATCAAGGTTCGCCGCTACTCTAACATCTCCCATAAAACGACAAAATCGTGATATAACAATCCTCGGATATCGTTTGTATTATCGTTATCAACAACCATAGCAATTACAGCACGCTCGGTGCACGCAGAATAGTCACATAAAGACAGTAGTGCATACGTTATGACCACGAGTAGCATGACAGTGGAGGTGATGGCAGTGACCCAGGCATTCATCGGGTTAGAGTCACAAGACTATACCCATGCCTGTATACTGAGCGATTCAATGAGCATGATAAGAAAAGTGGAGGCGGGCTCTGTACACATACAATGGGGAGAGTCATTGCAGAAGTAAAAAATATATAAGGTTACCTTTGTCTACGTCCCAGGACATGCGGGAGTACGGGGAAATAAAAGAGCGGACAGGTTGGCTAGCTGCGCTATTGCTTTGGACTGTGAACCAATGGATCGGGTGGACATCATCAATGACCTCCAGGAAGTGGCAAAGGACACAGGGCTTCGACAACCATGGGTCCACGCCATTCCTTCGGATGAAAGAAATGGGAGTTAAGATGGCCAGAACCAGAAACGAGAAACTTAGTGGTGGTGGTGTAAGACTAATCAATCAACACAGAACTGGAGTCGTCAGTCGCTGGACACTGCGAAATGTGCTGTGGGGGGGGGGGTGATCTGAGCACCTATTGACATGATCGGAGTGCAGTGATGATGGCCCGCAAATAACTCAATGACTCAATAACTCATTGACATGATTATGTAAACTTGCGGCAATTCTACTTTTTAAATGTAAAAATGTGTAAATTACATGTCGCTTCTACTGACATTTAAACGTGTACCGAAACGCGTTCCAGCTCGTTTCGGTTGAAAAAAATCACAGTCCATGCCATCATGCACACGTTTGATAGTCATATTGCAGAATTAGCTGGCTATAGAGAACATCTCACCGTCATGTAATTTGTTATCATTCATCCTGCCTTATCGTATTTCTCCGGGCGGATTAATATACATAATGGAATTTGTTTTCATTTAAGTACGTTAATTCTAAACATCGCAAACTCACTTTTAAATCTCTTTGGGCTATTTCTGATGATTTTTTAATGGCTTTAAAATGACAGCAGAAGAGAGTAGCAAGCATCGTAGAAGCAGTCGCCATTAAATGTAAATGTTAGACACTAACACAAGGATATCTATATTTGCAGAATTATTTGCGTGTATTTTGTTTATATTTTGTTTATATTTATATTCATTGATGAAAATACTCTGCGTCCAGTACATTTTTCTAATTCTGACAATGTGACTTTTCTAGCTTAAATAATCTTTATTCGTTTCTTGGGGATTTTGTGTGTGGTTTAATTTGTATAAAAGTGCGCGTTTCAAAGACATCCCAGGAAGAGAAACTTTATGGGTCAACCTAATCACTGAAACAGACAACTGCCTTCATAAGAGAGTTCGGAATCCTAGTCTGAATGAGCCATGATCGCAGAAGAAGAAGGAGAAGAAAGATACACTGTTTAGTCATCATCATTTTCCTCTCGGGCCGAAGGCGATACATAGGGAGAAAGTCATAATTATCCATGATTGACGATGACTTGCCGCTAGTTCTTATAGGCCTTGATTTGTTTCCTAGTCCTTAGTTATTGTTTCGCCTAGTGTATATTTTGGTCTTCCCTATTTTCTGTTACCAGATAGTTTTTACATAAATACCTGATAGGGCAGTCCTTTCCTTATTCATTCAGCGTATGATCTATGTATTCCCAATAACTTCTTCTATTAAAAAATAAAAAAGTAAAGTACCCCCGTCACGCCAAGTAGCGTATAGGGAATATGGTGTTAGTGACCATAAATTTTACAGACCTTCGGAACATGATTTTTGGGTAATGTGGTCGGTATTACGCCAACGCCGCTTTACTTTCCCAGAAAAATCAGATACCCATTTAAGGCTGGGTGAACCCGAAAGCCGTCGGTTGGGATCGAACCCTACCCTTGTCCTTTGTAGTAGAGTTCACTAACCACTGAGCTATCACGGCTCTTCTTCTATAAAGCTCGACATGTATCCCTGTTTAGTCTTATCTTCCTCTTCTTTCCTTCCTCATTTGCCTTTCAGCGTCGAGGGGAGATATAATGTTCGGTCTTTTGCTCTTCTGTTCGATTCTGCTGCTGTAATGTTTCCTAGTGCTTCTAGTATTCCGTATCCATTTTTTTCGTGGTTGACCCTGGGTCTCGTATTCTTGCAACGTTCATTGAGGGCTCGTTGTGTTCTGTTCTAATTACTCTGCCTTCTCACGTGGCCAAACTATTTTATCTGTTGTTTCTTTATATATTCTATGGCAGGGGCTATTTCTAACTTTTTTCTCAGTTCTTCGTTTCTGATCTTGTTTCTCTGGCTGTTTCCTGTATCCTATCAGTTCGTTTTAAACGTATTCTCTTCAACTTATATTTGAGATTCTTAGGAGACTTCAATGAGATTCTTTTGTTTTAAAGTCATTTAATTTCCTATCATAAGTTTATCTAGTATCTAGTATTGTGACAAATTCATCGTTTAACCATTGATGTTAAAATAATTTTGGCTGTTAATATTTTAAATAAAATTTAATGTAGCCTAGACGATTCATATATGCAGGTTATATTTCTCCTCAGAGAAAAACAACTAAAACATCACGAATAAACTGTAGTGTAGTTAACTAAAACGGATATTTGGTTACACTGACAGATATTATTATTTATAAAGTGCTCGCAAAACGAATTAACGAAAAACGAATAAACTTTTCTGTGATAGGAAATAATAGATTACCATGGGAGTATTTTTAGTATTTCTGATTTTTTGGGGTTAATTGTATTGTATACACGTTACAAATTTCTGTATTTTCTATTTATCAGTGAGTGCATTAACTAGGGAAATTCAAGTGCTTTGTATTTCTGAGTGATTGTATTAATGACGTAAGTATTTTCTATCGTGAATTACGGTTTAGTCATGTGATTATTTTCTAATTGTAAGATTTGTTTGATTGACAGATAGACAGATCCTCATATTTATTGCATAAAGGACAACTCTATAGTGCTCTCCTCCTTAGCACGTTCCCCAGTTAAAAGCACGCCTGCCGCTAACTAGTAAAATCACTGAAGATGGCTTCGGATCAGACGCACGAACTCCATACCACCGGTAATCACCATGTCCTCAAAACCTCTTTAGTTGCCTCTTACGACAGTGATTATATTCTTCACTCCACTAACAGTTCGTTCGTTTGCGTTGACCCGATGACTAAAGAATCACATCTCATTGTCATCCGTTCTTAAAAGAACGTTAAGTGGGCGTGTCTGCAATGTTTTGTGGTTTGCAGTAAAACTGTGATTTTTGCGCATTTCGCCACAATACATCCGACTTCAGAACGGTATTTTTTAGTACAGGGTTGTCTTCCCTCCTCAATCCCTACTCACTTGGTCAGACTAGACAGGTTAGCATGTTTCTTGATGCACCACGGTGAGGTGGAGCAGGGTCTGGAAGGTTCTGGTTCACCAATCCTGGCGCAAGCCATCAGTTGTTGGTAGCTGATAAATTCCAGTTCTGTTCTTCCCTAACAGCGGTCAGGGCCCCGGTAGTCACAAGGGCTGTAGTCACACGGGCTGTAGTCACACGGGCTGTAGTCACACGGGCTGTATGCACACGGGCAACGTTCTATAGAGGATACAAAACCTTATGTTATTTATGTGTGTGTATATATATTTATATATCAAAGAAAAATGCCAGCCACATCCAAACCTATTCTAACAAAGGATATTAACTGCGTGGACCTCATGGACTCATTTGGATGGACCGTAAAAGAAAATGAAAAGAGCCTCGTCACGCCAAGTGGCGTATATGGAATATGGTGTTAGTGACCACATATTTTACAGACTTTCAGTACATGATTTTTGGGGTAATGTGGTCGGTATTACGCCCGTGCCGCTTTAATTTCCCAGAAAAAAATCCACTACCCATTCAAGGTTGGGTGAACCCGGAAGCCGTCGGTTGGGATCAAACCCTACCTCTTGATCTTTTTTGTCCATTTCACTAACCACTGAGCTAACGTGGCTCCCCATTTGTATGGACACCTATAACAATTTCTAGCTGCAATTATGCTATAATAGATCATGATTTAGTCTCTTGCTTCACTTCCTCTTGCACCGGTACGGGTGTCATGGAAATAACAAGTTCCAGAACTTGACCCTTTCGGCGGCTTCAGTCATTGTTAATTAATGTTGATGTAGCATTTCTTTGATGTTATCTATCCATCTTACTCTGGGTCTGCCTCTTGCTCTCTCCCTCTTTCTATTTAAATATATGCTTTGTATGCTATGATATGGAGATATCTATAAATCATCTCTGAATGACTTCTCCATCTGTGAAAATGACTGGGAACATCTGGCAAGTAATCGTGCATCATGGAGAGCATGTATAAGGAATGGTACAACATCATTTGAGACTGTGCTAAGGCAAACGTTAGAAGAGAAAAGACTCATGAAAAAGGATGGAAAACACTGTGGATCAGTGTGCCTGACTTGTTCATTCTGTGGTCGTGTGTGTTTGTCAAACATTGGTAGAATTAGCCACGAGAGAAGCTGTTCGACAAAAACAAAACCTAAAAAAAATGCACAATAGCCTCCACTAGACTGTCTGACAAGACAAAAAGGACCATATATATATATATATATATATATATATATATATATATATATACACACACACACACACACACACACATATATATATATATATATATATATATATATATATATGCGTGTGCTACGGAATCACGTGACATTCTTTCTAGTTCCTTACATAAAATAGCGCAGAATTTGCACATTTCGACCATATGCATTTAATCTTTGTCACAAAGTAGATCTAAGAGAATGCAGCAAGCGATAAGCGGACTACCAAGCGTGTGTATCATTTCACAGCCTTTAGCAGTTTAGTTATAGACGAGAATGGTTTAACAAGGAGATTCAAGTTAGAACAACAAACATTGGGGAAGCTGAGAAGACTTCAAACTCACGGTTCTTTTCGAGAGCATTCACGGTCTTGATGCATGGGAAACAGTTTATCGCTGAAGACAAGAAGAAGAAGGAGGAGATGAATAAGATGATGAGATAAGAAATGAAGATGATGGTGTCATGATGTAGGGTAAGAAGAAGATAGTGATGATTATGACGATGATGATGATTAAGTAGGTTAAGAAGAAGGAAAAAGAGGACGGGCAGAAGATAAAAATGGTGATGAAGGAGAACATAATGATGAGGAGGAAGAATAAAAAGAAGAAGATGATACTGATGATTAAGAAGGTGAAGAATAAGGAGGATGGAGAGTAGATAATGATGACGATGAAGGAAAATGAAGGAGGAAGAAGAAGAAGACGATGATGATGATGATGGTGATGTTAACGTAGAAAAATCTTCGTTCGCATTACGGGTTACTTCATTGCACTTTTCGGGCCACATTGTGGTTCAATACAATATTTTATCGTCCTTTTTCTTTTCCCTTTTTCTCTTTTTCTTTTAACTTTCTCTTATACATTAAGCCCCCGTGTGTTACCGGGGCCTCATTATGAGGGAAGTAAAGAATAGTGACACTGTGACCTTCCAGGCATGTCGTATGAGGCGACTAAGGAGGTTGATCGATGGCTTGACAAGCTGTCATTGTAAAAAGTATTGTTATGGAAACAGCGCCATATATTTTAGAGCAGTGATCTCTGCAATGTGTGTCACTTTGGCACGCAAGGTTTCTGATTTTGAGATTGTGGCTCTGCCCTATGTGCCGTCTTCGGCTCGAAAGGACAATAGATAGATATTAAGTTTTTGTGGGAGATACAAAGTTCTAGTTTCTGCCATTCAGGCAGCCTCAAAACTTGTCACATGATGATGTTGTAGTGTTTCATGGATGTCAGTCAACCTTACTTTGGGCCTAAAACTGGAACTTCCCCCATCTCCTCATTTAATATATGATTTGTATGGTTATATAAATGTAGATGTACAAACGAGGTGAGATGCTGAATGGCTCAGGCAAAAGCAGCATTCCAAAAAAATGAGGAAGATACTATGCAATCCATTTTTGACAATAGAAACAAAAAAGAGAGTTCTTAAATGTTATGTAGAGCCAGTCTTAACATATGGATGCGAATCAAGGACAATAGGACAACAGAAAAGAAAATCACTGGAGTCTGTTGAAATGTGGTTTTACAGAAGAATGTTGAGAATACCATGGACAGCTAAATAAAAAAAAGGTAATGAAAACATTCTGAAAGAGGCCAAAGCAAAAAGAGAGATAACATCCAATATTTGGAAGAAAAGAATCATCATTTTTTGGCCTTGTAATGAGAAGAGAACAGCTGGAATATATTGTAACGAGGGACGAAGAGATAGAGGGAAGCAAAGAGAAAAAAATACCAGACAGCTTAAGAGAATGGCTTGACAGAAGGTCAACAACAGAAATGATAAATAACTGTCGAGATCGAAAATTGTGGAGAGACATGATCACCTACGCCAGCAGGCCCGGTACTTGAAGATGATGATGATGTAATTTCTTGGAAATTCTTTTCAGATGAGCAAACTATTTCATTTGTTGTCTCCGTATGTAATTTAGAATTGATTGAACGCACAATCTTTCTCTTACGACATTATGTCTAATCCTGTCATGCACAGACGTCTTGATTAATTGTAAGTTATCTACCAACATGGTTGCTGATAAGTATATATATATTGATGACAAGAATGAGAGATAACGAAAGATGGCAATATTAACCAAAGTAACACAAGACACCAGGATAACGGAGGTAGATGGCAATATTAACAAAAGAAATACAGGACACCAGGGTACGTCATCATGATGGCTTATCGTTTATCCTTAAACCGGCCATCCGCTTACAATGAAGGGCGAATGACCCAGTTTTGTTCAGGACTTTGCAAGTCCAGTGTGACTCACTGAATTTCATGTTGGTAAGGAGGGATGTTGTCTAGATTCAAGACTGTGAGATCGAGGGTAGACTTGTGGATCAATTCAGAGGAAGAGGTATGTTTACAGCACTCGGAAAAAATAACAAATGATCAACAACAGGAAAAAATATGGACCAAGGCAGGATCGAACCCGTACTCAATGGCACAGCGCCTTGCCACGACTAGCGGTTGGCTTTTCGTGGCAAGGCGCTGTGCCACTGAGTACGGGTTCGATCCTGCTGTGGTCCATATTTTTTCTGTTGTTGATTATTTGTCATTTTTTCCGAGTGCTGTAAACATACCTCTTCCTCTGAATTGATTCACTGATTATCGCCTCGGATGTTTCCCTCTATAATAATATTCATTTATTATTATTTGTCTCCCGTAGACTTGTGGACTGGTTTATCATTTCACAGATTCACATTGCAGGAGAGATCTCAGCGCTTACGGTCTGTTGCTTGATGTGCGATGAGGATAATCCGACGAAAAACTGTATTTCAAATGTTCGGATTTGGAGACAAAAACGATGTCCTAACATCATCAAAGCTCAGTGGTTAGTGAACTGGACTACCACGGACAAGGGGTAGGGTTCGATCCCAACCGACGGCTTCCGGATTCACCCAGCCTTAAATGGGTACCGGATTTTTTTCTGGGAAAGTAAAGCAGCACGGGCGTAATACCGACCACATTACCCTAAAAATCATGTGCTGAAGGTCTGTAAAATATAGGGTCACTAACACCATATTTCCCTTTATGCCACTTGGCGTGACGGGGGTACTTTACTTTACTTTAACATCATCAAGCGCTATACATTTTTTTTTAACTTGGACAACATTTTCGGGAGTACGTGAACTCCCGGTCCATATGGCGGATAGGCGGCAGGAACCATTATAGGCTGTGTGTGAAAAGTGTTCCTTGTTGCAGTTTCCTCGTATTCCAAGTCCGGTTTGCTGCAGGAGCTACTGAGTTAAGTGCTCTGTGCACAGCGTGAGCTGTGCGTTTCATCTGTTTTAATCGTGTTTCGATATTCCAATTCCATGCGATGAACGATGATTTCGTATGATGGGGAACAGATGGCTGTATTCACTTTATGTGCGGTTTCGTCTTATGTCTTTTGGCGTGTGCTGAGACTGCTATGATGGGAATTGCAACTACCTTTCTTTGTTCGGGAAATGAGATATTAATTCGGATGATTCCACTGTCACGGGCGGTTGAGCAATTATAGCAATTTAATTTGTTTGCAGTGATACCGGGGCATCCCAAAACCATAAACATAACCATAATCATACAAGACACCAACATAACGATAGCTGGTAATATTAACGAAAGAAACACAACTCACCAACACAACGATAGATTGCAATATTAACGAAAGAAACACAAGACACCAACAAAAAGATAGGTGGCAATATTAACGAAAGAAATACAAGACACCAACAAAAAGATAGGTGGCAATATTAACGAAAGAAATACAAGGCACCAACAAAAAGATAGGTGGCAATATTAACGAAAGAAATACAAGACACCAATATAACGATCATCATCATCGAGTGCCTTCTCCGCAACGAAGGTTGGCTACCATGGAGCGCCATTCTGCTCTGTCTCTTGCTTTGATGGTACTGGTTGTCATAGGCTGATGTGTCCATCTTTTGATGTTACTCGCCCATGTTAGTCTTGGTCTGCTTCTGCCTCTTTTACCTTGTATTTTCCCCTCCAGGATTACTTTTAGTAGGCTGTTGTGGCTTTTAACATGGCCCAAAAATCGCATTTGTCTTGTTTGAATTGTGCTTAGTAGTTCTCTTTTCATTTTTAGTTGTTTTAAGACTTCATCGTTCGTTTTCTTTTCCTTCCTTCCAATTCTACCTATTCTTCTATATATCCACATTTCAAAGGCTTCAATTTTCTATTCCTTTTTCTTTTCTGATGTCCATGTTTCTGCACCTTATAGGAATATTGAGAAGATGTAACATTTTGCTATTCTAAGTTTTAGTCCTGGTGTTATTTGTTTTGATGTTAGAATAATATAACGATAAATGGCAATATTAAAGAAAGAAATACAAGACATTAACATAACGAAAGATGACTTTATCCTAAAATAAGTGAAGAGCCCATGTTATTACTTATCCTGTAATTATTATTTAGATTACTCACTGACAGAATCAATGTCACTGACTGTCTCTGTATGGTAACCCCTATTATAAGTACAATGGTGTTATGAAGATTGGCCAAATTGTGCCATTTTCAACTTCGAAGGTGCCCTTAACTGCAGACATTTGAATACTTTTTGATAGAATCGATAGCACTGACAGAAATTATATCACTGACTGTCTAACTTATTGACATAAATTATATCTCTGGCTGTCTAACTTATTGACAGAAATTATATCACTGTCTAAGTTATTGACAGAAATTATATCACTGGCTGTCTAACTTATTGACAGAAATTATATCACTGTCTAACTTATTGACAGAAATTATATCACTGGCTGTCTAACTTATTGACATAAATTATATCTCTGGCTGTCTAACTTATTGACAGAAATTATATCACTGTCTAAGTTATTGACAGAAATTATATCACTGGCTGTCTAACTTATTGACAGAAATTATATCACTGTCTAAGTTATTGACAGAAATTATATCACTGGCTGTCTAACTTATTGACAGAAATTATATCACTGGCTGTCTAACTTATTGACAGAAATTATATCACTGGCTGTCTAACTTATTGACAGAAATTATATCACTGTCTAACTTATTGACAGAAATTATATCACTGGCTGTCTAACTTATTGACAGAAATTATATCACTGTCTAAGTTATTGACAGAAATTATATCACTGGCTGTCTAACTTAATGACAGAAATTATATCACTGGCTGTCTAACTTATTGATAGAAATTATATCACTGGCTGTCTAACTTATTGACAGAAATTGTATCTCTGTCTAACTTATTGACAGAAATTATATCACTGGCTGTCTAACTTATTGACAGAAATTATATCACTAGCTGTCTAACTTATTGACAGAAATTATATCACTGTCTAAGTTATTGACATAAATTATATCACTGGCTGTCTATCTTATTGACAGAAATTATATCACTGTCTAACTTATTGACAGAAATTATATCACTGGCTGTCTAACTTATTGACAGAAATTATATCACTGTCTAACTTATTGACAGAAATTATATCACTGGCTGTCTAACTTATTGACAGAAATTATATCACTGGCTGTCTAACTTATTGACAGAAATTATATCACTGGCTGTCTAACTTATTGGCAGAAATTATATCACTGGCTGTCTAACTTATTGACAGAAATTATATCACTGGCTGTCTAACTTATTGACAGAAATTATATCACTGGCTGTCTAACTTATTGGCAGAAATTATATCACTGACAGTCTAACAATTACTCATTGACAGAAATTATATCACTGACAGTCTAACAATTACTCATTGACAGAAATTATATCACTGACTGTCTAACTTATTGACAGAAATTATATCATTGGCAGTCTAACAATTACTCATTGACAGAAATTATATCACTGACAGTCTAACAATTACTCATTGACAGAAATTATATCACTGGCTGTCTAACTTATTGACAGAAATTATATCACTGGCTGTCTAACTTATTGACAGAAATTGTATCACTGTCTAACTTATTGACAGAAATTATATCACTGGCTGTCTAACTTATTGACAAAAATTATATCACTGGCTGTCTAACTTATTGACAGAAATTATATCACTGTCTAAGTTATTGACAGAAATTATATCACTGGCTGTCTAACTTATTGACAGAAATTATATCACTGTCTAAGTTATTGACAGAAATTATATCACTGGCTGTCTAACTTATTGACAGAGATTATATCACTGTCTAAGTTATTGACAGAAATTATATCACTGTCTAACTTATTGACAAAACTATACCGCTGACAGTTTCACAATTACTCATTGACAGAAACTATATCACAGTTTCACAATTACTCATTGATAGAAACTATATCACTGACAGTTTCACAATTACTCATTGACAGAAACTATTTCACTGACAGTTTCACAATTACTCATTGACAGAAACTATATCACTTACAGTTTCACAATTACTCATTGACAGAAACTATATCACTAACAATTTTCATAATTACTGTCTCACAAATATTGATATATGTATATGCATGATCACGAGTTTTAATCACCGATTGAACACACCACTATTTATTCCTCAATGTATACTGCTAGCAGTGCCGAGCATAACTTTATATTTTAACAAATGTGATAAATAGCAATCACACTCGATCAACCGTATTCTTAATCGTTCAACTGTGATCCTCAAATTCATATTTTTCTCTTTTTTTCTTCTTGCTCAAGGTTAAAGAAAGTAAATCATCATCATCATCAAGATTCACGGATCCATGCACACGCACGGGAGCATAAAGTGTATCAAAGTGTGATTTTTATTTGTAATTCAGATCTGTTCGTGCTTGATAATTTTTACTGAAAAGGTGTGAGGGCGGGTCTGTCGTTTTGCTTTGCTATCATTCTTGTATCTCTCTCTCTCTCTCTCTCTCTCTCTCTCTCTCTCTCTCTCTCTCTCTCTCTATCTCTCTTATCTTTTTTTGAAAGCTTCAGATATCTTCAGTGTGTAAATTTACTTCTGCCAAACCACCTTTCTTCTCTTGCTTGCTTTGCTTCTATTTTTAGAACCCCGATGCATTTACATAAATACAATCTTCATCCCAACGTTGTGCTACCAATGCCAGACCTGGACCTAAGATGCAAGAACAATAAGAGAAATAACCTCTACAGAGATGAAATGTGTTAGACGAATGACAGGAAACAGTCTGAAAGATAAGATCAGAAATGAAGAACTGAGAAAAAAGCTAGGAATAGCCCCCGCCATAGAATATATAAAGAAACAACAGATAAAATGGTTCGGTCACGTGAGAAGGCAGAGCGATCAGAAAAGAACACGAGACCTCAATAAACGCTGCGAGAATACGAGATCCAAGGGTCGACCACGAAAAAGATGGATTGACGGAATATTAGAAGCACTAGGAAACATAACTGCAGCAGAGGCGAACAGAAGAGCAAAAGACCGCAAATTATATCTCCCGTCGATGCTGAAAGGCAAATAAGGAAGGAAATAAGAAGAAAATGCATTTGCGTTATAAATTTACTGGCTACATCTAGCGGTCACCTCTCCCACACACTCTTTCCCAACCAGTTAACCTGACTAATCCTTTCTAAAGCAAGTAGTCATGAGACATGCGATTTAGGACCATGTTAAAATACACAACAGCCTACTAAAAGTAATCCTGGAGGGGAAAATACAAGGTAAAAGAGGCAGAGGCAGACCAAGACGAGCAACATAAAAAGCCTATGACAACCTGCACCATCAAAGCAAGAGACAGAGCAGAATGGCGCTCCATGGTAGCCAACCTTCGTTGCGGAGGTGGCACTCGATGATGATGATGATGATGATGATGATGATGATGATGATGATGATGATGATGATGATGAATCATGAGACGCTTAAGAGTAGTCGCGTAATTGTTTTATATATGAAAAAATACGTCTTTTGATCTGCGTGGAAATTGCAAAGTTACCGACTAGAGGCGTTGTCGAATAACCGAGTAGGTCTTTTCTTGAAGATTAAATGTAACAGATACTCGGCTATTTGAGTAACAATGGAAAATATCAACAAACAGATTTTTTTTAAATTAGAGAGAGAGAAAAAAAAAGAAAATAAACGAAATAGAAAGATAGTGATAAAATATTGGCAACGCTGAATACAATATGTATTTATACCCGTAGGCATATCGCTGTATCATTATGTATATATCGCGACCACACCTATACTATTTTGTATTTCTCTTATTTGTGTTCACCTGAAGACTAAAGAAATAATTATATCTCTTCGTCTTCTATACTTGAAAGGACTTTACATGGGCGTAAATGCGCTGTTTTGCTGTTTGCAGTAAAACTGATATTTTCACCTTTTGATCCAACACATCCGCATTTATCATGGCCTTTTTGAGTACCGGGTTGCCTTTCCTCTTGGTCTCTACTCACTTGGCCAAACTAGACCAGTTAGTCTGTTACTAGGGGTACCTCGAAAAGCTGGAGTAGGGTCTGGATAGTTCTGGTTCACCTATCATGGCGCAAGCCGTCACTTATGAGTCGCTGGTAACTTTTTGCTGTCGGGCGCCTTCGCCCCCATTTTGTTATATGAAAGCTCTCGTTGGTTGGTTGGTTGGTTGGTTGGTTGGTTGGTTGGTTGGTTGGTTGGTTGGTTGGTGGTTGGTTGGTTGGTTGGTTGGCTGGTTGGTTGGCTGTTGGTGGTTGGTTGGTTGGTTGGTTGGTTGGTTGGTTGGTTGGTTGGTTGGTAGGTTGGTTGGTTGGTTGGTTGGTTGGTTGGTTGGCTGTTGGTTGGTTGGTTGGCTGTTGGTTGGTTGGTTGGCTGTTGGTTGGCTGTTGGTTGGCTGTTGGTTGGCTGTTGGTTGGTTGGTTGGCTGTTGGTTGGTTGGTTGGCTGTTGGTTGGCTGTTGGTTGGCTGTTGGTTGGCTGTTGGTTGGTTGGTTGGTTGGTTGGTTGGTTGGCTGTTGGTTGGCTGTTGGTTGGCTGTTGGTTGGCTGTTGGCTGTTGGTTGGCTGTTGGTTGGTTGGTTGGCTGTTGGTTGGCTGTTGGTTGGCTGTTGGTTGGTTGGTTGGTTGGCTGTTGGTTGGTTGGCTGTTGGTTGGCTGTTGGTTGGCTGTTGGTTGGTTGGTTGGTTGGTTGGTTGGTTGGTTGGCTGTTGGTTGGCTGTTGGTTGGCTGTTGGTTGGCTGTTGGTTGGCTGTTGGCTGTTGGTTGGCTGTTGGTTGGTTGGTTGGCTGTTGGTTGGCTGTTGGTTGGCTGTTGGCTGTTGGTTGGTTGGCTGTTGGTTGGTTGGCTGGTCGACAGATCATTCTCACTGCACATCGAAGAACTCAATAGGTGCTCGGGATATCCCTCAACGTGTAGCGGCTAACTCCTGACAACCCCAGTGTTCTGTGTTGTTTTACCCGTCTTCTGTGGTTTCCTCACAAAAAGGGCATGGGATTCAAATGTTTTAATTCTCTATTCTATTTTCTTGTCTGATTGTTAGGGTCTTAGGTTGCAGGACAGTTAAAACGACTGGCAACATCTGCCAAGTGATCGCACATCATGGAGAGCACGTATAAGGAACGGTATAACAACATTTGAGACTGTGCTAAGACAGGACTTAGAAGAGAAGAGACTCATGAAAAAGGATGGTAAACCCTGTGGATCAGCGAGCCTGACCTGTTCATTATGTGACCGCGTGTGTTTGTCAAACATTGGTAGAATTAGCCACGAGAGAAGCTGTTCGGCAAAAACAATACCTCAAAAAAATACGCAATAGCCTCCACTAGACCGTCTGACAAGACGAAAAGGGCCAAATATGTGGTTTCCTGCCTGGCATTCGTGTCTGACATCACCCATTTGACGTGAAGTTGTTGCACTCTCTCTTGAAGATTGTAAACTCACATAATCACTAGAACCACTTAAGGGAGCCGCGATAGCTCAGTGGTTAGTGAACTGGACTACAAAGGACAAGAAGTAGGGTTCGATCCCACCCAACGGCTTCCGGTTCACCCAGCCTTTAATAGGTACCGGATTTTTTTTCTGGGAAAGTAAAGCGGCACGGGCGTAATCATCATCATTGAGTGACATCTCCGCATCGAAGGTTGGCTACCATGGGGTGTCATTCTGCTTTGTCTCTTGCTTTGATGGTGCAGGTTGTCATAGGCTGGTTTGCCCATCATTGGATGTTACACGTCCGTGGTAGTCTTGGTCTGCCTCTGCCTCTTTTACCTTGTATTTTCCCCTCCAAGATTACTTTTAGTATGCTGTTGTGTCTTTTAACGTGGCCCAAGAATCGCATTTGTCTAGTTTGAGTTGTGTTTAGTAGTTTTCTTTTCACTTTTAGTAGTTTTAAGACTTCATCGTTTGTTTTCTTTTCCTTTCATTCAATTCTACCTATTCTTCTATATATCCACATTTCAAAAGTTTTAATTCTCTATTCTATTTTCTTATCTAATGTCCATGTTTCTGGACCATGTAGGAATGTGAGAAGACATAACATATTGCTATTCTTACTGGCGTAATACCGACCACATTACCCCAAAAATCATGTGCCGAGGGTCTGTAAAATTTATGGTCACTAACACCATATTCCCTATCAACATCATGTGCCATACCGGTTGGCGTAGGCGATCATGTCCCTCCACAATCTTCTATCCACAATGCATCGTATCAGTTCTGTTGTTGACTGTTTTCCATGCCATGACACCAAGCTATCCAGTATTTTCTCTCTTTGTCGTCCGCGATCTCTCTTTCCTTTTATTTTACCATTTGTAACCAAGTATTCCAACTTTCCTCTTCTCATGATATGCCCGAAAGATGTTGATTGCTTCTTTCTGATGTTTTTTAAGAGCTCCCTTTTGTGTTGGCCTCTTTGTGAGAACTTCCTCATTGGTCTTTTTAGCTGTCCAGGGAACTTTCAACATTCTTCTGAGAAATCCCATCTCTGTGGCCTCTAATCGTCTTTTCATTTGTTTGTCTACTGTCCATGATTCGCTTCCATAGGTCAGAATTGGTTCTATATAGCACCGATGAACTCTCTTTCTCATTTTTATTGACATAGATTTGTTGCATAAGATATTTTTCATTTTCTGAAATGCTACTTTGGCCTGAGCTATTCTGCTTTTTATTTCTGTAGTGCATCTCCCATCTGATGTTATTATTGTGCCCACGTATTTGAAACGTTGCACTTGTTTCAGATTTGTCTCGTTTATTTTTATGCTACATGATGGTGGTGATTGTTTCTTCGATATAACCATTACTTCTGTTTTCTTACTATTCAGACTGAGACCTTTCTTGATGCTTTCTTTTACTATTATGTCTATCATTTCTTGTAGTTCGTTCTCTGTCTCTGCTATTAAGACTGTGTCATCCGCATATCGCAAATTATGTATATAGTTATATATTCACTATATATCCCCTTTGATATCGTGCGGCAGTATAACTACCTGTGGTCCATCATCAGCGACAGACTATCTTTAGATACAGAAATTGACACTCGTATTGGTAAAGCTGCTACCACCTTTGCCCGTCTTTCTAGGCGTGTCTGGCAAAACAGCAAACTGACAATTAAAACAAAAGCCGCAGTGTACAATGCCTGCATAATTAGTATCCTCCTGTATGGCAGCGAATCTTGGACAACCCATGTAAAACAAAACAGCAAACTGTCAATTAAAACAAAAGTCGCAGTGTACAATGCCTGCATAATTAGTATCCTCCTGTATGGCAGCGAATCTTGGACAACCCATGTAAAACAAAACAGCAAACTGTCAATTAAAACAAAAGTCGCAGTGTACAATGCCTGCATAATTAGTATCCTCCTGTATGGCAGCGAATCTTGGACAACCCATGTAAAACAAAACAGCAAACTAACAATTAAAACAAAAGCTGCAGTGTACAATGCCTGCATAATTAGTATCCTCCTGTATGGCAGCGAATCTTGGACAACCCATGTAAAACAAAACAGCAAACTGACAATTAAAACAAAAGCCGCAGTGTACAATGCCTGCATAATTAGTATCCTTCTGTATGGCAGCGAATCTTGGACAACCTATGTAAAGCAGGAGAGAAGACTAAATGCATTCCATATGCGATGTCTACGCCGTATTCTTGGTATCACCTGGAAGGATAAAGTGACAAACGTGGAGGTCATGACTTGCACAGGCCTACCGAATATCTACACGCTGCTCAAACAACGTAGGTTACGCTGGCTTGGCCATGTACACCGTATACAAGATGGCCGTGTACCAAAAGATATACTCTACGGACAACTGGCATATGGTAAAAGAACTAGGGGGCGCCCAAAACTCCGATTTGTAGATGTGTGTTAACGTGACATGAAGAATCTGAACATAAACCCTGCAGCATGGGAAGACATAGCTGCAGACCACAATCTCTGGAAACACACTCTAAAAAGGTTCACCTCAAAGAAGAAGCAGACAGATTCATCATGCAGAAAGAGAATACACGACGAAAGAAAAGAAAAGAAAAGAAAATATAACATTTCTAGGGGCGCTGAAAAATCCATAGTCAACTATGACTGACGAAGGTTACCACCACCACCGCCACCGCCACCACCACCACCACCACCACTCCTACTACTACTACCCTTTCTCTTACACCCAAAAAGAACAGAAGAAACAGAATTTAATTAACCTTGACCTCTTCGGAAACTCCAACTACTGCCCTCAAGCCAACCCATGTCGATCGTCATGAATATACTCATTAAGTCACTGAGAAATCAAACATATGTGAAAGTGTCTCCAATTAAGATATCGCCTTAGCTACTGTATGAGCCTCATCGTCCAACTACTTGTAGTCAAGGCAACGTATCACAGTTTAACTCTTCCCACACGTATACATACACGCGCGCGCGCGGACGTTAGCTACGACGACCAAAAAGGCTCTGTCTGTGCTGAAGAACATACTCTTGCCTGTGTGTAACACAAATCATATATAATTGGACTGAATGTGAAATAGAATCAAATCTGAGTTTCTGGTTAAATCACAGTGCAGATGATGCGTTTAAAACATATATAATTTAACGGCTACAACAATCTGCTGACAGTGAGTGCCAGTTGTTGATTTCCTGCCAAAAGTGAGTTTCACTTGTTAATTTCCTGCCAAAAGTGAGTTTCACTTGTTGATTTCCTGTTAACAGTGAGTGCCACTTATTGATTACCAAAGGGAGCTAACACTGAGTCCTAAACTGAGAATAATAAAGTGTGTTCACATTCTTGTATGGCGTAGAAATAGGGACATTAAATAAGAAAGCGGAGAAAAAAATGGAAGCTTTTAAAATGTGGGATTATAGAAGAAATGGGTGGACAGAAACGAAAATACTTTAAAAAGCAGCAAAACAACTGAAAATTTAAAAAAGAAATATTTATTTAACACAATTTGACCAAGACAAACGAAATGTTTCGACACAGTGACGCAATAAGCTACTGAAAGTCATCTTGAACTCTTTCCTTACGTTTCGCCGCACAGTGCGTCACTCTCAAATTGATTAGTGTGAACCGTCATCAAACCATATTCTTTTACAATTCTTGTATCATCTTGGTATTGACGAAATCTAATACCTTTTCTTCAATTATCTAAAAACTCATATGTAATATGTTAGATAAATATAAATATGTAGATTTATTCTGAAAACCATGATAAATTTTGTTTCTGAGATCTCTTCCGTTGCATTGATAAAGAGCTACCGTTCGGAAAGAGTTAAAGGGAACGTACAAAGTAACCGGCGAGCTAGAGGCAGATAAGTGGGCTGACATCATCAAAAGAGATAAGGCAGAACTTTGACAAAGCATACCATCAAGGCAGGAGAGAGGGTTTAACTGCGATCTATGACATCAAACTTGTGTTGCTGAGATGGCACAAGATAAATGAACAATCGCTTAAAGACATAAGACAAGTAGACACAATTTAAGGAGAACCAGAAGTGTAGAGTGAAACAAGATGGCTGGGAGCGGAGAGAATAAAATTGAATACAGGGGAGATGATTTTATCATCAGGACACCAGGAACCAGGAGCACAACATAGCGAAGGGGTAGCTATAATGCTATCAAAGAATGCACAGAAGACACTAATAGAATGGGAGGCAGTGGGACCAAGACTGGTGAGAGCAACATTTAGAACAACCAAAAACAAAATAAAATTACACATTATACAATGCTATGCACCAACCAACGATAAAGATGACTCAGTTAAAGATGATTTTTATAAACAGCTACAATGCCAGATGGATGCAAGACGAGCCAAGGATATTATAATCTTGATGGGAGACCTAAATGCTAAGGTAGGATCAGACAACAGAGGCTTTGAAGAGATTATGGGAAAACATGGACTTGGAGATATAAACGAGAATGGAGAGATATTTGTGAATTTCTGCGCCCTTAATCAAATGAGCCTAGGAGGAACAATAATCCAACATAAAAGAATACACAAAGCTACATGGGTGTCACCAGATCATAGAACGGAAAATCAAATTGATCACATATGTATTAATAATAAGTTTAAGTCATCCTTACAGGATGTAAAAGTATATAGAGGGGCAGATATAGCTTCTGATCATCATCTTCTGTTAGCCAAACTTAAAATTAAATTAAAAAGGTATACTACAACGAATAAGGGCAGAACGTATTTCAATGTAGGGTTTCTTAAAGAACAAGGAATTAAAGATAAATTCGCAGTCACAATATCAAACAAATACCAAGTCCTCCAACAACTAGAAAATACTATAAATATAGAAGATCATTGGAAACAGGTAAAAAATATATGGAAAGAGACATGCGAAGAAACACTGGGGAAAAGAGAACGCCAGAATAAGGCATGGATGACAGCAGAGACCCTGGATAAAATTAAAGAAAGAAAGAACAAGAAAGCAGACATAAATAAAAGCAAAACAAGAAGTAATAAAGCCAAGACACAGGAAGCTTACACAGAGGTGAATAAAGAAGTGAGAAGATGCATTAAAAGGGATAAGAGGAAATATATAGATGAATTAGCTAAAGAGGCAGAAGAAGCAGCAAATAAAGGGAATATGAAAGAACTGTACAACAGCACAAAGAAATTAGGTGGAAAATACAAACAGATCAACGCCTTTATCAAAGATAAGAAAGGAAATCTGCTTAGTAATATAAAGGAACAAATGGAGAGATGGAAGGAGCACTTTGAAGAACTTTTGAACAGACCTGGCTCAAATAATCCTCCAGATATACTACCAGCAGAAGAAGAATTACACGTTAACTGCGGAAAACCAAGCAAAGAAGAAATAATGAAAGCCATCAAACTGTTAAAAGATGGTAAAGCCACAGGACCAGATGAAATTCCTTCGGAAGCCATCAAAGCAGATATTATCACCTCTACCAAGATGTTACATAATCTATTGGATAAAATTTGGGAGAGGGAAGAAATACCTAAAGACTGGAGAGAAGGTTATATGATCAAACTACCAAAGAAAGGAAGTTTACAGGAGTGCACAAATTATAGGGGAATTATGCTACTATCAGTGCCAGGAAAAATATTAGGCAGAATCATTCTGGAGAGACTAAAAGAGGCTATAGAGAAACACTTGAGAGATGAACAAGCAGGTTTTAGGAAGAACAGATCATGTGCTGATCAAATAACTACTCTACGTATAATAGTTGAACAAAGTTTAGAACTAAAATCCCCACTTTATATTGGATTCATAGATTACGAAAAGGCATTTGATAGTTTAGACAGAAGAATGCTTTGGAAGTTGCTGAGTCATTATGGAATCCCCATAAAGTTTATTAACCTGATAAAAACAATGTATGAAGGAACAAAATGTAGTGTGGTGCATGAAGGACAGCTTACAGAAGCATTTGAAATAAGAACAGGAGTAAGGCAAGGATGCCTTCTGTCTCCATTTCTCTTTCTACTGGCCATAGATTGGATTATGAAAATAACTCAAAACAACAGAAATGGGATCCAGTGGTCACTGACCAAACAACTTGATGATTTAGACTTTGCTGATGACATAGCTCTCCTATCACACAGCCACCAACAGATGCAAGATAAAATGAGTATATTAGATGAGAGATCACAACAGCTAGGACTAAAGATTAATAGAGATAAGACCAACATTATGAGAATTAATGCAGTTGGCAATAACCAAATAAAACTAGGAGAAATACCTCTACTAGACGTACAATCTTATATATATCTGGGCAGTAATATAGATAAAGAGGGAGGAACAGAAAACGATACCAAAATAAGGATATCAAAAGCAAGAGGAGCTTTCATTGCACTGGGAAACATATGGAAATCCAAAGAAATTAGGCTAAATACAAAAATACAAATTTTCAACTCCAATGTTAAGTCGGTTCTATTATATGGCTGTGAAACATGGAGAACATAAAAATTGACAATCACGAAGGTACAGACTTTCATTAATGGATGCTTGCGCAGAATAAAGGGATGGAAATGGCAGGACAAAGTCACAAACGTGGAATTATGGAAATGTACCGGTCAAATACCAGTGGATAAAGAAATACAGCGAAGACGATGGCGATGGATAGGACACACACTACGGAAACCAACTGAGAGTATTACACAACAGGCCCTTTTTTGGAATCCCCAGGGGAAAAGACAAAGAGGAAGACCAAGGAATTCTTGGAGAAGACAGATTGAAGCAGAGATGAAGATGATGGGGAAGACATGGAATGATCTTAAAAGAATTGCAAAAAACAGAACGACTTGGAAAGTGTTTGTTGAAGACCTATGCTCCACTGGGAGCTAAAAGGTAGAAGAAGAAGTGTAGAGTATCGTGGCTGTGTTATAGTGTAAGGCAGTTATCTCTGCCGCAGTGAATGTTAGACGAAATGAAGATAAAGAAAGTAGAAAAAAAGAGCTCTGGTGCGCAATTTTATTGTTTAAGCAAAGACATCAAGGCGCATATTAATTTTGAGTAAGTGAGTTGTTGTTAATAAGTTCAGTGTTAATGCATAGTTAGAATACCTTAATACAACTACTTGACTGACAAAAATATTATTGAGTTCTTGATATAATGAGATGAAGAAGACAAAGTGGGTGTAACGTCATTTTGCGATTTGAAAACCAGTGTTACAATAAACATGTGTGTGACTGGTTGAATTTATATTTCGACGAGATGAGCGGAGCTTCGTTTGTCGACCTTCCACTGAAGTTAATTATCATCAAGTACAGTGCCTGCTGGCGAAGATGATGATGTCTCTCCACAACTTTCTATCACAGCAATTATGTATTAGCTCTGTTATTGACTTTCTACCACGCCTTTCTCTTAAATATCCTTGTATCATTTCTCTCAGTTTCTATTATCTCTTCATCCCTCATTTTTTCCTTCTTTCGCGAATGTTTGGCTTACATTCTCTTCCCTTACATTCCCAATAAACAGCTATAGATTCCTCCTGATAAAAAAAATGCTAACACGATATAATGATTCAAGTATTTTGCTTGTGCTCCAGTACGTTGATAATGGTTTTTTTATATGCACAAACATTCAAATTTGTATTTCTCTCGTTTGGTCCAATTATTAAATCATTTATATGTAAATATGTTGATAATTAAGTATGTGAAATTATGTTCAAGTGTTTTTTTTTCATTAACATTTTGTCTACTATTTTCCAGGTAATTTTAAATGACAGTCATTCATTTCATGGAAGAAAGTGACCATGGATTGTGTGTATAAACTACAAAATTGACTATTAATAATAATGATATGTCTAACATTGTGATTGCCAATTCAACAATTTAGAACCACGCTGTTTCTACCAGACTTACTCTCCGTTTGTAAAATGACAAGATTTAAAAGAAAACATAAAGTAATTGCCCTGACAATTTGTGTTACTTTATTAATAATACTAATATTCAAAGCGCGACGCCTTCGACCAAGTTTAGAAATATATCATCATTTTGGTGTTTGGAAACAAGAGACAAAGCTCTACAAACTGGCATGTCACAATGTTCTAGACAGGATGGTCGTAGGTCACTGGGTGAAGAATGACTATAGCCAAGACGAGTTGGACGAGGTTGAAAGTTTTCATAGAAAGGTCCGAACAATTTATGGAATACCCCAGTCATTGCAACGTAATGATGGCCGTTGTGGTATGTATATTTTAAGGACATAATGTTCACATAGCATGTAATAAGGACATAATGTTCACATAATCTGTAATAAAGAAATAATGTTAATATTAGCTGTAATAAGGACATAATTTTCACATAATCTGTAATAAAGAAATAATGTTAATATTAGCTGTAATAATGACATAATTTTCACATAGCATATAGTAAGGATGGAGGATGAATACAACAGAGTACAATTATAATACCTCTTGTATATGCTACTCAAACTAGCGGTAAACCCCTTCCTCATTAGATGGATCGCTGCTGCACTGTTTCAGAGGAAGGTGATACTCAGATGTGGAAGTTGGTCTTCCGAGCCAACATCCATTTGTCCAGGGTTGCCACAAGGCTCACCATTTTCACCAGTTCTATTTAACGTGTACACAATAACGATCATAGAACAACACCTGGATGTGATGGAAAGGACTATGTTTTTGCTGATGACATTCTGGTTTATCGACAAGAAAGAAACAGACGGGAAATCGTCTCCACTCTGCAAAACGAACTCGATAGCATCTCTTTCTGTTGTGGAGTATCAGGTGCCTTGGTTTAATCCTAATAAAGCATCAGTTGCATGGTTCTCTCTAAACAACGCCGGTGAGTAGTGGATACCGGTGCCTACGTCATCCAGAGTGACATTCTCGTGTATTATCACACTCTACAGGAAATGTAGGGAACAGGACTCAGTCGTGGTCAAAGCAGAGGTCAACGGTCTCGTCTGGGATAACACCGATGAGGAAGATGCAGTTATTTTATAAAGATGGAGTATACGACACCAAAGGACTTCATGGGCATTTACAGCACGCTCGGCAGGCAGAATAGTCAAAGAAGGCAGTGATGCATACGTTATGACAACAAGTGGCATGACGATGAAGGTGATGGCAGTGACCAGGGCATTCATCTGTTTAGAGTCACAAGACTACACCCACGCCTGCATACCGTTTGATTCGATGAATAAGATAAGAAAAGTGGAGGCGGGCTCTATACGCATGCATGGGTAGAGAGTAGTATACAAGGGTCCATTTGATTAGCATTTGGCCCGTAAATTAACAAAGATATATAGGGCGGCGCGCGGCGCGCATAAAGCGTGCGGCGCAGGGGGAGTTAACCATGCCATTTCGTGTCGGTGACCCCGGAGGTGACGTGTTTATGTTTGGTGTAGGCTGACTTTGGAGTTCTTGAGCGATAGTGATAGGTTAGTAGATTATACAACATCAATGAAAAACGATCAATATAAGACAGAAGACAAAGATATATTTTATTCTTTTATTATCTCAATAGGTGTATAACATACAGTGGATATTATATAACATTACAAACATATTCAGTACATTGAGTAAATATATAGTACAAGGATAACAATTATTTATAGCTATGTAGTTGGGTGTCTGCTTAGCTCTATGTCATAAATGAATCATAAGGGGTGAAACTGTTAGAGATTGCTGGGTAGTCTAAGCTGGTAGTGTAAAGAGTTAAATATCTAGAGGCGTAGTCGAGACGTTATCATCAGCTACCTTTCTTTTTATATAGAAATAGGAAAGAGCATTTCTTGTTTGACTGTAGGAAAATATAGAATTATTTAAGACTTTGAAACCTACATTTTTCCCACCCTTGGCCTTTTGCGTGGCGAGAACCTCTAAAAACATATCTTTATCTAATTTGTTGTGTTGCTTGCTTAGCCCTTTACAACTGATTTTATCGTAAGCCCCACTACAATGGTACGTCTTACTACATAAGCTAACAAGAGCTGTCCCTTCGTACTCTAGTTTAAAAAGCCCAGGCGTTCGTTTGGTGTACGCTTTAACACCCTTACAGTTTATACAGTCTGTCTTGCTAATATGCTCATCGCAAAACTCGGCAGGAAACCAGTCTTTATATACGCTATTAAACTCATTCCGCAACGTTGACTTAACTATGTCCTCTAGCTTAGGTGCGCTTAAAGCCAAGTATAAACTATCAGTATCTGTTTCACATAACTGAAAGTCTGACCTATCTACAAACTTATCTAAGAACTCGAAATAAAAATCTAACATACGAAGTTTTGCATATTGATAGACGAAGAAACCGATTTGTAGGGGCAAGTCCCAAACAGTTTTCTTTTTCTCCATCTCAATTTCAAAAAGATCCTCCCCTATTTCAGTCATCTTTTTAAACCGGGAACTATTAATCATTTTCGATATCTCATCCCCCTGAACGTACGAGACAGCGCTATGATTGGCCTTATTGGTTAGAGTCTTCCCATAGGCTGAGTTTCCTAAGAGCTTCATCGTATCGCTTACTATAGATTGATTTTCGTCTAGATCACCAGCCCTCCTAGCGTCAGAAACCATTTCCCCAAACTTTTTAAAACAACTAGACGGCTGATATTCTATAACTTGATAAATTTTTGTTACCTCCAAGCCGTGGTCTAAATACCATTTTAACAGTGGTGTTGCCAACAAAATTTTTTCCCCGACATAACTACCGATTAGAGTGCGACGAGGGGTTGACAACAAGTTATGTTTGAGGGCATATTCACCCATAAACGGGCCAATATCATCACGCGTGACATCAATATTTTTGAAAATTGGAGTCATCTCACTGAAATCGGCCTTCAGCCGGTCGGGGACGTGTAGATCACATTCCACTAAACCAAAACATGTCCCATCTGAAACAGAAGTCAGAATCTGTTTATCACTGAGAGGGAGCCCTTCTTTAGAGTAAGAGGGTCTAGCTCTAGGGATGGCTTTAGAAAGGAAAGCCCTAATGGTTGGGTCAGACTTTTTCAGAGCCTGCCACTCACATTCCCACATAACTTCTACTGGAACTTTTACCTCCTCGGTTAGGTAGGTGTGTATCTCACATGTTTTTTCAAACAGCTCGAACAAGGGCTTATTATTAACAGGGTTTCTATCTTTATCTTTGGTGAGGGGACAGTCTTTGTGACCATGGTACAGACAACCATGAAAATTGTAGCCTCTTCTATTGGATTTATCCCACCCATCCACAGGGATATTTCTAGCACCTAATCGAAACTCCCTCCCGTTAAACTGAGTTTTCAACTCCACCCCTTTTTGGTGGGCGACCCACGTTAACCACTCTCTACTTTGTTGGACATAATAGTTATCTTTTTCGACCCTAAACCCGGTCTCCATTCTTCTAATAATTGGGTAATCTGTTGGCATTGGGTTCATCAGAGCCCAAAGATACAACGCGTTGGCATCGTAACCTTGGATGGATTTGACGACCTTTGCGCCCCTAATAAGCGTTTTGTCTACCTCGTGATACCTATGGAAAATTATAGAGGGACCCCCAACGATATTATCTCTAATCATTTTGTGTAGACTCGCCTGTTTGCTCGAACATAAACTAAACATTACACCCCTATCAACGGTCTTAAAAAGATACTTTAAACAAACACCCGGAACCGAAATGGCGTCTTTAAAACAGTCCACACCCCGCTCCCCATAAAAGTGAACCTGCTGCTCTAAGGCTTCTAAAAAGGGGACTACATCTTTGTTGTTATACCACACCAAAAAGTCCCTAAGTGTGGTCATGTTATTGGTCTTCCAGACCTTTTTGCACAGAGCGTACTCCTCCTTGGAAATGTTGGAATTTTTTAACGACGAATAAAACGTTTCGTGTGGGGGTAGTTCTGTCTCGTCCAACTTTTGAGGGTCGTCTATATATTCATAACAAAAGTAACCCTTTGTCTCACTAATCTTATAAGCGGCCAGATATTTACTATAGCTAAACCCGGGGGCTAGATAGTTTACTATATCTAAGAATTTTAACTTTTCTGTTGCAATACACATAAAGTTATTATTTCGTTTAACTATAAACTTGAACGGTTTTGGTACTTTGTAGTCTACGTCCATTTTATCTTCTTCTTCTACTTCTTCTTCTTCTACTTCTTCTTCTTCTACTTCTTCTTCTTCTACTTCTTCTTCTTCTTCTTCTTCTTCTCCTTCTTCTTCTTCTTCTTCTCCTTCTTCTTCTTCCTCTTCTTCTTCTTCACCCACTTGGGCAGTGGCATCCATGAAGTGCTTTATTAAATAAGGTTTAATGACGTTGACGTCATATTTCCCCGAGTTAAACCCTATCACTGGAAGCTCTTTTAAATACTCATCAAACCTAACTATTAGATTGTCTTTATTCAGATCATGGAGTTGAGTAAAAATACTTTCAAACCGATCTCGCAACAACGAGTATGCCTTAGCAGCTATACCAGTGAGGTAGTCAACCATCTGACTAACTAAAACCTGTGGGTCACCCTTCGTTATGAAGCATATTGGGCCCTCCCACCCGGGGACATTTGACGCTATAGAGCAGGAGAGAGGGACGTGTTTGGCTACAAAGGTAGTCGAGTGCGTCTCTTTGGGAACATTCCTACTATCAAAGTAACATTCATAATCGAATGTCGCCCTGAATGGGTAAATAAAACACTCTGGAGTACTGACCCCTTCAGCGCTGATCGCGTCCCATACACTTTCAGGTGAAGAGTAAACACCACCTTTATATGTCTCTACAGCCATATCCCCATTACACGTTTTTTCGTGCCTATCCATACGCCCAAACTTTTTCCACAGTTTCCCACATTTTCCACAAGAAAAGCTTTTACTAGCCCTAGAAAGATCGTTTATATAAAAGAAGTGGTTTTTGTAAAGTAAAAGACGGAGAGTTTCATTATAACTACTTCCGCTTCTCAGAACAATACGCAAGGCTTGCTCAGTATCAAATTCAAAAATATCTATATTTAGTGCAAAACAATTTTCTAAGAGAGACATTTCAGCAAGAGTTACACCCAGAAAGTTACCTAACTTTAGAGAGGGGTTAAACTGTTTGAAAAGTAGTCTTGAAGCCTTCCTAACATCAGTATTTGAAGTTCCTCGATGGACAGCTAGACAACGGAAGAAGCAGAGATTATCATTGTAAACTTTAGAATGGGAATCGGTTTGAAGGATATTAATACCATGATTTGATGCAATGTAGGGTGGGATATCTAGCAGACACCCTATAGGATAATCTTGAAGTTTATAAATATAAACAATCGTACTGACTAAGGCTTCTAAAGTATATTTGGTTGTCTCCCTGTTTTTATTTGCATACCCTAATATATCACTTTCATTTAATCTATCAACAAATGTTTCAAAATCATGTCTGTTGTTAACTAACAAAGGTTTGTCTAACCCTGTCGCATTATTCGAGCTGGCGTGAAAGTAACGCAGTCCCTGTGTCTCTCTATGTCTTAAGACTAGATGATGACTATAATTCACCTTGAAACGCTTTTTCTGGCCTTGGAAAATTGGGTTTACAAGGGTCTCCCAATCTATAGGAGTATCAGGCTGATGAAATATAGTGTACGTATCCATGTATTTGTTCCTACGTTCATGTGTTCTAATAGCTAACCAGTTGTTCTTATATATCTTCTTAATATCTTGAGGTAACTTATTTAAAGAGTCTATTTCATTAATAAGTCTTGGTCTCTTTGAGAGCTCTTGAGTCGAACTCTTTACTGCCCGCTTGCGTGAGGTTGTCGATACCAGTGGGCCTGGTAGTGTTGATGAGGGTGTTGAGTTGTCCACAGCTATGTCATGGCTAGCAAGATGCACTCGCAGATGGGTTGCTCCAGTAAAGCTTTGTTGGCAGATATGGCAGATATGTGGGTTAGCACTGGTCTCTTTTGAAGGTACATGATCTGTTGACACAGGAGTTGGTGATGCAGGAACCACTGAGGCAAGAGATACAGGATGCTCTGTCCTGATATGTCTGGCAAGGCTGTCTACTCTTGTATATACTCGTTCACAAACATTACATTTGTATTCCTGACGCCCATGTACACTAGCAACATGTCGTTTTAGGTCCCGGCTCCGGGTGAAAGTTTTGGCACAGATATGACAAATGTTAGACATCTGTAGAAAAGAAATTGAAACATTACAACTAAAGAGTAAAGAACAGTAAACATTACAAGAAAAGTAAACAACAAGATACACAAACTATCGAAATTAGGTTACAAAAGTAACACGTGGATACTAAAAAACCAACTTATCGAAAATAGGTTACTAAAATAACACGTGGATACTAAACAACCAGCTTATCGAAAACAGGTTACTAAAGTAACATACTATAGCATTAAAGAACTAAGATAACACTTACCTTTTATGTGTTTGAAGGCACGAGACACGTCCGGCGGCAACAACTGTAAGCGAAAGTCTGATTAGAAGCTTCACAGTCGCGTTATATATACACGCCAGAAACACCGGAAGTGTTACTAAAAATAGAACTGACCGCTGATGCAATACCGGAAGTGTTACTAAAAATAGCTTTTGACCGCTGACGTGATGCCCGTGGAGTTTCTAAAAATAGATTTTGACCTATGATGCAATACCAGGCGACTTTATAGGAGTTTTTCCCCTTGACCCTTTATGAGGGGACGCCCATGAAACTGTTAAAAATAGTAAATTTAACATATAGACATACCCCAAACTTTATATTAAGCATCCCCATATCAAGAATTTACATAAAAACAAAGTTTGAAATTACTACCCCTGTACCCATTTTTGGCGGTTACGCCCATGAAACTGTTAAAAATAGTAAATTTAACATCTAGACATACCCCAAACTTTATATTAAGCATCCCCATATCAAGAATTTACATAAAAACAACGTTTGAAATTACTACCCCTGTACCCATTTTTGGCGGTTACGCCCATGAAACTGTTAAAAATAGTCAAATTAACACCTAGACATACCCCAAACTTTATATTAAGCATCCCCATAACAAAAATTTACATAAAAAAACTTTTGAAATTACTACCCCTGTACCCATTTTTGATGGTTACGCCCATGAAACTGTTAAAAATAGTCAATTTACACTCTAGACATATCCCAAACTTCATTTTAGTCATCCCCATATCAAGAATTTACATAAAAACAACTTTTGAAATTACTACCCCTGTACCCATTTTTGGCGGTTACGCCCATGAAACTGTTAAAAATAGTAAATTTAACATCTAGACATACCCCAAACTTTATAATAAACATCCCCAAATCAAGAATTTACATAAAAACAACTTTTGAAATTACTACCCCTGTACCCATTTTTGGCGGTTACGCCCATGAAATCGATAAAAAAAATTGAAGTTTAACCTATTGGTATACCTCAAACATAATATTTGACACGCCCATGTATCAAATTTGCCTAAAAAATCAACCAAAAATTAGTAGTATACAATGTCAATTAGGACCGTGGAATGTGCTTTCCAGAAGCACCTAAATCCTTATATAAATAGTCTACCCTCACATGGAAGCACATTTTTCCTTATATGAGAGTCTACCCTCACATGGAAGCACATTTTTTCCTTATATGAGAGTCTACCGTTTTTCCTTATATGAGAGTCTACCGTTTTTCCTTATAGTCTATCCATCCTAATTGACATTGTATACTACTAATTTTTGGTTGATTTTTTAGGCAAATTTGATACATGGGCGTGTCAAATATTATGTTTGAGGTATACCAATAGGTTAAACTTCAATTTTTTTTATCGATTTCATGGGCGTAACCGCCAAAAATGGGTACAGGGGTAGTAATTTCAAAAGTTGTTTTTATGTAAATTCTTGATTTGGGGATGTTTATTATAAAGTTTGGGGTATGTCTAGATGTTAAATTTACTATTTTTAACAGTTTCATGGGCGTAACCGCCAAAAATGGGTACAGGGGTAGTAATTTCAAAAGTTGTTTTTATGTAAATTCTTGATATGGGGATGACTAAAATGAAGTTTGGGATATGTCTAGAGTGTAAATTGACTATTTTTAACAGTTTCATGGGCGTAACCATCAAAAATGGGTACAGGGGTAGTAATTTCAAAAGTTGTTTTTATGTAAATTTTTGTTATGGGGATGCTTAATATAAAGTTTGGGGTATGTCTAGGTGTTAATTTGACTATTTTTAACAGTTTCATGGGCGTAACCGCCAAAAATGGGTACAGGGGTAGTAATTTCAAACGTTGTTTTTATGTAAATTCTTGATATGGGGATGCTTAATATAAAGTTTGGGGTATGTCTAGATGTTAAATTTACTATTTTTAACAGTTTCATGGGCGTAACCGCCAAAAATGGGTACAGGGGTAGTAATTTCAAACTTTGTTTTTATGTAAATTCTTGATATGGGGATGCTTAATATAAAGTTTGGGGTATGTCTATATGTTAAATTTACTATTTTTAACAGTTTCATGGGCGTCCCCTCATAAAGGGTCAAGGGGAAAAACTCCTATAAAGTCGCCTGGTATTGCATCATAGGTCAAAATCTATTTTTAGAAACTCCACGGGCATCACGTCAGCGGTCAAAAGCTATTTTTAGTAACACTTCCGGTATTGCATCAGCGGTCAGTTCTATTTTTAGTAACACTTCCGGTGTTTCTGGCGTGTATATATAACGCGACTGTGAAGCTTCTAATCAGACTTTCGCTTACAGTTGTTGCCGCCGGACGTGTCTCGTGCCTTCAAACACATAAAAGGTAAGTGTTATCTTAGTTCTTTAATGCTATAGTATGTTACTTTAGTAACCTGTTTTCGATAAGCTGGTTGTTTAGTATCCACGTGTTATTTTAGTAACCTATTTTCGATAAGTTGGTTTTTTAGTATCCACGTGTTACTTTTGTAACCTAATTTCGATAGTTTGTGTATCTTGTTGTTTACTTTTCTTGTAATGTTTACTGTTCTTTACTCTTTAGTTGTAATGTTTCAATTTCTTTTCTACAGATGTCTAACATTTGTCATATCTGTGCCAAAACTTTCACCCGGAGCCGGGACCTAAAACGACATGTTGCTAGTGTACATGGGCGTCAGGAATACAAAAGTAATGTTTGTGAACGAGTATATACAAGAGTAGACAGCCTTGCCAGACATATCAGGACAGAGCATCCTGTATCTCTTGCCTCAGTGGTTCCTGCATCACCAACTCCTGTGTCAACAGATCATGTACCTTCAAAAGAGACCAGTGCTAACCCACATATCTGCCATATCTGCCAACAAAGCTTTACTGGAGCAACCCATCTGCGAGTGCATCTTGCTAGCCATGACATAGCTGTGGACAACTCAACACCCTCATCAACACTACCAGGCCCACTGGTATCGACAACCTCACGCAAGCGGGCAGTAAAGAGTTCGACTCAAGAGCTCTCAAAGAGACCAAGACTTATTAATGAAATAGACTCTTTAAATAAGTTACCTCAAGATATTAAGAAGATATATAAGAACAACTGGTTAGCTATTAGAACACATGAACGTAGGAACAAATACATGGATACGTACACTATATTTCATCAGCCTGATACTCCTATAGATTGGGAGACCCTTGTAAACCCAATTTTCCAAGGCCAGAAAAAGCGTTTCAAGGTGAATTATAGTCATCATCTAGTCTTAAGACATAGAGAGACACAGGGACTGCGTTACTTTCACGCCAGCTCGAATAATGCGACAGGGTTAGACAAACCTTTGTTAGTTAACAACAGACATGATTTTGAAACATTTGTTGATAGATTAAATGAAAGTGATATATTAGGGTATGCAAATAAAAACAGGGAGACAACCAAATATACTTTAGAAGCCTTAGTCAGTACGATTGTTTATATTTATAAACTTCAAGATTATCCTATAGGGTGTCTGCTAGATATCCCACCCTACATTGCATCAAATCATGGTATTAATATCCTTCAAACCGATTCCCATTCTAAAGTTTACAATGATAATCTCTGCTTCTTCCGTTGTCTAGCTGTCCATCGAGGAACTTCAAATACTGATGTTAGGAAGGCTTCAAGACTACTTTTCAAACAGTTTAACCCCTCTCTAAAGTTAGGTAACTTTCTGGGTGTAACTCTTGCTGAAATGTCTCTCTTAGAAAATTGTTTTGCACTAAATATAGATATTTTTGAATTTGATACTGAGCAAGCCTTGCGTATTGTTCTGAGAAGCGGAAGTAGTTATAATGAAACTCTCCGTCTTTTACTTTACAAAAACCACTTCTTTTATATAAACGATCTTTCTAGGGCTAGTAAAAGCTTTTCTTGTGGAAAATGTGGGAAACTGTGGAAAAAGTTTGGGCGTATGGATAGGCACGAAAAAACGTGTAATGGGGATATGGCTGTAGAGACATATAAAGGTGGTGTTTACTCTTCACCTGAAAGTGTATGGGACGCGATCAGCGCTGAAGGGGTCAGTACTCCAGAGTGTTTTATTTACCCATTCAGGGCGACATTCGATTATGAATGTTACTTTGATAGTAGGAATGTTCCCAAAGAGACGCACTCGACTACCTTTGTAGCCAAACACGTCCCTCTCTCCTGCTCTATAGCGTCAAATGTCCCCGGGTGGGAGGGCCCAATATGCTTCATAACGAAGGGTGACCCACAGGTTTTAGTTAGTCAGATGGTTGACTACCTCACTGGTATAGCTGCTAAGGCATACTCGTTGTTGCGAGATCGGTTTGAAAGTATTTTTACTCAACTCCATGATCTGAATAAAGACAAGCTAATAGTTAGGTTTGATGAGTATTTAAAAGAGCTTCCAGTGATAGGGTTTAACTCGGGGAAATATGACGTCAACGTCATTAAACCTTATTTAATAAAGCACTTCATGGATGCCACTGCCCAAGTGGGTGAAGAAGAAGAAGAGGAAGAAGAAGAAGGAGAAGAAGAAGAAGAAGAAGGAGAAGAAGAAGAAGAAGAAGAAGAAGTAGAAGAAGAAGAAGTAGAAGAAGAAGAAGTAGAAGAAGAAGAAGTAGAAGAAGAAGATAAAATGGACGTAGACTACAAAGTACCAAAACCGTTCAAGTTTATAGTTAAACGAAATAATAACTTTATGTGTATTGCAACAGAAAAGTTAAAATTCTTAGATATAGTAAACTATCTAGCCCCCGGGTTTAGCTATAGTAAATATCTGGCCGCTTATAAGATTAGTGAGACAAAGGGTTACTTTTGTTATGAATATATAGACGACCCTCAAAAGTTGGACGAGACAGAACTACCCCCACACGAAACGTTTTATTCGTCGTTAAAAAATTCCAACATTTCCAAGGAGGAGTACGCTCTGTGCAAAAAGGTCTGGAAGACCAATAACATGACCACACTTAGGGACTTTTTGGTGTGGTATAACAACAAAGATGTAGTCCCCTTTTTAGAAGCCTTAGAGCAGCAGGTTCACTTTTATGGGGAGCGGGGTGTGGACTGTTTTAAAGACGCCATTTCGGTTCCGGGTGTTTGTTTAAAGTATCTTTTTAAGACCGTTGATAGGGGTGTAATGTTTAGTTTATGTTCGAGCAAACAGGCGAGTCTACACAAAATGATTAGAGATAATATCGTTGGGGGTCCCTCTATAATTTTCCATAGGTATCACGAGGTAGACAAAACGCTTATTAGGGGCGCAAAGGTCGTCAAATCCATCCAAGGTTACGATGCCAACGCGTTGTATCTTTGGGCTCTGATGAACCCAATGCCAACAGATTACCCAATTATTAGAAGAATGGAGACCGGGTTTAGGGTCGAAAAAGATAACTATTATGTCCAACAAAGTAGAGAGTGGTTAACGTGGGTCGCCCACCAAAAAGGGTGGAGTTGAAAACTCAGTTTAACGGGAGGGAGTTTCGATTAGGTGCTAGAAATATCCCTGTGGATGGGTGGGATAAATCCAATAGAAGAGGCTACAATTTTCATGGTTGTCTGTACCATGGTCACAAAGACTGTCCCCTCACCAAAGATAAAGATAGAAACCCTGTTAATAATAAGCCCTTGTTCGAGCTGTTTGAAAAAACATGTGAGATACACACCTACCTAACCGAGGAGGTAAAAGTTCCAGTAGAAGTTATGTGGGAATGTGAGTGGCAGGCTCTGAAAAAGTCTGACCCAACCATTAGGGCTTTCCTTTCTAAAGCCATCCCTAGAGCTAGACCCTCTTACTCTAAAGAAGGGCTCCCTCTCAGTGATAAACAGATTCTGACTTCTGTTTCAGATGGGACATGTTTTGGTTTAGTGGAATGTGATCTACACGTCCCCGACCGGCTGAAGGCCGATTTCAGTGAGATGACTCCAATTTTCAAAAATATTGATGTCACGCGTGATGATATTGGCCCGTTTATGGGTGAATATGCCCTCAAACATAACTTGTTGTCAACCCCTCGTCGCACTCTAATCGGTAGTTATGTCGGGGAAAAAATTTTGTTGGCAACACCACTGTTAAAATGGTATTTAGACCACGGCTTGGAGGTAACAAAAATTTATCAAGTTATAGAATATCAGCCGTCTAGTTGTTTTAAAAAGTTTGGGGAAATGGTTTCTGACGCTAGGAGGGCTGGTGATCTAGACGAAAATCAATCTATAGTAAGCGATACGATGAAGCTCTTAGGAAACTCAGCCTATGGGAAGACTCTAACCAATAAGGCCAATCATAGCGCTGTCTCGTACGTTCAGGGGGATGAGATATCGAAAATGATTAATAGTTCCCGGTTTAAAAAGATGACTGAAATAGGGGAGGATCTTTTTGAAATTGAGATGGAGAAAAAGAAAACTGTTTGGGACTTGCCCCTACAAATCGGTTTCTTCGTCTATCAATATGCAAAACTTCGTATGTTAGATTTTTATTTCGAGTTCTTAGATAAGTTTGTAGATAGGTCAGACTTTCAGTTATGTGAAACAGATACTGATAGTTTATACTTGGCTTTAAGCGCACCTAAGCTAGAGGACATAGTTAAGTCAACGTTGCGGAATGAGTTTAATAGCGTATATAAAGACTGGTTTCCTGCCGAGTTTTGCGATGAGCATATTAGCAAGACAGACTGTATAAACTGTAAGGGTGTTAAAGCGTACACCAAACGAACGCCTGGGCTTTTTAAACTAGAGTACGAAGGGACAGCTCTTGTTAGCTTATGTAGTAAGACGTACCATTGTAGTGGGGCTTACGATAAAATCAGTTGTAAAGGGCTAAGCAAGCAACACAACAAATTAGATAAAGATATGTTTTTAGAGGTTCTCGCCACGCAAAAGGCCAAGGGTGGGAAAAATGTAGGTTTCAAAGTCTTAAATAATTCTATATTTTCCTACAGTCAAACAAGAAATGCTCTTTCCTATTTCTATATAAAAAGAAAGGTAGCTGATGATAACGTCTCGACTACGCCTCTAGATATTTAACTCTTTACACTACCAGCTTAGACTACCCAGCAATCTCTAACAGTTTCACCCCTTATGATTCATTTATGACATAGAGCTAAGCAGACACCCAACTACATAGCTATAAATAATTGTTATCCTTGTACTATATATTTACTCAATGTACTGAATATGTTTGTAATGTTATATAATATCCACTGTATGTTATACACCTATTGAGATAATAAAAGAATAAAATATATCTTTGTCTTCTGTCTTATATTGATCGTTTTTCATTGATGTTGTATAATCTACTAACCTATCACTATCGCTCAAGAACTCCAAAGTCAGCCTACACCAAACATAAACACGTCACCTCCGGGGTCACCGACACGAAATGGCATGGTTAACTCCCCCTGCGCCGCACGCTTTATGCGCGCCGCGCGCCGCCCTATATATCTTTGTTAATTTACGGGCCAAATGCTAATCAAATGGACCCTTGTATACTACTGTAGAGTCATTGCAGAAGTAAAAAATACGTAGGGTCATCTTTGTCTACTTCCTTGGACATGCGGGTTACGGGGAAATGTAAGAGCGGACAGGTTGGCTAGTTGTTCTGTCGTTGAAGACGGAAAACCAATGGATCGGGTGGACATCTTCAATACCTTCCGAAATATGAGAAGGCCACAGGACTTAGACAATCATGAGTCAACGTCACTCCTTTGGATGAAAAAGTTTATATTATATGATATTATATTATATGGTATGATATTATATGATATTATATGATATTATATTATATGATATTATATGATATTATATGATATTATATGATATTATATGATATTACATGATATGATATGATATGATATGATATGATATGATATGATATTATATTATATTATATTATATTATATTATATTATATTATATTATATTATATTATATTATATTATATTATATTATATTATATTATATTATATTATATTATATTATATTATATTATATTATACTATACTATACTATACTATACTATACTATACTATACTATACTATACTATACTATACTATACTATACTATACTATACTATACTATACTATACTATACTATACTATATTACTATACTATACTATACTATACTATACTATACTATACTATACTATACTATACTATACTATACTATACTATATTATATTATACTATATATTATATTATATATATTATATTATATTATATTATATTATATTATATTATATTATATTATATTATATTATATTATATTATATTATATTATATTTATATTATATTATATTATATTATATTATATTATATTATATTATATTATATTATATTATATTATATTATATTATATTATATTATATTATATTATATTATATTATATATTATATTATATTATATTATATTATATTATATTATATTATATTATATTATATTATATTATATTATATTATATTATATTATATTATATTATATTATATTATATTATATTATATTATATTATTATATTATATTATATTATATTATATTATATTATATTATATTATATTATATTATATTATATTATATTATATTATATTATATTATATTATATTATATATATTATATTATATTATATTATATTATATTATATTATATTATATTATATTATATTATATTATATTATATTATATTATATTATATTATATTATATTATATTATATTATATTATATTATATTATATTATATATTATATTATATTATATTATATTATATTATATTATATTATATTATATTATATTATATTATATTATATTATTATATTATATTATATTATATTATATTATATTATATTATATTATATTATTATATTATATTATATTATATTATATTATATTATATTATATTATATTATATTATATTATATTATATTATATTATATTATATTATATTATATTATATTATATTATATTATATTGTTGTTATGTTATGTTATTGTATTGTAGTGTATTGTATATGAGTCACTGGGCACTTTCTCTTCAGGCACCGGTTTAGTCGTCATAATCCCAATTGGATGTTACGTCGAGGATTTTCTTCTTCTTCGAAAATAAACAGTAAAATAAGCCGTAACATTTCATTGAAATATTAAATCGTTATTAATTTATTTCTCTTCTGGCAGGTAACGTACATTTCAACGAACATAAAGACGAATCGAGCCAAAAATGGTTCAGGGCACTATGTGACCCTGATGGCGCCTCGTCTTGTTGTTTTAAGCACCAATGCACGATTAGGTCCATGGAGAAGTGCAAATGTAAACAATGCTACGACGTCCGACAACAAATACACGCCGAACTTTTCACTTGGTTTCCAGTTGATCCTACTTGTAAGGTGAGCATGTGTTGTGGTTAGAATATCTATAGTTTGTTATAGAACAACTATAACTATGTATATTCGTGGCTTATAGGCCGTGGCACAGCCGATCACAGAAGTGTGAGGCCGATCCAAATGTTTCAATCTTTAACTCAAAAGAGTCTTTACGAAAACAAGAAAAAATTAACATGAAATTGTATGTGGCCGCTTTACCACGAGAAGACAGCGCAAATTAATTAACCTGTCACAGACCATCGTCGGTATAACAGGATAAATGTTATAGTTATAATCAGATTTAAAACAGTTTCATGGAACCCTTACTGTTGGCTTATCTTATTTCTGCATTGACTCATCTTGTAGTTTCTATACAATTTTATTCAATTTAAGTTTTCGCTACATTTATTAATCCTTTCCTTTATCTATATTTACTGTTTTTATATCTTATTTATCTAGTAGAGGTATTTCTCCATTGCTTTTTGGTTATTGCCAACTGCATGATCTTTATGGATTGTGGTATAATCTTTCACCATCTATAGAAGTAAGTCTGGTGGCTGAAAGGTGGCGGTTGAGCAATTATGGATTTTAATTCGTTTGCCGTGATACCGGGGCCTTCCATAACCAAATAACCCAATAACCAAATAACAGGATAACAAGCGCATACAAGATGACTAGACGGTTGCATGAGTTTCTACTTAACTTAGTTACGGAGAAGATGGGTTCCTGTGGGTGGTCAGATTGTCATTAATTCGAAAAGGAATTGACCACAAAGCCAGTGTGTGACCAACCAGGGACAAGACTCTATTAGTACAAGACTTCACAAATAGGGCAAAAAAACTATGAAAACAACGATTTTTTGGGATTGAGACTGCTTAATATTATTGGAGCACTAACTAACTCAAAACAATCTCTTTGTCAACAAAGATTTTTTAAAATAACAAACGTACATTTAATTAAATTCTAAACAAGCAATTCAATAATCTTATAACATTAATTTCTTGTTAAAATCTAAAGTTATCGGTCATTTCCGATTGTTAATTGTAACTTTGCAAGTCTGTAACTGAAGAAAAGATAGAGAAAAAGTATAAACATCACGTGACGACTCCACTATAAAATGTTCAGGCTTTGATCAAATTTATATCATTAATTATCACTTTGATAACTGATGCATTCTTGAAAAAAAAATGGAAGAAAGAAGACAAGCAAAGAACATTTCCCAATACATCAAAAAAGATTATGAAATACACAAAATGTGCAAAAAGGCAAAAGAAGACTGGCTCAGCCAAAGATGTCTAGAAATCGAAACTATGGAAAATAAACAAGATTTAAGAGGGATGCACAACGAAATAAAGAGAATGATTAGTAAAAATAAAAAAGTCACAGAAAGTGGATGTATTGCAAACAAAAAAGGAAAAATGCTAACAGACAACAAAGATTATCAATGGACCTATCAATAGATGGCAGAAATATATAACAGAATTATTTTATGACAAAAGGGACAGGAAGCCAATTACAAGATGTACATCAGGCTGTAAAATCTTAAATCTGAAGTGGAAAAAACTATTCAAACAATGAAAAATGGAAAAGATGCAGGACCGGACAATATACATATAAAGATGATAAAGGCACTAGAAGATTTTGGCATTGAAGAGATGACAGACATATGCACCGACATATACCATACAGTATACATACCAAATTAACTAAAAAACGTTAATTTTCATTGCATTACCTAAAAAGAATGGGGCAGTTGAATGCAGTGATTTTAGAACAATATGTCTAATGAGCCATGTAACAAAAATCTTACTAAAAGTTTTTCAAGGAAGGATTCAGAATAAAATACATATGGAATTAGAACAAGAATTTGAATTTAGGAAAAACAGTGTGAAAAAAAGAAGGCATATTCTGCATCAGGACATTAATCGAAAAGTACACAGAAATCTGCTTCTTCAGTAGTATATCATGCTGTAACTGAATATCATTTAGGCGCTAAATTAACAAAATATATAGTAGGCGCGCGGCGCGCCTAATGTACCGTAGGTGCAGGGGGAGTTAACCATGACCGCTCGTGGCCAGATGTTGATTGCTAGTCCAGGTGACCCCGGATGTGACCTGTTTATGTCTGGTGTGTCCTGACTTTGGAGTTCTTGATATACTTGAGCGATAGTGATAGGTTAGTAGATTATACAACATCAATGAAAAACGATCAATATAAAACAAAAGACGAAAGATATATTTTTATTCTTTTATTATCTGAATAGGTGTATAACATACATTGATATTATATATCATTAAAAACATTCAGTACAGTGAGTAAATATATAGTACAAGGATAACAATTATTGATAGCTATGTAGTTGGATGTCTGCTTGGCTATGTGTCGTCGATGAATCATAAGGGGTGAAACTGTTAGAGATTACTGGTTAGTCTAAGCTGGTAGTGTAAAGAGTTAAATATCTAGAGGCGTAGTCGAGACGTTATCATCAGCTACCTTTCTTTTTATATAGAAATAGGAAAGAGCATTTCTTGTTTGACTGTAGGAAAATATGGAATTATTTAAGACTTTGAAACCTACATTTTTCCCACCCTTGGCCTTTTGCGTAGTGAGAACCTCTAAAAACATATCTTTATCTAATTTGTTGTGTTGCTTGCTTAACCCCTTACAGCTGATTTTATCGTAATCCCCACTACAATGGTACGTCTTACTACATAAGCTAACAAGAGCTGTCCCTTCGTACTCTAGTTTAAAAAGCCCGGGCGTTCGCTTGGTGTATGCTTTAACACCCTTACAGTTTATACATTCTGTTTTGCTAGTATGTTCATCGCAGCGATGGGTGTATGGAGGTCGCCTAGTGTGTAATAAGGGCTGTATAGGGGTCGTCTAGTGTGCCGTGATGGGTCAATGGAGGTCGGCTAGTATGTCGTGATGGGTGTACGGAGGTCGTCTAGTGTGTCATATTGGGTGTATAGAGGGCGTTTAGTGTGTCATGATGGTTGTATAGGGGTCGTCTAGTGTGTCATGATGGTTGTATAGGGGTCGTCTAGTGTGCCATGATGGGTGCATGGAGGTCGGCTAGTATGTCGTGATGGGTGTGCGGAGGTCGTCTAGTGGGGTATGATGGTTGTATGGAGGTCGGCTAGTATGTCGTGATGGGTGTATGGACGGCGTCTAGTGTGTCATGATGGGTGTATGGAGGTCGTTTAGTGTATCGTGATGGGTGTATGGAGGTCGTCTACTGTGTCGTGAGGGGTGTATGGAGGTCATCTAGTGTGGTATGTGGGGTGTATGGAGGCCATCTAGTGTGATATAAGGCTGTATGCCGGGCGTCTAGTGTGACATGAGGGCTGTATACCGGTCGCCTAGTGTGGCATGAGGGCTGTATGGCGGTTGTCTGGTATATCATACTTTAATCAACCAATAAGAAAAATGAAGGAACATTACATTCAACATTACTTATCTTAACTACGTTAAATCAATACAGTTTAATAACGTGTTATCGTTAAGTCTTACCATACTTGAAGAGAAAACATTCAAACTTACAGTATAAAATATAGTCTCAATCATCTACACTGAATATAACCTATTATCGATAACCCTTAACAGACTTTAAGAGAAAACAAGCCAACTTACTGTGCAAAACTCCGCTAGACTGAAGTGTAGTATGACCTTCCTTGAATCAACCAAACTTATAACGCCGTCTAGTTTAAATATAGCCTGGTAAGAAATGAATAAATTAGCCAATCAGCGAGTGACTATGCCAACATCGACTGATACCTGGATCAACCAATCAGAGAAGAGTATTAGTATAGGAGGCGGAGCAAAGAAATGACTGACAGGTGGATTAACCAATCAGAGAAGTGCGTTAGCCCAAGCGTAGGTAGTGGCTGTCGGGTCAGCAGTGGGGGAAAAATGTTGGGTGGTGGGTTACTTGAACTCGTTTTGACCCCTGAGGCAATTCCAGAAGAGTTCTATGACCTCATTTTGACCGCTGAAGGCTTTAATACCAATGTTTCCCACTTCAACGAACGACATACATCATTAAAGGTGATTACTTCAGCTCTTAGACTTTGGAGTTCCATATCTTTATCACTTGATTGAATGGCAGACAACAGTAAAGATGATCATTTCAGGTAAGAAAACTTAGTTCCAAACCCTAAAATTTCTACTCATAGTCACAAACTTTGATGCAAAACCCTAACAATTTAGTCCCAAAGTGATACTAGTTCGACACAAAAGTCGTAAATGTTATATGCAAAGTCCAAAAGTTTGTCAAAAAGATAACCTAAACTCAAAATAGTTAGACACGAAAGGTCAAAAAATGTATATGCAAAGTCCAAAAAGTTACTCCAAAAGACAACTAATGTAACACTTAACCCAAAATTTCGTCTCATGACCAAAAAGTTGAACTCAAAACCATAAAAATTTAGGCCCAATGTGATACTAGTTCACCACAAAAGTCGTAAATGTTATATTCAAATCCAAAAGTTTGTCAAAAAGACAACCTAAACTCAAAATAGTTAGACACAAAGCCCAACAATTTATATGCAAAGTCCAAAAAGTTACTCCAAAAGACAACTAATGTAACACCAATTCACAAAAATTTCGTCTCATAACCAAAAAGTTGAACTCAAAACCATAACAATTTAGGCCCAATGTGATACTAGTTCACCACAAAAGTCGTAAATGTTATATTCAAAGCCAACATTTTGTCATAAAGACAACTCAAACTCAAAATAGTTAGACACGAAAGGTATATGCAAAGTCCAAAATGTTACTCCAAAAGACAAATAATGTAACACCAATTCACAAAAATTTCGTCGCGTAACCAAAAAGTTGAAATCAAAACCCTACAAAATTTAAACCCAAAGTCAAAATAGTTAGACACGAAAGACCAAATAGTTATATTCAAAATCCAAAAGTTTGTCAAAAAGACAACCCAAACTCAAAAGTTTGTCAAAAAGACAACACAAACTCAAAATAGTTAGACATGAAAGGTCAAAAAGGTATACGCAAATTCCAAAATGTTACTTCCAAAGACAACTAATATAACAACAAGCCCTAAAATTTCGACTCATATGCACAAACTTGGGCACAAAACCCTACAAAATTTAGACCCAAAGTCAAAATAGTTAGACACGAAAGACCAAATAGTTATATACAAAGTCCAAAAGTTTGTCAAAAAGACAACCCAAACTCAAAATAGTTATACACGAAAGACCAAAAAAAAGGACATTCAAAGTCCAAAATGTTACTCCAAACGACAATTAATGTAACACCAAGCTCTAAAATTTCGACTTATACTCACACATTTGGACACAAAACCCCAAAATAATCTAGACCCAAAGTCCAAAAGACAAAATAATTTAACCCCAAAACACAAAAATCTCATCTTATAAGTAAAAAGTCGAAAATGCAGGCTGTCTAGTATGTCTTGATCTTGACCCGATAAGTTTCTAAAAATAGACTTTGACCAGAGTTACAATACCAAAGTGGCCACTTATCAACCAAAGTCTTTAATACAGCTGAGAAAACCCTAATAAATAATTACAATTTACTAAAAATGATGCACTTGATGATAGTTGCGAATGTGTCTAAATCATTATTGAAAATTTTCATAGAACTCTAGTAAAAACTAAACACACTAAAACACCACATTGAAAGAATGAACTTAAAGTTCACACCCCCCATCACATCGTGGGTAATAAAAGTACGACAAAGCATGAAAGTTAAACCCCCTGTCACAATTCTGCTAAGAAAAGTACTGCAAAGCATGAAAGTTATGTCTCCTGCTATAACTCTACTAAACGAAAGTATTACCAAATACGTAGGTTACACCCCTGATATAACCTCATCAAAAGACAAAAATTTGCTTAAAAAACACTTTTATGGTTGTTACGCCCCTTGACCCTTTATGAGGGGACGCCCATGAAACTGTTAAAAATAGTAAATTTAACATCTAGACATACCACAAACTTTATTTTAGTCATCCACATAGCAAGAATTTACATAAAAACAACTTTTGAAATTACTACCCCTGTACCCATTTTTGGCGGTTACGCCCATGAAACTGTTAGAAATAGTAAATTTAACATATAGGGTTACTCCAAACTTTACATTAGACATCCCCATAACAAAAATTTACTTAAAAGTCACTTTTATGGTTAATACGCCCCTTGACCCTTTATGAGGGCTACGCCCATGAAACTGTTAAAAATAGTCAATTTAACATCTAGACATACCACAAACTTTACATTAGACATCCCCATAACAAAAATTTACTTAAAAGTCACTTTTATGAGTGTTGCCCCCTTACCCATTTTTTTATGGTTACGCCCATGAAACTGTTAAAAATAGTAAATTTAACATCTAGACATACCACAAACTTTATTTTAGTCATCCACATAGCAAGAATTTACATAAAAACAACTTTTGAAATTACTACCCCAGTACCCATTTTTGGCGGTTACGCCCATGAAACTGTTAAAAATAGTAAATTTAACATCTAGACATGCCCCAAACTTTATATTAAGCATCCCCGTATCAAGAATTTACATAAAAACAACTTTTGAAATTACTACCACAGTACCCATTATTGGCGGTTACGCCCATGAAACTGTTAAAAATAGTAAATTTAACATCTAGACATACCCCAAACTTTATATTAAGCATCCACATAGCAAGAATTTATATAAAAACAACTTTTGAAATTACTACCCCCGTACCCATTTTTGGTGGTTACGCCCATGAAACTGTTAAAAATAGTAAATTTAACATCTAGACATACCCCAAACTTTATATTAAGCATCCACGTATCAAGAAATTACATAAAAACAACTTTTGAAATTACTACCCCCGTACCCATTTTTGGCGGTTACGCCCATGAAATCGATAAAAAATTGAAATTTAACCTATTGGTATACCTCAAACATAATATTTGACACGCCCATGTATCAAATTTACCTGAAAAAAACAACCAAAAATTAGTAGTGTATATCTAGTGATTGGCCGGGTAGACTCTCATATAAGAAAAAGTGTGCCTCGATGTACGTTAGACTCTCATATAAGAAAAAAATGTGCCTCCATGTACGGGTAGACTATTTATATAAGTAATATGGTGCCATCAAAGGTACTTTTACGCATCGTTTCACTGGATATACACTACTAATTTAAATTTTATGGGGATGTCTAATGTAAAGTTTGTGGTATGTCTAGATGTTAAATTGACTATTTTTAACAGTTTCATGGGCGTAGCCCTCATAAAGGGTCAAGGGGCGTATCAACCATAAAAGTGACTTTTAAGTAAATTTTTGTTATGGGGATGTCTAATGTAAAGTTTGGAGTAACCCTAGATGTTAAATTTACTATTTCTAACAGTTTCATGGGCGCAACCGCCAAAAATGGGTACGGGGGTAGTAATTTCAAAAGTTGTTTTTATGTAAATTCTTGCTATGTGGATGACTAAAATAAAGTTTGTGGTATGTCTAGATGTTAAATTTACTATTTTTAACAGTTTCATGGGCGTAACCGCCAAAAATGAGTAAGGGGGCAACACTCATAAAAGTGGTTTTTTTAGTAAATTTTTGCTACGCGGATGACTAAAATAAAGTTTGTGGTATGTTTTGATGTTAAATTTACTATTTTTAACAGTTTCATGGGCGTCCCCTCATAAAGGGTCAAGGGGCGTAACAACCATAAAAGTGTTTTTTAAGCAAATTTTTGTCTTTTGATGAGGTTATATCAGGGGTGTAACCTACGTATTTGGTAATACTTTCGTTTAGTAGAGTTATAGCAGAGACATAACTTTCATGCTTTGCAGTACTTTTCTTAGCAGAGTTGTGACAGGGGGTTTAACTTTCATGCTTTGTCGTACTTTTATTACCCACGATGTGATGGGGGTGTGAACTTTAAGTTCATTCTTTCAATGTGGTGTTTTAGTGTGTTTAGTTTTTACTAGAGTTCTATGAAAATTTTCAATAATGATTTAGACACATTCGCAACTATCATCAAGTGCAACATTTTTAGTAAATTGTAATTATTTATTAGGGTTTTCTCAGCTGTATTAAAGACTTTGGTTGATAAGTGGCCACTTTGGTATTGTAACTCTGGTCAAAGTCTATTTTTAGAAACTTATCGGGTCAAGATCAAGACATACTAGACAGCCTGCATTTTCGACTTTTTACTTATAAGATGAGATTTTTGTGTTTTGGGGTTAAATTATTTTGTCTTTTGGACTTTGGGTCTAGATTATTTTGGGGTTTTGTGTCCAAATGTGTGAGTATAAGTCGAAATTTTAGAGCTTGGTGTTACATTAATTGTCGTTTGGAGTAACATTTTGGACTTTGAATGTCCTTTTTTTTTGGTCTTTCGTGTATAACTATTTTGAGTTTGGGTTGTCTTTTTGACAAACTTTTGGACTTTGTATATAACTATTTGGTCTTTCGTGTCTAACTATTTTGACTTTGGGTTTAAATTTTGTAGGGTTTTGATTTCAACTTTTTGGTTACGCGACAAAATTTTTGTGAATTGGTGTTACATTATTTGTCTTTTGGAGTAACATTTTGGACTTTGCATATACCTTTCGTGTCTAACTATTTTGAGTTTGAGTTGTCTTTATGACAAAATGTTGGCTTTGAATATAACATTTACGACTTTTGTGGTGAACTAGTATCACATTGGGCCTAAATTGTTATGGTTTTGAGTTCAACTTTTTGGTTATGAGACGAAATTTTTGTGAATTGGTGTTACATTAGTTGTCTTTTGGAGTAACTTTTTGGACTTTGCATATAAATTGTTGGGCTTTGTGTCTAACTATTTTGAGTTTAGGTTGTCTTTTTGACAAACTTTTGGATTTGAATATAACATTTACGACTTTTGTGGTGAACTAGTATCACATTGGGCCTAAATTTTTATGGTTTTGAGTTCAACTTTTTGGTCATGAGACGAAATTTTGGGGTTAAGTGTTACATTAGTTGTCTTTTGGAGTAACTTTTTGGACTTTGCATATACATTTTTTGACCTTTCGTGTCTAACTATTTTGAGTTTAGGTTATCTTTTTGACAAACTTTTGGACTTTGCATATAACATTTACGACTTTTGTGTCGAACTAGTATCACTTTGGGACTAAATTGTTAGGGTTTTGCATCAAAGTTTGTGACTATGAGTAGAAATTTTAGGGTTTGGAACTAAGTTTTCTTACCTGAAATGATCATCTTTACTGTTGTCTGCCATTCAATCAAGTGATAAAGATATGGAACTCCAAAGTCTAAGAGCTGAAGTAATCACCTTTAATGATGTATGTCGTTCGTTGAAGTGGGAAACATTGGTATTAAAGCCTTCAGCGGTCAAAATGAGGTCATAGAACTCTTCTGGAATTGCCTCAGGGGTCAAAACGAGTTCAAGTAACCCACCACCCAACATTTTTCCCCCACTGCTGACCCGACAGCCACTACCTACGCTTGGGCTAACGCACTTCTCTGATTGGTTAATCCACCTGTCAGTCATTTCTTTGCTCCGCCTCCTATACTAATACTCTTCTCTGATTGGTTGATCCAGGTATCAGTCGATGTTGGCATAGTCACTCGCTGATTGGCTAATTTATTCATTTCTTACCAGGCTATATTTAAACTAGACGGCGTTATAAGTTTGGTTGATTCAAGGAAGGTCATACTACACTTCAGTCTAGCGGAGTTTTGCACAGTAAGTTGGCTTGTTTTCTCTTAAAGTCTGTTAAGGGTTATCGATAATAGGTTATATTCAGTGTAGATGATTGAGACTATATTTTATACTGTAAGTTTGAATGTTTTCTCTTCAAGTATGGTAAGACTTAACGATAACACGTTATTAAACTGTATTGATTTAACGTAGTTAAGATAAGTAATGTTGAATGTAATGTTCCTTCATATTTCTTATTGGTTGATTAAAGTATGATATACCAGACAACCGCCATACAGCCCTCATGCCACACTAGGCGACCGGTATACAGCCCTCATGTCACACTAGACGCCCGGCATACAGCCTTATATCACACTAGATGGCCTCCATACACCCCACATACCACACTAGATGACCTCCATACACCCCTCACGACACAGTAGACGACCTCCATACACCCATCACGATACACTAAACGACCTCCATACACCCATCATGACACACTAGACGCCGTCCATACACCCATCACGACATACTAGCCGACCTCCATACAACCATCATACCCCACTAGACGACCTCCGCACACCCATCACGACATACTAGCCGACCTCCATGCACCCATCATGGCACACTAGACGACCCCTATACAACCATCATGACACACTAGACGACCCCTATACAACCATCATGACACACTAAACGCCCTCTATACACCCAATATGACACACTAGACGACCTCCGTACACCCATCACGACATACTAGCCGACCTCCTTTGACCCATCACGGCACACTAGACGACCCCTATACAGCCCTTATTACACACTAGGCGACCTCCATACACCCATCGCTGCGATGAACATACTAGCAAAACAGAATGTATAAACTGTAAGGGTGTTAAAGCATACACCAAGCGAACGCCCGGGCTTTTTAAACTAGAGTACGAAGGGACAGCTCTTGTTAGCTTATGTAGTAAGACGTACCATTGTAGTGGGGATTACGATAAAATCAGCTGTAAGGGGTTAAGCAAGCAACACAACAAATTAGATAAAGATATGTTTTTAGAGGTTCTCACTACGCAAAAGGCCAAGGGTGGGAAAAATGTAGGTTTCAAAGTCTTAAATAATTCCATATTTTCCTACAGTCAAACAAGAAATGCTCTTTCCTATTTCTATATAAAAAGAAAGGTAGCTGATGATAACGTCTCGACTACGCCTCTAGATATTTAACTCTTTACACTACCAGCTTAGACTAACCAGTAATCTCTAACAGTTTCACCCCTTATGATTCATCGACGACACATAGCCAAGCAGACATCCAACTACATAGCTATCAATAATTGTTATCCTTGTACTATATATTTACTCACTGTACTGAATGTTTTTAATGATATATAATATCAATGTATGTTATACACCTATTCAGATAATAAAAGAATAAAAATATATCTTTTGTCTTTTGTTTTATATTGATCGTTTTTCATTGATGTTGTATAATCTACTAACCTATCACTATCGCTCAAGTATATCAAGAACTCCAAAGTCAGGACACACCAGACATAAACAGGTCACTTCCGGGGTCACCTGGACTAGCAATCAACATCTGGCCACGAGCGGTCATGGTTAACTCCCCCTGCACCTACGGTACATTAGGCGCGCCACGCGCCTACTATATATCTTTGTTAATTTAGCGCCTAAATGATAGTCAGTTATACCATGATATACTACTTTCTTCTTCTTTCCTTCCTCATTTGCCTTCAGCGTAGTGGGGAGATATAATTTGTGGTCTTTTGCTCTTCTGTTCACTTCTTCTGCTGTTATGTTTCCTAGTGCTTCTAGTATTTCATTGCTCCATTTTTTTTCGTGGTCGACCCTTGGGTCTGGTGTTCTTGCAAATGCTTTTTGAAGGCTCGTTCTGTTGTGTTTTGATCACTCTGCCTTGTCACATTACCAAACCATTTTATATGTTGTTTCTTTATATATTCTATGGCGGGGGCTATTTCTAGATTTTTTCTCCGTTCTTCATTTCTGATCTTGTCTCTCAGGCTTTTTCCTGTCATTCGTCTAACACACTTCATATAAGTAGAGGTTATTTTTCTTATTGTTCTTGCATCTGGGGTCCAGGTCTAGCACTGGTAGCACAACGTTGGGATGAAGATTGTATTGTACAGTGCCCAAATTACACAGAAGCAAACAAACCTATATATATCTGCTTTACAGACTACACCTAAGCTTTCGATAGAATACACCATAAACAACTTATAGACTGCCTAAAAGATATACATCTAGATTACACAGACATACAACTAATATGTAATTTATACTGGGAGCAAAAAGCAATAATAAAATATAACAAAGAATACTCTACATATATTAATATAAAAAGATGTGTAAGACAGGGATGCATAATATCACCAAGCTTGTTCAATTAATACACAACAAATTGGTAAAAACATAACAGAGTTGCCAGGCCTAAACATTAATGGAAAAACAACCAATAACCTAAGATATGCTGGCGGTTCTGTATAACTAGCAGAAACTCCTAAAAATCCACAACAAATGCTTGATGAAATAAACATCACAAGCAAAACGTATGGATTAGATATGAATATCAAAAAGACTAAAACTGTTATTATAAACAATCATAATACTCAAAACCTCCAAGTGGATATCAAATTAGTAGGAATAGACCTGGAGACAGTTCAGAGCTACAACTACCTTGGACATACTATAACCAGTGACGGAAAATGTACAACTGAAATAAACAAAAATAATAGGAACGGCAAAAGGTAATTTTAATCCCTGGAAAAATATACTAACATCAATACAAATAACACTAGGGCTAAAACTAAGAATGGCAAAATGTAAAATATTATCAAAATTCTGTATGGTACAGAAACATGGACATTATACAAGAAAACAGAACAGAAAATTTAAGCCTTTGAAGTGTGGATTTACAGAGGAATAGGAAGAACTGTATGGAAAGAAAAGAAAGTACTTAATACAAATAAAATGAAAAGAGACCTACTAAACTCAATTCAAACAAGACAAATGAGATTTTTGGGGCATGCTAAAAGACACGGCAGCCTACTAAAAGTAATCTTGGAAGGGAAAATACAAGGTACAAGAGGCAGAGGCAGACCAAGAGTAACATAGACAAGCACCATCAAAAGATGGACAAGTCAGCATATGACAACCTGCATTATCAAAGTGAGACTGCAAAATTGCGCTCCATGGTAGATAACTTTCGATGCTGACACAGCACTCAATGATGATGAATTATAACTAACAACAAGTAAAACTCTCCTCTAGTGATAACTGCTGTTTGATGATCACGTACTCTTATTGCGACAGATAACGAGGTTTCTTGGTGTACATGATACGTGTAGTCTACTACGTGGAGTGACCATCTACTTCATGGGCGACTCATTCATGCGGGAACTGTTCATCGCTCTCATGAGCCTAGTCAGAAGTAACAATCCACATGATCTTCTCAAGAAAAATACCCCGCCAGGTAGGTTTCCCTGTATCATGTTTGATATGTTCATTATTTTAATCGGAGTACTGTTTTAAAAAAAAACACACTTGCAAGTTTCTAACATAACGTTGCATGCTGTAGCGGATATCTGTAAAGTAAAGTAAAGTACCCCCGTCACGCAAAGTGGCGTATAGTGAATATGGTGTTAGTGACCATATATTTTACAGACCTTCGGCACATGATTTTTGGGGTAATGTGGTCGGTATTACGCCCGTGCCGCGTTACTGTCCCAGAAAAAAAATCCGGTACCCATTAAAGGCTGGGTGAACCCAGAAGCCGTCGGTAGTGATTGAACCCTACCTCTTGTCCTTTGTAGTCCAGTTCACTAACCACTGATCTATCGCCGCTCCCAGCGGATACCTGGACTAAGTTAAATAGTAATACAATCCTTTAAATATATATTACAATTTTCTGAAATGATTCCCTGATCGCCAGCCAATGTTGCTGATGTCTTTCTGCAAAAACACATCGAAATACTAACGGGCACATTCTGGACATGGTGTTGTTGAGATGTTCCCACAAAAACACATCGAAATACTAACGGGCACACTCTGGACATGGTGTTGTTGAGATGTTCCCACAAAAACACATCGAAATACTAACGGGCACACTCTGGACATGGTGTTGTTGAGATGTTCCCACAAAAACACATCGAAATACTAACGGGCACACTCTGGACATGGTGTTGTTGAGATGTTCCCACAAAAACACATCGAAATACTAACGGGCACACTCTGGACATGGTGTTGTTGAGATGTTCCCACAAAAACACATCGAAATACTAACGGGCACATTCTGGACATGGTGTTGTTGAGATGTTCCCACAAAAACACATCGAAATACTAACGGGCACATTCTGGACATGGTGTTGTTGAGATGTTCCCACAAAAACACATCGAAATACTAACGGGCACACTCTGGACATGGTGTTGTTGAGATGTTCCCACAAAAACACATCGAAATACTAACGGGCACACTCTGGACATGGTGTTGTTGAGATGTTCCCACAAAAACACATCGAAATATTAACGGGCACATTCTGGACATGGTGCTGTTGAGATGTTCCCACAAAAACACATCGAAATATTAACGGGCACATTCTGGACATGGTGTTGTTGAGATGTTCCCACAAAAACACATCGAAATACTAATGGGCACATTCTGGACATGGTGTTGTTGAGATGTTCCCACAAAAACACATCGAAATACTAATGGGCACATTCTGGACATGGTGTTCATTCTGAGCACGTTGATGACCGTACTGAGTACAATTAAGTAAATAATTAAAGAAGCTTGTTATAATTTCAGAGTAAGATACTTTGTTTATGACAATATATAAACGTAGGGTCAAAGGTTTTTCTTCCTATCGAGAATAAAATAAAATCTTGGACTTTACACTTCATGGTGACTTCACTGAACAAGCGGTTTTACTCTCCTGTTTGAAAGTCCTTCCGGTAGACACCAGAAAAAATGAGGAAAAGCCGTAACTGTAGTTTTTTTTTTTTTTTTCTTTACGGCCATATGTAAAGCTGAATAATTCATTTGAGTTGAATATCCTGAAATGCATTTTTATTCAGATATTGATGACCGTATTTCTTCAGCTAATGCAGCAATATCTTTCAGAAGCCTTGAAAAGTTGTGGAAGTAAAAACTCACAAGCACAAACGCAAAACTTAGACTATTCAAATCAAATGTACTATCAACCCTTACGTATGCGTGTGAAAGCTGAAAAACAACAAGAGACATAGAAACAAAGTTGAACGCATTCAAAAATAAATGTCTAAGGAAAAAACTTGGTATAGCGTGGAACGAATTCAAAACAAACGAGGAAATTAGAGAGATTGCATGTCAACCACTAATATCTTCAATAATAAAGAAAAGACGATGGTCATATGTTGGCCTTGTGGTGAGAAATGATAATGGCCGAATGGCAGGGCGAGCCCTCATGTGGGAAACAACAGGCAAGAGGAAATGAGGAAGACCCAGAGAGACACTGAGAAGAACATTGATAAGAGAGGCAAGAGCAGCAGGAATCGACTCCCTCAGTGAGGTAGAGTTGCTTGCACAGAACAGAGACAAATGGCGAGATTTGATAAAATATCTTTAAAAGAATTGAAAACTGCTAGAATAAAAAAATGTAGATAAGAGAAGGAGTATCTTGGTCTACGCCCTATGGGCCGGCTTCGACTCGAAGGGTCAATAGATAGATAGATTTCTTCAAGGATTACGAAAGCCAGTGCTGCTTTTTCCTATTCTGGTTCTGACTTCCATTGTTGTCTCTTCTCGATATATTCAACTAGCGAGATATATAAAGACAGATAGACAATATTTCAAAGTCTCCTCAGCTGTTAGGGTTAGCAACTGTCACAGCGCACGCATGATTCAGGATAGAAAACTGCAGCTGCTACAACGTCTCACGGAGATGTGGTTAAGATAAGCACACAGTATGCCCATTGTAACCAAGTGTAATATTGTCTTTCTTGCTGGCGTTCACACGACTGCTCAAGAAATGAATAGTTCTCCTCATCATCC